>JAOWBW010001163.1:0-414346 GCA_026119855.1 Campanula takesimana
AAATCCCGAAAAGTGCACTTTCGGGGTTGTCAGAGGAAAGGTTCTCGGTTACATGGTCACTGAGAGGGAATTGAAGCCGATCCCTCCAAGATCAAGGCAATCATTGACATGCCTCCTCTAAAGACGCAGAAGGAAATCAAAGTTTCATGGGCAGGCTTCAATACACCAGTCGGTTGTGCACCAACTCACTCCATGTGTGAACCGATCTTCAAGCTACTCAAGAAAAATGTGGCTCTAGAATGGACCGATGCGTGCCAAGAAGCCTTCGACCAGTGAAGCATTACTTGACATGCCCTCCAGTTTTTGGTTCCACCGCATAAAGAGAAGCCTCTCTTGCTCTATCTTACTGTCAATGATGAAGCCCTAGGGGCTATATTAGCACAAGAACAGTGAGACTCCACAAAAGAGAATGCTATCTACTTTGTCAGCCGCCAGTTTCAAGGAGCCGAAAGAACTACTCTGTCTTAGAGAAGTCTTGTGCTCATTGGTTTGGTTTACTCAAAAGCTCAAGCACTATATAGAGGCCTTCCCAATCAAGTTGGTGGCAAAAGTGGACCCGCTCCGCTACATCTTCGAGAAGCCTTTCATGTCACAAGAATAGCAAATGGTATTTCATGCTCGCCGGATACGATATCACTTACGTCACACTCAAATCCATCAGGGGGAAAGTGTTAAGTGATCAGCTTGCTGAATTTCCGTGTGACGAAGTGAAGGGGGAAGATGTACAGTTCCCCGAAGAGCATTTAATTTGTGCTACAACAGAGGAAAATAAGTGGCAACTTTTTTTCGATGGCGCAGCCAATATGCATGGATATGTCATAGGGATGTTACTTGTTGATCCTAAGGACATGTATACTCCAATCGCTATCCGCCTCGATTTTGAAGCCACCAACAACACCGCTGAGTACGAAGCATGCATAGCGGGGTTCGAAGCAGCCTCGAGAGAAATGTCACAAGTTTAGAAGTATTCGGTGATTTCTTGCTCATCATCAATCAGACGTCTGGAAAATGGAAGATTCAAGACTCGACTCTGCAACGGTATGGTCAACATCTCGAGGAGTTGGTTGAACAGTTTCAAGAAATCACCTTCAACTACCTGCCAAGGGACAAAAACCGTTTCGCTGATGCACTAGCTACCATCGCTTCACTGGTCGAAATACCTGAGGGTAAAATGGTGAAGCCCTTCAAAATTTCCCGACGAAACAGTCCTGCATACTACATGAGTATCGAGATCAACGAGGTCCAAGCAAACTCCCCGTGGTATGCGGATATCATGAGTTTCCTCAAGGATGGTACTTATCCCGAGAATAGCAATAAGAAGTCTCAAATGGCATTGCAAAGACTAGCCTCCCGATATGTACTGATTGGGGACAGAGTCTACAAAAGGCACCACGAAGGGATCAACCTCTATGCGCAAATGAGACCGAAGCTTAAGAAATAATGCATGAGATCCACGAAGGTGAATGTGGGTCCCATATGAACAGGTTTATGTTGACCAAAAAGATACTCCGCATGGGTTATTATTGGAGTACCATGGAAAGGGACTGCATCGAGAAAGTCAAGAGGTGCGCCAAATGCCAATTCATGCCAATCTACAGCACGCTCCACCCTCACAGCTTGACAATATGACCACGCCTTGGCCTTTCTCTTGTTGGGGCATAGACATCATTGGCAAAGTCCACCCTACTGGTAGCAACGGACAATCTTTCGTCCTAGTAGCCGTGGACTATTTTACAATGGGTCGAAGCACAGGCTTACCGAGTTCTCAACGCCAAGAAAGTGGCCAAATTCGTGAAAACCCACATCATGTGCCGATACGGCGTTCCTCATGAGATCATCTCAGACAACGGCTCTCACTTTGAGAAAGAGATGGATGCGCTCCTGGTAGAATATACAAGATTACTAAGCACAAGTCATCTCCATACCGCCCTCAAGCAAACGGCGCGGTCGAGGCAGCTAATAAGACAATCGAGGCCATTGTGAAGAAAATGGCCTCCACTGGAAGGAAGATTGGCCCGAAAAGCTACCTCTAGCGTTATGGGCTACCGCACGTCAATACGGACAACGACTGGAGAAACTCCTTATGTACTGGTATATGGTTCCAAAGTTGTACTACCAATAGAGCTCGAAGTTCCATCCCTACGGGTCCTCCTCGAGAACCAAGTCAATGAAGTCGATTGGATGCAAAGTCGATATGAACAGCTAGCCCTACTCGACGAGAAAAGGCTAAGGGCAATCGAACGTACGAGGGCCTATCAACAAAGAATGGCTAGGGCTTTCAACAAAAAGGTGAAGCCTCAAAACATCAGTGTGGGAGATTTGGTCCTAACAACACCGAAAGAAACCGAAAGGGCGAAGGATTGGACTTCAAGACAGATACTGCAGATTGACTGCAGTCAGAGAATTCGTGGATGTATTCGCATGGTCGTACAAAGATATGCCGGGTTTGGACAGAAAGGTCGAGAGATTCCGATCAGAGAGGACGCCAAGCCAGTAAAGCAGAAGCTCCGAAAGATCAAGCCAGAATGGTCTCTGCAAGTCAAATAAGAGATTGAAAAGCTCCTCAGTGTGGGTTTCATCAAAGTCATTGAGTATCCAACTTGTCTAGCCAAATCGTGACAGTCAGAAAGGAAAACGGCAAGGTTCAAGTTTGTGTGGACTTCCGGGATTTGAAGAAAGCTTCCCCGAAAGATGATTTTCCACTACCAAACATCGACATGCTCGTCGATTCAACTGCCAACTATGAAGTCCGCTCATTTGTGACGGTTTTTCCGGTTACAATTCAGATTTCATGTCCGAAAGACAATACAAGACAGCTTTCACAACTCCTACAGTCTATACACAGTCATGCCGTTCGGGCTAAAGAACGCGGGGCTACTTACCAGAGGGCTGTTACGGATTCCATGACATGATTCATAAAAAGATCGAGGTCTATGTAGATGACATAATCATCCATTCGAAGGGAACCAACGGTCAACAATTGATCGATCTTCGCAAGTTCTTTGAAAGACTTCGACAACACAAAATGAGACTAAATCCCGAAAAGTGCACTTTCGGGGTTGTCAGAGGAAAGGTTCTCGGTTACATGGTCACTGAGAGGGGAATTGAAGCCGATCCCTCCAAGATCAAGGCAATCATTGACATGCCTCCTCTAAAGACGCAGAAGGAAATCAAAGGTTTCATGGGCAGGCTTCAATACACCAGTCGGTTTGTGCACCAACTCACCTCCATGTGTGAACCGATCTTCAAGCTACTCAAGAAAAATGTGGCTCTAGAATGGACCGATGCGTGCCAAGAAGCCTTCGACCAAGTGAAGCATTACTTGACATGCCCTCCAGTTTTGGTTCCACCGCATAAAGAGAAGCCTCTCTTGCTCTATCTTACTGTCAATGATGAAGCCCTAGGGGCTATATTAGCACAAGAACAGTGAGACTCCACAAAAGAGAATGCTATCTACTTTGTCAGCCGCCAGTTTCAAGGAGCCGAAAAGAACTACTCTGTCTTAGAGAAGTCTTGTGCTGCATTGGTTTGGTTTACTCAAAAGCTCAAGCACTATATAGAGGCCTTCCCAATCAAGTTGGTGGCAAAAGTGGACCCGCTCCGCTACATCTTCGAGAAGCCTTTCATGTCAACAAGAATAGCCAAATGGTATTTCATGCTCGCCGGATACGATATCACTTACGTCACACTCAAATCCATCAGGGGGAAAGTGTTAAGTGATCAGCTTGCTGAATTTCCGTGTGACGAAGTGAAGGGGGAAGATGTACAGTTCCCCGAAGAGCATTTAATTTGTGCTACAACAGAGGAAAATAAGTGGCAACTTTTTTTCGATGGCGCAGCAATATGCATGGATATGTCATAGGGATGTTACTTGTTGATCCTAAGGACATGTATACTCCAATCGCTATCCGCCTCGAATTTGAAGCCACCAACAACACCGCTGAGTACGAAGCATGCATAGCGGGGTTCGAAGCAGCCCTCAAGAGAAATGTCACAAGTTTAGAAGTATTCGGTGATTTCTTGCTCATCATCAATCAGACGTCTGGAAAATGGAAGATTCAAGACTCGACTCTGCAACGGTATGGTCAACATCTCGAGGAGTTGGTTGAACAGTTTCAAGAAATCACCTTCAACTACCTGCCAAGGGACAAAAACCGTTTCGCTGATGCACTAGCTACCATCGCTTCACTGGTCGAAATACCTGAGGGTAAAATGGTGAAGCCCTTCAAAATTTCCCGACGAAACAGTCCTGCATACTACATGAGTATCGAGATCAACGAGGTCCAAGCAAACTCCCCGTGGTATGCGGATATCATGAGTTTCCTCAAGGATGGTACTTATCCGAGAATAGCAATAAGAAGTCTCAAATGGCATTGCAAAGACTAGCCTCCCGATATGTACTGATTGGGGACAGAGTCTACAAAAGGCACCACGAAGGGATCAACCTCCTATGCGCAAATGAGACCGAAGCTTAAGAAATAATGCATGAGATCCACGAAGGTGAATGTGGGCCCCATATGAACAGGTTTATGTTGACCAAAAAGATACTCCGCATGGGTTATTATTGGAGTACCATGGAAAGGGACTGCATCGAGAAAGTCAAGAGGTGCGCCAAATGCCAATTCCATGCCAATCTACAGCACGCTCCACCCTCACAGCTTGACAATATGACCACGCCTTGGCCTTTCTCTTGTTGGGGCATAGACATCATTGGCAAAGTCCACCCTACTGGTAGCAACGGACAATCTTTCGTCCTAGTAGCCGTGGACTATTTTACAAAATGGGTCGAAGCACAGGCTTACCGAGTTCTCAACGCCAAGAAAGTGGCCAAATTCGTGAAAACCCACATCATGTGCCGATACGGCGTTCCTCATGAGATCATCTCAGACAACGGCTCTCACTTTGAGAAAGAGATGGATGCGCTCCTGGTAGAATACAAGATTACTAAGCACAAGTCATCTCCATACCGCCCTCAAGCAAACGGCGCGGTCGAGGCAGCTAATAAGACAATCGAGGCCATTGTGAAGAAAATGGCCTCCACTGGAAGGGATTGGCCCGAAAAGCTACCTCTAGCGTTATGGGGCTACCGCACGTCAATACGGACAACGACTGGAGAAACTCCTTATGCACTGGTATATGGTTCCAAAGTTGTACTACCAATAGAGCTCGAAGTTCCATCCCTACGGGTCCTCCTCGAGAACCAAGTCAATGAAGTCGATTGGATGCAAAGTCGATATGAACAGCTAGCCCTACTCGACGAGAAAAGGCTAAGGGCAATCGAACGTACGAGGGCCTATCAACAAAGAATGGCTAGGGCTTTCAACAAAAAGGTGAAGCCTCAAAACATCAGTGTGGGAGATTTGGTCCTAAGACAACACCCTCCTAATTCCATGAACCCCCTTGGAAAATGGGGACCCCGATGGATCGGTCCGTACGTAGTCAAGAAGATACTAAGCGGTGGTGCAGTCCGACTCGTGGATATAGACGGAGATCAGCTGCCAAAGGAGGTCAACCTCGACAAACTGAAGAGATTTTACGTCTAATAAACGAAGACCATAAAAAAAAAAGAGCTCGCTAGGTTGAAAACCCGCAACTAGGCAAAAATTAGAGCACGTGCAAAAAAGAAGCCCGCTAGATTGAAAACCCGAAAGGGCGGTCTAGGCAAAAAACAAGGTGCACAAAAAAAAAATGGTCTTCATTTGTTTGAACTACGGAGACTTGAGCCTCTACACTGGAGGAACGTAGGCAACCTTCGGGTGCGGTCTAAAACATAAACAAATACCCAAATCATTTCAAATTTAACGAGATGCAATTTTTATTCATTTCTTGATTATTTTTATCATTACAATGGAAATGTTGAGCTATTAAAAGACATTAAAACATTAAATCCTAAACAAGTGGTCTATTTTAATTGCAATCTCTTGGGGGTACTAGGAAAAATCTAATTTTCTCTTGGCCTTTGAAGACCACCCGAGCGACCATCAATCCTACTCTTCTTGGGAGGCCTAGGGACACTGATACGGACCGATATCTTCTGCGCAACAGAGCGCCTCCGAGCATAAAAGTCATCCAAAGGGGTACCAAAAGGGTCGGTCAGAATGTTGTTCACATCAGCGGCAGCTTCCTTATACCTCAAAGCACTGCTGGGCTCAAAGTCCTTTCCTAGCAACTCAGCCCGAAGAGCATCTACCCAAGTAATGCCGCGGTAGACGGTACCAAGCAAATGATCCAAGTAACTCTCGGGAAGAAAAATACTACCCCGGTGCAATGGAGCGGAAGCCCAACGGTTACGATCATCTCCCCAAGCCGACTGAAGCTCATTCGAGAAGTCCGGACCCATATAAGAAACTGGACGAAGCCTCCCGTTCCTCGAAAAAAGAATTATCTGCTGACGGCCAAATTGCCTCAGAACCCATTCTGGTTGGTAAAACGAAGAATCTCTCAACCCGGGTAAAACCACGTACTGAACACCGGACGTCCACTCCACAAAAGGGCGAAGACCCAAGGACACCACTCAACGTCAGCTGTAAGACGAGAAGCAAAAAATCTCCTCCAACCCTCTTCGGTCAAATCTCTAATCAGCAACCGTTGCCTATGAACAGCAAAAGGAGAAAGGTCGCCATCTGACGCATAAAGCCTGAAATGCTCCCGAAGCCATATGGTCAAAAGAAAGGGGCTTCCTCGTCGCATCTTGCCCGTACGGTGCAATTCGTCCAAACCATGCAAGGTCTCTCCTACAATGAGCGGAACTATGCTAAATCGCTGTCCTTTCGCCTACAACACGATTTCATCCAACTGCGCATCTGCAGTACCCAGAGGAGTGACAAACTAAACCTCGCTGAAAAGGCAGATAGCCATGGCATTTCTCTTTAAGGACTGAACCGCGACATCTTCCGAATGCAAACTGAAAAACATCGGAAGCTCAGTTGTGTCAACAACGGTCCCGTGCATCATCTTCTTCACCTCTCCAACAGGGAGATTCAGAAGGTCAACCCAAGAATCAACAACACCGCGGTAGTACTTAGGGACGGCAATCCGACCGGCCAAAGGCATACCCAGAATGGCCCCAAAATCATCGACGGTCGGCACCATTTCATTAGCCAAAAAGTTGAATGTATGGCTATCACAATCCCAAAAGGATGTAGCAGCCTTCAACAAGTCCCAATCCAGCTTCAATGTCTGCAAAGTAAAAAGAATTCGAAACCTAAAATCTTTGATGAAAGCGTTTTTTGGATGGGTCTTGAAAGAATACACGAAGGTCGACAAATCCTTCTCGTAACTCTTGACAACCTCGGCATCAAGACTAAAAGGGTTAGAAGCCATGGGAAAGAAGATCACAAGCAAAATTGAGCAATAAAATGGTGTTCAAAAAATGGCAGAAAAAGGCTGTTGGAATCAAATTATTGACCAAAAGCTGATATTATAGCTGTTGGGGGATCTTTTGGTCAGAAAATATCAGGCCCTGAATTTCGTCTCCCAGAGGCGCGCGCCTCCCGACACCAGTTTACAAGGCACGCGCGTCCCGTCTCCAAGAGAGGAAGCGCCCGCGTCCCAGGTAGAAGAAGGCTCCAGAAATAGCCTTTGTCAGTTCAGAACAGCACCCGGGCGTTCCAGTGCTTTCAACCTGCAGAAAAGATCAATCCCAGCAACAAGAGAAGCTCAAACGACGACAGCAAACAATCGGCTGGGCACACATTAATTTTGTCCGCCCTTAAGGCATGTCTAAAAACTGAAATAAGATAGAAACTCTCACTCAAACTAGGGTGTCTTTTATTTTCTCAAAAATCAGTTTTTACAATTCATCCCCAGCACAAAGCACTCCGCAGTCAACTGTGCTCGCACCCCATCAAAAGTCAAAGTCAAACAGTCAACATCAAAGTAAGACTCACGAAAACAATTTGGTCCGGGGTGAGCCACAGAATCACCGTTTCCTCATCAAGCAAGATCTACATCCATTCAAAGCAAACGGTCCTCTGGGTCCCGCACTTCAGCAAACGGTCCTCCGGGTCCCGCACTTCAGCAAACGGTCCTCCGGGTCACGTACTTCAGCAGACGGTCCCCCGGGTCCCGTACTTCAGCAAACGGTCCTCCGGGTCCCGTACTTTAGCAAACGGTCTTCTGGGTCCCGCACTTCAGCAGACGGTCCTCTGGGTCCCGCACTTCAGCAGACGGTCCCCCGGGTCCTGTACTTTAGCAAACGGTCCTCCGGGTCCCGCTTCCAGCAAACGGATCTCGCTATCAGCAAACAGATCCCGCCTCTAGCAAACGGATCTCGCTATCAGCAAACAGGTCCCGCTTTCAGAAAACGAATCTCGCTATCAGCAAACAGATCCCGCTTCCAACAAATAGATCCCGCTGTCAGCAAACCGATCCCGCTATTGGCAAAGCCGCTCACACAGGGAGCGCACCCTTATCTCTCAAAGCCGCTCACACAGGGAGCGCACCTCTATCCCCCTCAATTTCAAATTCCTGCTTTTATCGAGTCTTTTCCTTTTCTTGGAGATGTCCTAGACGGATGTCTGTCTTTCTTCAGCGCGTTTGCTTCGCAATCCATGCCGCCGAGGGGCTCTGTAGACACCCCGCCTTGGACCGCTCACCCCGATTGCACACTTGATTTTGTGTTTCTCCCTCTTTTAAGTGTTCTCTGTTAGTTTCTGTTACTTTGGTTAAGTTCCAGACGGACTCCATTAAGTCCCGAGACTAAACTGAATAACAGTTCTAACTTTCTAGTCCATTCTGTCAAAAATTGCTTCTCAGAGTCACGCGCCTCCGCACCTTGAGGCCAAACGCGCGCGCCTTCCACCACCTAGGTGGGATGCACGCGCTTCTGGGGTGTGTCAGTTACAGATTCTGCTCAAGAATCTCTCCCTTGCTCATTATACATGATTTTGCCCGGGAAAAATTTCTTGGAGACTCCGTTTGGCTCCAAAAACAGTCCTTTTTCAACTATAAAAACCCCTCCAATCCATCATTGGAGGGGACCTTAGACATCATTACTTTTAGACCTTTTACTCACTTCTTTCCTAGACTTTTTCTTGGGGATTTCTTCAACTAAGTATTCAACCTCTTCTTCAAGGCTTTACAAGAGGTTCTCTTTGAAGGATACTATAGGTAAATGTCTTAAGCATTTCTCTTCTTCTTCTTCTTCTTCTTCTTCTTCTTCTTCTTCTTCTTCTTCTTCTTCTTCTTCTTCTTTCTTCAATCAAATGTGCAATCACCCAAAACCATTTGGGACATGACACCAACGGTCCTTTCATTACATTGAATTGGCCTAGGAGTCATCTCCCTACATTTCAAATTTTAAAACCCCTTTTTATCATCATTTTAATAGGAAGAACGCATTTATCTTTAAAAAGTGAATTATGAACAAACAAGACCGACTTTGCTCGGGCGAAATGGGTGTTTAAGTAATTCCCATTTCGTAACCTAACCCCAAAACCCCTCATCCCAAAGAATCTCTGTTTTTGTAAATCAAACTTAGGTTCATAAACATTAGGTTTTCTTACGTTCCTCAAAAACGTGGGTGGCGACTCTAAAACACAATTAGACATCCTAGGGTAATTCACGCACTCTAGCCAAGCCGTGGTCCCCCCGGGGTATCTACACCGTGCCTCACTTAACCGCATCGTCTTGCCGCATTCCATTTATCAAGTGACCGCACATTTCTTCTTGATTCTAAAATAAGTACTTGTTTTGTTTCAGGACTTGAACCATTTCATTCCTGGCATTGTGTTGGATCTCGAAGATCTAAAGCTTGATGCCATTGGCCGCAACATCCATGCATGGCTGAACAAGTCTGGGATTCTTCCATTGTTTACTCTCCAACAAGACTTCCACTTACCAGCTTTTGTGGATGAGTTCATTAGTACTACCATAGAGATGGAAGGTACTGAGGATCCTGATTCTCAACCCAAATTCATCAAAGCATCAGTCATGGGGATTCCAATGTCTTTTGACGCTAGTAATCTAGCCCATGCCTTGGGAATCAAACTAGATAGAAGTGGTCCTGAATCTTTTTCAAAGGAGGAGTCTCTCAGTCTTGCAAAGAAGCTATCCAAGACAACTGATATTCTGAAGATTCAAAAGGAAAGATGTTGGTGAAATCACGTACCACATTGGTCACTTGGTTGATCATACACTATTGTTCAAAACTGGAAACCATGCCAACTTTGACAACACTCAGTGGATGGTTTGTGCAGCTATTTACCTTGGAAAAAGATTAGATTGGGGACAAGTCGTCTACGACATATTGGTGGCCAACATTCATTCATACAAAGATGCAGAAGACAAAGGGGAGACAAAGTACCACACCAACAGCAGATTGATCTCTTACTTGATGAGCCACACGCTCAGAATCAAGGAGATTTTTTAGAGGAACAAAAAGTACAAGGTTTCAATTCCTACCACGAAGGATGTTTGCCGCAAATCCATGAGAACAAACTACCGCAACAACTTCGAGGATGCTATGTACAGGTGCAAGTAACCCAATCTGAAATTAACCAACTTTAAAGGAACTCTTAGTACCATTCAGGGATAAACTGATAGGCTGGGACCTCTCTAAGATAAACCTAAAATTCTAGGACTATTCTGGAATTAAAATTGGAAAAATCCAGAAGCTCGCCAGGCTGAGCCATACGGATAATGTGGGTACTAGAGGGGCCAATCCGTACAGATGGTTTGGGCACCCTCAGTCCCTATAAATTGGAACCTTGCTGATCATTTCAGGAGGGGAGAAAAATCATTTGTGTGTGTAAACTCTGCCAAATTGAGAGCAGATTAGGGATACAAACACATTCTTGAGTGAAAAGAGAGAAAGAATATAGGCTTAAAACCAAAATTGGTGAGGCCTCCTTCTCCCCATCTTCTCTTCATCTCATACTCTATTTCATTTTGCCTTATTTATATTATGTCTTTGTTATTCTTGCAAATATTATGAATTAGAACCAAGTTCTTGATGTGAATCAATGGTACCCTCATGTTCTATGCATGATCAAGGGTTCAAACCTAAGATGATCAAGGCTTGTTATCATTTAATGTCTCTTTACATTAATGCACTTTACATTATGTCTTTACATTAATGCACTTTACATTATGTCTTTACTTTTATACAATTTATATCATGTCTTTACATTTATGCAAGTTAAATTTCATGTCTTTACTTTTAAGTTGATTTTATGGTGAAATGATCAAGTTTAGATGATAAAGTTTCAATCTTTATCATTCAAAACTTGATCTAACTCCAATAATGTCCCTTTGGATGGTAAAGACTCAATCTTTATCCATCCAAAGGTTGATTTCTTACTTCTCCAAGGCTTTTCCTTGGATGAATCATCCATTTGGATGTTAAATTTTCCATCTTTAACCATCTAAATGATGATTTTGGCTCAAATGCCATGTCCATCACCTTTCTTAATTTTTCCCCAATTATTGCCTTGATCACACCCAAAACCTTTTGTTTTGGTGTTTAATTAGTGATCAAAAGCATAGGGATGATTAAATTCAAGTTTTGTGTGAGTAAATAAACTAGAAAAACGTATAACAGTTCAGTTTCAGCAGAATGCTCTGTTTCTGCCTGAAACTGGACTGATTTCTTGACAATCTGCAAAAAACCCCAGGGATGACCTTCCTAGCCGTACGACTAGTTTGGTCAGAGGGGTGATTTTTCAGTCTTTCCCCTCTTCTATTAAACTGTTTACAAAACAACCTTTTTTTTGTTAAGTTTCTAACTGATTTTGTTAAAAGTCAGTTTCTCCCATTTTCAAGAACACACACACACTTGCACAATTTTGGTTAGCAAACTTAGGGAGACTTGGTTTTTCCGAGGCACTTTGGGTGAACTACCAGTTAAGTTCTTCCTAAAGTGTAACCTGACCTCTGAATCCTTTGTCTCTAACCTTTTTTCGTTAAGTTTGGGTTTAAAGTTAAACTAACGTGGCGACTCCATTTTCTTTTGAACACTAAAGTGCCGTGTTTGATTCTCGAGGGAAATTTCCTCCGTTTTTCCCGCTGGTATCTTACAGCGGTGACTCCGCTGGGGAATAAAGTGTTTCCAAACTTCTCTTTAGAAGCTTTGGGGATACTTTTGTGTGGGTCAAACTCTCATCCCCGTTTGTTGACTTTGTGCATATTTTGTGTGTATTCTATGTTTCTGTTTTGATTTCTGGGAGTGAAACTGTTCTGGAAATGCAATAAACTGGGGCTTGATGATCAGAAGTTGAAAATTGGCAAAAAAAATAATGGAGCTACTGCGCTAGCCGTACGGCTAGTTTGGCTGGGCCCACAGAATGTTTCAAATTAACAATTTTGTGCAGGGCAGAAACATTCTGTTGGTCCCTTTGCTTCTGCTTGTCCAGGTTCCAATTTACAGCCTCTACTTGTGCACATTTACCTTCATTTTCTTAGCCAAAAATGGACTTTCAAAGCTTGGTTATGCACAATTTTTTTGGACGTGAAATTGGGTTTTTAAGGCCTCATTGCGCATAACCCCTCTTTTGAAAAAATGGACTTTCAAACCCTTTTGTTGTGCACAATCTTTTGTATAAATTGATTTTCAAAGGGCCTTGCTCCTCTTGCAAAATTTTTGGTTTTCAAAAACCTTTGGTTGTGCACAACCTTTCCATGTACAAAATTTTGATTCTTGCTTGTCCATAGCTTTGCTTGATTACTTGTGCAAAATGCTTGTTCGTTATACTTGTTCATACAATGTTCATGGTATAAAAACGGACCGAAAATTTCTATTTTGACTCAAAAGGGAACATAGAAGGCTTCACACAACGCGCACTTTACCTCGTGCACGTTCCAAAAAACCCTTTAAACCTGGGATGGATGCCACGATGCAACTTAATTGGTGCTCTTGTGCCCTTCTCGCGCGCACGGGGGGCTGAAACCGTGTCATTAAGCCCTAATGTTTTATTCATCCTAATCATCTTTAAAGCCCAAGGTTGAGTTTAAAAAAAAACCCTCGTTAAATGAGGTCATGCCAAATTTTGGTTGGTGGAAGCCACGTGCCCTATAGGACCCTCGCTCGGGATAGTCCATGTGCAATACAGGTGAAATATGAGGGGCTTATAGACGTAGTGATGGCCTCCACTGATCCAGGACTTAGAATAGTCACAAAAAAGAAGAGGAATTTTTTCCGACCACTTAGGAATAAAGTGATTGTTTTAATTTAACTTGAACCAATAAACACATGACTTCCGATTGCTTGCTAACGTTTGTTCGTGTGAAAAGATCATCCAATAAAAATTGCAACAGTGAGTAAGTTTCACCTCTATATTTTTTCATATATTACACTTATCTTTCGATTATACTATTGCCTCCGTCCAAAACAAATTTTTATTTATTCTCTTCATCAAAAGAAAAAGGGTTAATGACAAATTAGGGCATGAACTCCAGGGGGTGCGTCTAAACGGGGCCTGGGTTTTTTTTTCCCGCTAGATCAGGGCTCAATATCTAAAATTTTCGGCAGTTAAGGGCTTTTTGACGGAAATCGTTAGAAAATTCAGTTAAGTGCCATGTGCATGGCACGTGATCGTCAAAATGGATGGATTTGTAATGATATTAGTTAGTAAGGGCTTTAGTGAAAATTTTGAAACTCTAAAGGTTTAAAAATGAAATAAATATTTTTTCTTAAAAATTAATCTTTTTTCTAAATAATCAAGTATATAATAAAATAAGTAATTATCATATATAAAATAAATTTATTAAAAAAATAAAAATTATTAAACAAATTAATCTAATAGCTATATTAAATATAAAAAGATTTAGATTATTTTCTAAATAATAAATTTAAAATAAAAAAAATTATAAATAAATTTAAATTTTATGCTATGAACATAATAAATTACTTTTTACATTCACCAAATTTAAAACAACATAAAGTAATTATCACTATTTACAAATATATATATATATATATATATATATATATATATATATATATATATATATATCCCATCAAATTTCATCTTTATGGAAAAACAAAAAAAAAAAGAAATATATTTGATCACACTATATTTAAAAAAAAATTGTACATCCATTTTGGGACGGAAAGGAGTACTACTCTATCCCAAAACAACTTGCACAGTTTGACCAAAATTGGTCAAATTAGTAACACTTTGACTTCCACTTTGTAAAAGATTTGATGATTCAAATAAAAATCTAAAAATTATTATCTATAATATTTTTGATGGTGAGTTAATAACAAATTTTAATTTTTTTTATTAAGATCATCAAATTTTATAAAGTCTTGGTGAAATTACACTTAAGTTGACCATTTTGGTCAAAATAGTGCAAGTTGTTTTGGGACGGAGTATTATATTAACAAACATCACATTTACAGTTTCTCTCTCTGTTGATCAAATATATGTTTAGGACATAGAATTGCTTAATCCCAATCATAGCTATCACTTAGGATCCCCCAATTTTATTAGAACCCTTATAAGGTACTCTTAGGATTCTTGGTGACCAGTATAGGTGTATTCCAACTCTTCAATCAAGGCAAACCAGCAAGAGGAAGCAAATCAGTAGACCAGTAAAACTAGTTGCCGATCAACTTGATAAACAAGTTGCCGATCAACTTCATTCCCAACTTGCCGATAAAGAAAGACAGTCTGTACTGTCGGTCAGGTTACATCGTTTCACCTTAAAGTCAACCTTGCTGATTGTCCCTGTCCTTTCTTACTGTTTTATCTAAAAGTAGTTTACCTGCTCTGTAATGATTGCTGCGCGTCTGACACATAGCTACTTTTAGCTATACTCTGTCTCTACTTGCTTTTTGCAGGTAACCGGTTGAGACAAAGGGGTCTTTACCCATCAGACTTTTGCGAGCATGCGTGTACCACATATCTTCGCCATTAATGCTAAAGATACCGCATTTAATGCTCCTCAACTACCCAGCTGGATATTCAAATTGCAAGCCTTCTTCTACAAGACTCAAGACATTTACTCCTCTTATAAATAGTGGACTCGGAGCATTGAAGAAGGTTGGTGAAAATAGAGCATTGAAGAGAGTTGAATGTTTTTTAGTATTCATTAAAGACTCAAACATTCTGTGTCCATATAATCATTAGATCATTTAATAGGACATACACTTGTGCACCAACTCAAACAACATTGTTAGTATTCCCAAACTAGATCATATAAGGAATACGTTGTTTAAGTTATTCACACACACACCTGAGTGAGATAAGTTCTCTTGAACTTGCCGCTCAAATACACTTGGTCATAATTGTTTTACGATCCATTAGAAATTTCTAGAACTTAGTCTTTGTATACCGGCAAAGTCGTGCTTGTAATAGACTAGAAAAATCTAATATTACTCTTAACCCAAATCCAAGTTCTGACCAAACTTGGTAGAGGATGTAGCAGTATTTACACTGTGAACCTCTCCAAATCCTTGTGTCTCTGTTGCTTGCCTTATCATTGCCGGTTGGAATTCTATCACCGGCAGATTGCATATGTTCTTACTGATTCATTGTAATTTCCATTGACCAATCTCTTGAAACTGCATTGAACTTTTAGAAACAACTTTGTGTTTAAACTAAGCTCTGAAAATCTTTTATACACTGATTTTGTGTGAGTTAAAACTAAGTCATGTTTTACCCGCTGCGCTTACTGATAATAGTTTGCAAACTGATAAGTGACTTTGCATTTAAAAGTGTTTCTTTGTAAAAGTTTTAAAAAGGCTATTCACCCCCCCCCCTCTAGCCTATTTCCCTACCAATTGGGCCTAACAATTGGTATCAGAGCATGGAATTTTGAAAGAAATTTCCAAGCTTTGCAGCTTGTATTGCCGATACCATGGCAGGAAAAATCATGCAGTCATTTAACATCACCACCATACCGTTGTTAAATGTCAACGAGTTTGGTGTCTGGAAATCTCGTATGATAAAGTATATGAACTCAATCGATGATCGGTTGATGAAGGTCATAGAAGGTGGTCCAATCATTCCTTTAAAAGTCTCAACCACCTATATACCTATTCCCTCCACTCCGCTGACACAACATGCTGATCGTGACACTGAACAAGAAACCCATGTTCAGATTGAAGAAACCTTGGTCGAGAAACCAAGAGAGGAATGGACTGAGGACGACAAACTTTCAGCTTCCCTAGATGGAAAATCATGCCACATTATTTCTTGTGGTTTGGACGACAAGCAATATAAACTCATTGACTTATGCTCCACGGCTCAAGAATGCTGGAACAAGCTCCTTGCATACTTTGAAGGTGACGAGCAGGTAAAGGACAACATACTCTACGATTGTATTGCTGAGTTTGAATCCTTCAAGAAACAAGATGGTGAATCACTAAGGAGTGCCTACGACAGATTCTGCGAGGTAAGTAATTTATGTGCTTCATTAGGAAAGATTTATACTATGAAAGACCTGAATATTCGTTTTCTAAGTTCTTTGGGAAATGAGTATCATACCAAGGTCACCGCTGTTAGAGAAGTGAGAGACTTGAACAAGACTTCTATTCAGAATCTTGTATCTAGTCTATTTCTGTATGAGAGAGAACTGCAAAAACTTAACGTTCTCGATAAAAATTTCAAAAACTTGTCTCTATTAGCTCAGTCACAAATATCCTTCCCTTCAAACAAATTACCTCTTATAGATCCCTATCCTATACCCTGTAGCTCCAAAACCCCTGCAACTACCTCAGAACAGCCTATGGAAGAAGACGAATTTTCCGCCTTCGCTAGGAACTACAAAAGGTTTAAGAACTTCAAAAGGATGCAGAAAGGAAACTACCAGCAACCAAAATCATTCACACCAACTTTTCAAAAACCAGCAAGTTACAACAAACCATCAACAAGTGCTACCGACGGAAAGAACAACAAAGGTGATCTTGTTTGCTTCAACTGCAGAAAACCTGGTCACTTTGCTTCTAAATGTCCTCAGCCAAATTATGAGTATGTGAGGAAGTCATTCAACAAGAGACATCCCAAGTCTCGAAGATTTGTTGCCGATGAAAGCACAGAAAAGGTCTTGCCGGTTTGGTGTGAAACTGACTCAGATGAAGATGCCGATGAAGATGAAGATGCCGATGTAAGCTTTGTCGCCCTAGACTTGGAAGATGCCGATACATCCATATTGCCGACTCCAGTCTACCGAGATCCATCCCCTCCAAGATCTCCAGTCAGAGAAGAAGCTACTGGAAGACCTCAACCACACTTCAAAGAGATTAGTGTCAAAGCAGAGAACCCAAATGGATACAGAGTTCACCAAGTGGGAACCTCTCTCTATGGTCAATGTAACTCTATTCAATTCACTACCATCAAACCAAAACCCTTACCAATGACCAGAAAATTCTCATTCACCGAGCATCCCAGCATTGCCAAAAGCTTATCTAAACCCATCTCTTCTCTACCTGACTTCTCTCCCAAACCTATTCCCTCTGCCCCAAAAATTTTAGCTGATCCCTTTCCTGAAATATCCAAAGCTGAAATGGTAGAGACAATGGATGAAATTTTTATTGATCATGAGAAGCTGAGTAGCGTTCATAAAGTGATGGCTGCTGATTTCAATAGAATTTCTGCAGAGAATGACTTGCTTGTGTCTGAACTTAATGTTCTCAAAGGACATGAGCTTGAGTCTGTTCTTCTAAAGAAAGAAAACCTGGATCTCAAAAGCCAAGTAGCAGTATTGATAGCTCAGATCGAAGATCTTGTGAAAAGAAACAATCATCTCTCAAGGATTGTTGATTCTTACACAAAATCTAGAGTTGCTGTTGAAACAATCCTACAGACCCAAATGTCATATAAGGACCAATCTGGGTTAGGATTTGATTCCAGCAGCAGTAGCTCTACTGAAACTTGTGTGACCGAGAAAAAGGATGAGAAAGTTGAATGTAGTCCTGTTAACTCAGTGCATAAGGATGCTAAGCCAATATACAGTGCTGTGGCAATGAAGTATCCTAAGAACCAGAACAAAAGGAATGACAAGCACAAACAAAAATATGTTAAGGTTGCTGATACTGAGTCTGCCGATAACGGTATTCTTGGTGAATACATCAGCAGAGCTAGTACTGCCGGTCTAACCACATCTGCTGCCGATGGACAAGTACCTAATAAGGTAACTGCCAAAGGTAAACAGAATGGAAAGAAAGGCAATACTAAAACCTTTAAATCTACTAAGTTTGTGCCTGCTCAATTCCCTAGTTCTACCGATGCACTGACTAAACAGAATGACGTTCTACCGACTCTACAGCCTATCAATCAAGTGAGATGTTCAAATTGTTCTGATTATGGTCACAAGGCTCATGAATGCCTCTTGAAGCACCTATCTGGACCCACTGAGGTTACATCCTCTAGTGGTGGCCAGATGTGGTTGCCAAAGAGGAACTAACCCTCGAACCCAAGAATAAGGGGGACCATAAGCATACCGTTTTATTTCAGGAATGCTTCATGGCCTCAACTGGTGCAAGCAAAGATTTGTGGATTCTAGATAGTGGCTGTTCAAGACACATGACAGGATTTGCAGATCTACTTGCTGATATCTCAGAAGCATCAGGTCCCCCAGTGGTTTTCGGTGATAATGCCAAAGGAAAAATCATCGGTATAGGTACCATCAAGAGAGGTGCAGTTACTGTTCAGAAGGTCTCTCTTGTGGATGGTCTGAAACACAACCTTCTATCTATATCACAATTCTGTGATAAAGGAATGCAATGTGTATTTACTACTTTCAGTTGCTATGTGAAAGACATTGCTTCCAATGAAACTCTTCTCACTGCCAAAAGAAAAGGTAACATTTATGCAGTAGACTTAAGTGCTATTACTGGTGTTGCTAATGTTTGTTTTGTAGCTAAGAACATCAGTGAGAACTTATGGCTATGGCACAAGAGACTCAGTCACTTGAACTTTAAATATCTATCAAAGCTTGCCGGCTCAAATCTGGTTACCGGTCTGCCTCAAGTGTCTGCTGATCAAGCAAAGAAATGCAAGGCCTGCCAGCTTGGAAAACAACATAAATCATCCTTCCGAAGCAAGCCCTGCATGTCAACATCTAAGTGCCTCCAAATGCTACATATGGATCTATTTGGCCCCACAACTACAGCAAGTATTGGGGGAAGTAGATATACCTTAGTTGTAGTAGATGATTTCTCTAGATATACTTGGGTGGAAACTTTCAGTCACAAAGATGACACTTATGCCATTGCTACCAAGTTATTCAGACTACTACAAACACAGAAAGAAAGCGTATCATCAGCATGAGATCAGACATCGGCACTGAATTCAAGAACAATGGTATTGCTCAGTATTGTGATGATCATGGCATAGACCACAACTTCTCAGCTGCCGGTACACCACAACAAAATGGTGTCGTTGAGAGAAAGAACAGAACTCTCATTGAAGCTGGTAAGACCATGATTGCTGAAGGCAGGCTGCCGAAATATTTTTGGGCTGAAGCCATCAATACCGCCTGCTTCACTCAGAACAGATCTCTCATCAACAAATTCCATAACAAGACTCCTTATAAACTCTGGAGAGGCAGAACTCCTAACATTAGATTCTTCAAAATATTCGGCTGCAAATGCTACGTGCTTTACAACGGTAAAGAGCACAGAGGTAAATTTGATGAGAAAGCTGATGAAGGAATCTTTGTTGGATACGCTAAACACAGTAAAGCCTTTTGAGTTTTTAATAAGAAACTTTTGAAAATTGTTGAATCTGTTCATGTAACCTTTGATGAATTTTATTTGTTAGAGTCTGACAAGGCTCCAAATAGTACTAATGCTTCTAGTGCTCATGAGACAGGTGAATCCAGTAATTCTAACCCTGCAGGTCAAGTACCAGCTGCTGATCCAGTCATTTCAGTAGAAGAATCAGCAGATACTCACTATTTCCCATCATCGGCAGAACATGATCTTACCGATAACTTTCATAATCCATTTGCCGATGCAAATTCTGCTGATCATCCTGAAGACAGATCTAGCCCTCAACCAACTTCTGTCATAAGACCCTTCCCAACAAGCTCTCAATCTAATCCACCTCTCACCCAAAATTCTAATTCTCCTACTCCACCTGCTGATCTTGACCCTCCTCTAGAATCTTTACAACAAGAATCAGTCAGACAAGATGTGCCAAGGGAGGTTAGAACAGTTTGTGATCATCCATTAAAAAATGTGATTGGTGATGTCTTTGGACCAAGATTGACAAGAAACCTTAGTAGAGCATTCGCTGAGAGTCTCTTCTCATCTGCTATGGTTTCCAATATAGAACCAAAGAAGACTGAAGAAGCTCTTACTGATCCTGGCTGGGTGGAAGCTATGCAGGAGGAGCTAAATCAGTTTGAAAGATGCAATGTGTGGGAACTAGTGCCAAGACCATCATCTCAACAAGTGATCGGTACAAAATGGGTCTACAGGAATAAATTGGATGAAGCTGGGAATATTATTAGAAACAAAGCAAGGTTAGTTGCTAAAGGCTACCGACAAGAAGAAGGAATTGACTACGATGAGACATTCGCTCCTGTTGCAAGATTGGAAGCTATAAGACTTTTCCTAGCCTATGCTGCCTTCAAAGAATTCAAGTTATATCAAATGGACGTGAAAAGTGCCTTCCTAAATGGAGAACTCCAAGAACTTGTGTATGTTAAACAACCACCAGGTTTTGAAGACTCCAAGAAGCCTAATCATGTCTACCGATTGAAGAAAGCTCTCTACGGCCTAAAGCAAGCTCCAAGGGCATGATATGAAACCCTTTCTAAGTTCTTACTTAGTGATGGCTTAGGTTTCACTCGAGGTAAAATCGATACTACTTTATTTGTTGCCAAGCACAAGGGTCATTCATTGTTTGTTCAAATATATGTCGATGATATTATTTTTGGTTCTACTAATGAATCACTTTGCAAGAGATTTGAGAAGCTAATGCAGAGCAAGTTCGAGATGAGCATGATGGGTGAACTAACATATTTCCTTGGACTTCAAGTCAAGCAATCCAATGAGGGAATATTCATCAGTCAAGCCAAGTATGCAAAAGAATTAATCAAGAAGTTTGGCTTTGACAATGCTCACTCTCAAAGCACACCTATGGGCACTAACATTCACTTAGATAAGGATGAGTCTGGTAAGAAAGTAGATATGTCACTCTACCGAGGTATGATCGGCTCACTCCTCTATCTTACTGCCAGTAGACCATATATTATGTTTGCTGTTTGTGTTTGTGCCAGGTTTCAAGCTGACCCTAGGGAATCCCATCTGCAAGCTGTTAAACGTATCATTAAATATCTATGTGGCACTGCTAACCTTGGATTATGGTATGCTAGAGATTCATCTTTTAATCTAATAAGTTATTCAGATGCAGACTTTGCAGCTTGTAGGGTGACCAGAAAAAGTACTAGTGGAACTTGCCAATTTCTTGGTGATAGATTGGTGTCTTGGTCCTGTAAGAAGCAAGCATCAATTTTCACTTCTACTACTGAAGCTGAGTACATAGCTGCCGGCAGTTGCTGTTCACAGATCCTTTGGATGAAGCAGCAGCTTGTTGACTATGAAGTTCTATCTCAAGTTTGTCCCATCTATTGTGACAATCAATCTGCTATCTCAGTTTCCAACAACCCGGTCATGCATTCCAAAACCAAGCATATAGACATCAAGTATCACTTCCTGAAGGAACATGTTGAAAAGGGAAACGTGGTGCTGCTCAAAGTTCATACTGACTACCAAAGAGCAGACATACTGACAAAACCCTTAGATCAGAAAAGATTTGAATTCCTCAGAGGTGAACTAGGTATGATTGATTATTATAGTTAAAATTTTGCTGACTTTGCTATTTGTGCTAGTCTTGCCGATCTCATCAGCAAGTGTGAAAATCATGCCGACCAAACTATATTGCCGACAAAATATTGCTGACAACATCATGCCGGTAAATATCTTGCTGATCAATAACTTGCCGAACCATGTCTTGCCGATTTGTCAAAATTCAAAATTCAAAATTCATCGGTAGATCTCAATTCAAAAGGATAAAGATTCTCTGACACATGACGTAAGCTTAGTCAAATCAAAGGTACAATCGGTCACACCGCCTCTCTGACACGTGTGTGCTCCGCCTTACGAAAATCGTGTCAAAGATTTATCCCAACTCTCTGTGATAAATCAGAAAGGTAACCTTAAACTTTATTGTTGCCGTTTCTACCCTTTCTCTCTCCTAAGTTTAACCGTCTAAATTAAATCGTCCGGTTCGTGCATTTAATGCATTGTGTGCGCACGTTCTCCGAGGTATTTGCTACAGTTAAACTCATCATTATTTCTCTTTCTCCCATGCAAACCCTTTCTATTCTCTCTCTCTCTCTCCCATAACATATATAAGCTACACTTAAAATCCTTCTGATATTTTCGCTCTTCACTCTCTCCTGATATCTCTACTGCTTGTGTTGATTCATCTTCTATCATTCTCTCTTACGTTCTTCAACCAGAGTTAACATTGCTTTCTCGTAACTACTTGATGATTTCACGCTTGCATTTCAATCTATTTTTGAACTAACTTGTTCTAACTTGTGAGATCTTTTGAGTGATTTTGCAGAAAATGTCTAGCAACGAAAAGGATATCTATGGAGGCTATGTTGACTCCACCTTCTTCGACGACACCCTTGACGGTGAATTCCTAAGGAATCTTCTGATTGGTTCTCTTCTAGACTCCTTCATCTCTCCAACGGGTATTGATTTTATATTTTTGGGTCAAGTTCAAGAGTTCTTCTCAAATGCCTCCGTCATCACTGATCGCAATGACTCCTCTGTATTCGTCTCCATCGCTTCAACCGTCGCCGGTGTGCCTATCTCCGCTACTCCCTCTTCTATTCATGAAGTATTCCCTCTGCTTGGGAATGAGGGTGCTGACTCCATTACTGATGAACAGACTTTGGACAAGGCATGGACCCTTATGAGGGGAACCGGTCCTAGACTCAGTGGAGATAACCATCTTAAAGCTCACTACAGAAGAAGATTCTTTGCCCTTGCAGAGATTGTGGATATATGTTTGGTTTGCAGATCTGGCTCTCACAGCCATGTTACTGATGTCCAGTTTGAAGCAATAGCAGCCATCGTGTTGCAAGAAGAGTTCAACTGGTGTGCCTACCTGTTTAGGGTCATCGCCATTGCTGCCGTTAAGTATAAGGAAGATAGAAAGAAGAACAAAGCTCATCCCGGTAAAGGATGCTGCTACATGCTGATTAGCACTATCTTGAGGCGCAACTCAGCAATTGTTAGGGCTTCACCGGCACCCCCTAGTCTTGACTTTGATAAACTCAAATCATTTAAGCTTACCGATTGGAATAGGATTTCCAAGAAGGCTCCTACCAGCACAATTGTTGTTCCTGCTGCTGGTACCCCTAAAAAGAAGAAGGCAAAGAAAGTTGTCAAGGTTGCTGATGTAGCCCCTTCCGACGTTTCTACTCCTGCTCCAGTTGCCGACAGGATTCTTGCCGATTCTACTCCAGCAGCTCCAAGGAAGAGAAGGCTAGTCAAAGCTGCTGATAAACCTCAAGTCAAGAAGTCAAAAGTTGTATCTTCTGCTGATCTCCCTGTTGCTCCAAAGCCAAAGCCTTCAGTTGCTCAAGTTCCTTCCTATCAAATTCCTTCTACTGATCCAAGAGCTAAGCAGATCAGGTTTGCACCATCTCTTCTTGCCGGTGCAACACTTACTGCTCCCTCTGTGATTATCAAGTCTGACACCGATGCTGCCGATGAAATGGCTGAGAGAAGAAGAATGATTGGTTCTAAGTTAAGGGTGAGAGTCCCTCTTCAAAAGGGAATTCTTGATCTTCCATACTTGCCTGAGCTCCATGCTGCTGTTGATGTAGCCTCTAGACCCTCTATCAGAAAATGCAAGCCTATCAGAAACCCAACATTTCACATCTTTTTCAAAAACCATTGGTCATTCACCAATAAGGTCTTATCAAAGAATTGGGTGTTCCCCATTGATCATCTCTATCCGTTTGTTCGCCGGTTGCTTCAATTTCATGAGGAAAGGAAGGAGACAGTTCCCCTGGAAATCGTGCTGATTACGTTGATTCAACAAGTCTGAACAGAGTCACCGATATGTTCAAAGAAAAGTTTGTGCCTGTTTAGAAATTTCAAAGGTTGTCTGAAAGTGAGTTGAGATTAAACTTTGGAAGGTATTTTGATTTTCTACCCCTTCCTTGGAATCAAGTCTATCTATTTCAAGATAGGATCAGACAGGATCTGATGGTGCAAGACGTTTGGGTCGCCTATGCCTCAGTCTTCAACCAGCTGATGAACTTTGATGAACAAGATCCTTATCAGTTGGGAAGACCAGAAGATGAGGATGATTTGCTGAACTTCAACGATAATGAAGGGCTGGAGAAGAGTGCTCAAGCTACTCAATTTGTGAAAAATGTGCAGAGGATCACTCTGAATCTGCTGAACGATTCAGAGGCCTTTATTAAGGCTAGAGCTGCTTCTACGCCAGCACCTACCTCTATTCCTGAACAAGTTCCTTCACCTGCAATCTCACCCATTCCAACTCCAGTCAGTTCTGTTGATACTGCTGATTTTGTTTGCTCTCACAAAGCTGCTGGTGAAACAATCACTTCTTCTGATTCTATCGGTGAGTATGATAAGATGCCGATAAGTATTATCTTCAAAAATCCCTCTACTGATCAAGCTCATGCAGTTGCTTCTCCCACTTCTATATCTTCTGCTGAAGCATTTGCTAACTCAGTTTTAGCCAGTGATGGCTCTGAGCGTGGCTCTGCTGATAAGTCTGTTGAACAGACTGTTGAGAAAACTTCAGAAACTCAACCTGCTGATGAAACCAGCACTGCTGATGAATCCTTTGTGAATCAAGTTGAGGAAACTATGGACACTCAACCTTTGATTGTTAAAGAAGACCAACTTGCATCAATTGAGGAAACTAAAGAAACTCAATCTGCTGATGAAGTTGGTGGCTTGATGATATCAGGAGGAGATTGTGCTGATGAAGAGGTTATTGCTGATGTGTATGCTGATGAGCCAACTACTGACACTCATCCATCTGAGCCAACTGCCGGAACTAAGATTATTAAGGCCCCTATCTCTTCTACTGATGTGATTCTGGTAGCTCCTACTGGTGTTAGAGAGATTGTTGAGTTGGGAGGAGGTGCTGATACAGAGATTGCCGATCAAGATCATAATGCTAACTTTGATGCTCTGATTGCTGCTGAGTTACAATTTGAGGAATTTCAGGATGCTTTATTTGCTCCTATTTCCTTCCCTTTGCTTCCTGCTCCCGAGGCCTTCATTGCTCCAGTTGTTGCTGATGAAGCACAACCTGCTCCTGTTGCTGCAGCTGCCGGTGGGAATGACAGCTCAGATGAAATAGATCCTGATGATTATATAGAGCTGCCGGCAAATTCTCTCCGATCAATTCCAAATCCTTTTGGCCCCAATCACTCATTTCTTCCAGGCTCAACCAGTGAACGGATTACTTTCTTGCCCTGGATTAAACCCGAGTTCAAAAGAAGGAAAGGGAAAGCTCCCAGGATCTCCAAGCTCAAGGTGAAAGGACCACCAGCGTTTGAAACGCTCCATTGCCTGCCTGGTAAGCTCAAAATTGGCGGCAAAATTCATCTACCTGGTCCATCACCCAAGGAAGTCAGCATCGCCACGAATGGACTGATGATGAGATGCATGATGATAAATGATGAACTCCATGACATCCTTGAATACCGAGCCACTAATTCTCGAGGTCTTTTGCACTTGGTAAAATCTGCTGCTCTTGCATTAACTCTGCCGATGTTCCATCCAAGACAGCGTGCCGATCATATGGTCTATACCTCAAGGCTGATGAATGCCGGGTTGATGACCATGATTCTTGAAGGTCGTGCTTATCTGAATTTTATCCTGGCTATCTTTCTCTCTCTGGAGGACAATGGTGTGTTCCACCTGCCGGTTGAACGTGCAGTTATTATTCATCCTTCATTTCCTTTGCCGATCATCCGTGCTGATGTAACTTCTGCCGATCTTGTTGCCTCCACATCTATTCCTGCTGAGTTCCTTCTTGCTGACAGATATGCTGCTGATGCTTCTTTTCTTCAACAAGCTTTGCCTCTGCCAGCTGCCCCCTCTCCTGTGCCAGCTTCTCCATTACTGATTGTTCTATCTTCTGATGACGAGTTGACTGTGCCTACTCCTGAAGGTCTCGTAGAAGATGCTGATATTACCAATGAAGACTTCATTCCTTCCTTCCTGATGCATTCTTCTCTTGGTTTGTCAAAACTCGTGGTACTAAACAGTATGTATGAATACTTCAGTTACCTTGAAGGGGATACCAAAAATATGCAAGTGCCTGTTACTCGTGCCGATCTGGGCGATACTGGCCTCTTTCTCCGTGACAAGTTGAACCGTATTCATGAGGATCTTTCTGACAAGATCCTTAAGTCCAATCAGGAGGAGGAATGCAAGAGAATCCAAGACTTGAAAGATCTGCTGGAGGACAGAGAATCTAGGCTGATTGCCCTTTCAGAGAGTTTGGGGAGTATGCATTCAATTCAACAGCAACTAGTAGATGACCAAAGGCTGCAGATCAGAGATCTAGAAAGGACTGAAAAAGAATTATCTACTGCCAAGTCTGCTCTTGCTGATGCTCAAGTGAAGATAGCTGCTCTGGAAGCCAATAATGCAATGCTGACTGGAAGGCTGGAGAGCGCTCAAAGAAGGAAGAAGAGAGAAGCTGAAAAGAAAGAGAAGAGAGCAAAGAAGAAAACCAAGCTTACCGACTCTACATCAAAGGCCGTTGACCAGCAAGAGGATCCTCCTGTTTCCTAGTCAATATAGCCAATGATATAGATATCCAGAAGAACTTCAACGATTTATCCAAGACTTCTTTGCTAACCATTACTGTTTTATGTATGCTTATTTTTATATGTTATATTCTCTTATAATATCTGCTGCTATTCATGCTAACTTTGTTTTGCAGATTATTATTCTCCCTGCTGATCTTAAGCCATCAGCAACTCATCTTTCTTGTCTTTTACTCTTACTTCTATTATTTTGTATTTTTACCTCTTTAAGACATCTAGTGTGTGACTTGGCTTAGGGAATGATAATAAATAGACATTACTTATACATTCTTTTACTAAGCTAAGATAGATGTTCTTGGATAGGGTGATTGGACTTAAGCAATTAGGAGGAGATTGTTGATCAAATATATGTTTAGGACATAGAATTGCTTAATCCCAATCATAGCTATCACTTAGGATCCCCCAATTTTATTAGAACCCTTATAAGGTACTCTTAGGATTCTTGGTGACCAGCACAGGTGTATTCCAACTCTTCAATCAAGGCAAACCAGCAAGAGGAAGCAAATCAGCAGACCAATAAAACTAGTTGCCGATCAACTTGATAAACAAGTTGCCGATCAACTTCATTCCCAACTTGCCGATAAAGAAAGACAGTCTGTACTGTCGGTCAGGTTACATCGTTTCACCTTAAAGTCAACCTTGCTGATTGTCCCTGTCCTTTCTTACTGTTTTATCTAAAAGTAGTTTACCTGCTCTGTAATGATTGCTGCGCCGTCTGACACATAGCTACTTTTAGCTATACTCTGTCTCTACTTACTTTTTGCAGGTAACCGGTTGAGACAAAGGGGTCTTTACCCATCAGACTTTTGCGAGCATGCGTGTACCACATATCTTCGCCATTAATGCTAAAGATACCGCATTTAATGCTCCTCAACTACCCAGCTGGATATTCAAATTGCAAGCCTTCTTCTACAAGACTCAAGACATTTACTCCTCTTATAAATAGTGGACTCGGAGCATTGAAGAAGGTTGGTGAAAATAGAGCATTGAAGAGAGTTGAATGTTTTTGAGTATTCCTTAAAGACTCAAACATTCTGTGTCCATATAATCATTAGATCATTTAATAGGACATACACTTGTGCACCAACTCAAACAACATTTTTAGTATTCCCAAACTAGATCATATAAGGAATACGTTGTTTAAGTTATTCAAACACACACCTGAGTGAGATAAGTTCTCTTGAACTTGCCGCTCAAATACACTTGGTCAGAATTTTTTTACGATCCATTAGAAATTTCTAGAACTTAGTCTTTGTATACCGGCAAAGCCGTGCTTGTAATAGACTAGAAAAATCTAATAGTACTCTTAACCCAAATCCATGTTCTGACCAAACTTGGTAGAGGACGTAGCAGTATTTACACTGTGAACCTCTCCAAATCCTTGTGTCTCTGTTGCTTGCCTTATCATTGCCGGTTGGAATTCTATCACCGGCAGATTGCATATGTTCTTACTGATTCATTGTAATTTCCATTGACCAATCTCTTGAAACTGCATTGAACTTTTAGAAACAACTTTGTGTTTAAACTAAGCACTGAAAATATTTTATACACTGATTTTGTGTGAGTTAAAACTAAGTCATATTTTACCCGCTGCGCTTACTGATAATAGTTTGCAAACTGATAAGTGACTTTGCATTTAAAAGTGTTTCTTTGTAAAAGTTTTAAAAAGGCTATTCACCCACCCCCTCTAGCCTATTTTCCTACCAATTGGGCCTAACACTCTCCCCCACGTCCGACAACCCCCATCCACACCTCCGGCAAACCTCTCCGAGCCCCTCACCGACCTCCGGCGAACCTAGAACAAAACCCCTCCCCTCCCATATGCGTGCAC
This sequence comes from Campanula takesimana, assembly GCA_026119855.1. Taxonomy (NCBI): domain Eukaryota; kingdom Viridiplantae; phylum Streptophyta; class Magnoliopsida; order Asterales; family Campanulaceae; genus Campanula; species Campanula takesimana. Next base: position 28,631 of record JAOWBW010001163.1, read on the forward strand.
ACACATATACACACTCCATCTCTCTACTTTCACATCTCACCTCCAACCACACTTCCTTCCCCACCTCCGGGCCGCCCAACTTACCTCCATTCGTTGGCTGTTGACTTCCGACTTTAAACCACCATACGCCGGAGTCGGAGAAGATGGCGGAGATCATTAGTTGCCCCATCATCAACACCGGCTGCCGCCACAACATTGCAGGAAGTTAGAGGAAAACAAATCCGGATACCTAAGTTTCTTAGGCGATCCCGGCGGTGACAACGGTGATGAGATCTGGCCGTTCTAAGATGAGGAAGCTTGTCAGAGATGAAAGTGAGACTGGAAAAGAAGAAGAGAGATGGAGTGGAGTCATTATAACGTTGCTGGTGGTGTGTGGAGGCCGGATCTGGACGATCACGGCCAGATCTGTACGAAGGTGGGGAGTTGAAGGTCGCCGGCAACCAGTAGGGGAAACAGAGAAGAGGCGTTGGGGTTTTTTTTTTTGGTCAAAATCAATTGACTTTCTCCTCCAATTTGTAATTTTTTTTTGTTGGCCAAATCAAATACATTTTGAAGTCCTTCAAATTTTAAAATTTTCACTAAAGTCCTTCATTGCTAATATCAATTACAAATCCATCCATTTTGACGATCACGTGCCATGCACATGGCACTTAACTGACTTTTCTAACGATTTCCGTCAAAAATCCCTTAACTGCCGAAAATTTTAGATATTGAGCCCTGATCTAGCAGGAAAAAAAACTCAGGCCCCGTTTAGACGCACCCTCTGGAGTTCAGGCCCTAATTTGTCATTAACCCAAAGAAAAAATATATTTATTTTGAGACAGAGAAAGTATGAGTTTACTTTATCCATCAACATATGTATTTCATTAACTTATTTGGAAAAATTTATTTATAGTAGTATTGTCATAATTTATTATGTTATTTTGAATACATATTTGTCCTTAATTTTCTGTAGTGATTTTTTTTTGTTTTCTTCTCTCTCTCTCTCTCTCTCTCTTCCCAAGATTGAAATATAAGGAGGTTACACAAAGTTGTCGCATGCAATCGGCCACCGTTGCACATATTTATCAACCAAGCAATGCAATGCGTTTATGATAATATTGCTCAAAACTCAACCTTGAGGTATACTCCCTCCGTTTCATGTCACTTGAGACTAAAAATTTTGCACACAAATTAAGGAAAAGTAGGAGAGAAATAGTAGGAGGAGGTGTTTGTGAGTATGAGAAATTAAATAGGAGAGAAAATGAGTGGAAGGAATAGTAAGTTGATTGGTGTTGTGAGTGTAAAAGTAAAGTAAGAGAGAGAATGAGTGAGAGCAATAGTAAAGTTCTTTACCATTTTGGGCAGACTCAAGTCACGTGGAACGGACGGAAAAGTTAATAAGTCTCAAGTGACATGAAACATAGGAAGTATTATACTACTTTTGTCTTCAAAAAATGTTTGAATTTATTCTTAACTAAGAAAGAAAATGAGTTCATTTTAGGATGAAAAAAGTATTTTACATTTTTTGTAATTCATTTGTCTTTCTATTGTTTTAAATGGAACGTTTGAAATTGATATAATTGACATCAAGTTCTTGATTATATAACACGAAAGTTCATTTATTGCAATTCTTTTCCGCACATTAATTTTTTGTTGAAATTTTATGAAAAAATGAGAACACCTAAAACTTATTGTTATAATATGTGGTTATTTATATGTCTATATATTTGATTTTTATCAAAGATTTATATAAGAGTTAATTTTGGGTTTTATTTATTTTTATATATTTTTGTTATGTTTACTAACTTTAATTCATTCTTGATTTTTTACTGCTGATCATTATGTTTTGGAGTAGTTTGAATATTTGAAAGGTCAATGCAGTATGAATGTAATCATTCGTGGCATGATGGCAATACATAATTTACTTCATTTGTCTTTTAATACTTAAAGAGATAATTATTCAATATATTTTAATTAATTTATAAATTTTGGTTATAAATATTAGATTGATTGTAATAAGTTTTGTTTTATAGATACATGCACACTTTCTATCCCTCCATATAAACTTTTATCAAAATACCTCCTTATGTTCATAAACTACTAATTGGTTCATTGAAAGATTATTACTTTATACTATCTGTCTCTTCATAAAATATTTTACAAAAAAATACCTTTCACATTTATAAATTATCAAATGATCAGTCGGTACTACAAGCCCCGTGCTTCGCACTGGGTTATTGGTAGTATTACATTATTTTTGTTGATCACTTCTCTAAAGATAAATGATTCTACCATCTTAAACACACAACTAATGCAATTTGTTTTCTCTAGCTATAAACTCCTCGTTGATAAACTTTTTAATCATCTCATTCTCACCGGTTTTAGTGACAATAGTGATGAATCCATTAGCTCTTAAGATTTGAACATAAATATATTAACAAATATATGGGGTCCTTAAAGAAATTATACATAAATAAATACTCACTCCGACTCATCTTGAGTGACAAAAATTTTCATTTTTAGGAGTCTCACTCAAAAGTTATAAAATTCTATAAATAATGTTAATTTACTAATTTTTAAATTATAGAACTCATTTGTCTTATTCACAACAACTACTCATTTACTATTTCCTACCTCACTTCTCTCCCATTTCCCATTATCCACACTTACAACAAATTTATACTTTATAAACACTTTTCTTTAATTCTCGTTATCATTCCTGTTGGGATAATGCCTTTGAATGTGGGATGTCATATTAAAGGATTGTACAACAGGAGATTTCGTAATGCCAAGACAGAGCAAAAGAGAAGACAAAGAGCAGAAATTTGGGCAGTAGCACGAGTCGTGCTGTGTAGCACTAGTCGTGCAGCACGAGTCGTGCTGAGTAGCACGAGTCGTTCCAGAAGGAAGATTGCCTGTCTGCACGTATGCTAGACTCGTGAGCACGAGTGGATGTGCCGAGCACGAGTCGTGCCAGCCAGCACGAGTCGTGCAGTAGCGGGAAGTGCCCAGATCTTGCGCAGAAACAAGGAAAACGCGTGGGACAAGTTTGTTTCCTTTTGGGAGTATTATTTTGGGACTCCTATTGTCTTCAGGGTTAGGTTATGACTAGTATAAATATAGGCTATCATTCTAACAAGAAAGGAGGTTGAAAAACATCGATTGCTCAGAGAATATAAATAATTCTAGATCTAGGGTTTTAGCACAGTCAGGAATTTTGTGACCAAAATTCGTGCTAGCATAGATTAGTGTGATCTTGTAAAGAATTCTCCAGATTGATAATAATATTCTCTCCCCTCCCCATGGACGTAACCAAGTTGGTGAACCATGTATATCGGTGTTCTTGTGATTGCTTGCTTTTCTCATCAAGTCTTGTTCAATTGCTCTAACAAGTGGTATCAGAGCTCTGGTTTTATCAGAGCTTTGGTTCGTGGTTGGAGGTTCAGGGATTCCGCTGCAGAGAACAAGAAGATGGGTCAAGGAGCAGATTCGATCGACAAGTTCAATGGGAAGAATAGTTTTTCTCTCTGGTAGATCAAGATGAAGGCTTTTTTGATAGACAAAGACTTATGGGAACCGTTGGAGATTGCAATCAGGGATCGTAAGGATCCCAAGGGTAAGGCAGCCACCACAGAAGGTACAGCAGAACAGTCAGAGAATGACTAGATAGCAGCAGCGAAGGAGGTGGCGACATTGAAGAAGTTAGATCAGAAGGCTCATGCCAAGATCATCAGACAGTTGGATGATGAGATCCTAACCAATGTTGCAGGAACAGACTCCGGAAGCGATCTTTGGTTTAAGATGAAAGATATTTACATGACACGTTTATTGACCAACAAGTTATACCTGAAGAAGAAGTTGTATGATTGTCGTATGACAAAAGGTACGCCCATTAATGATCATCTTGATAGATTTACTTCTGCATTACTTAAACTGCGTAATATAGGAGTTGTTGTGGATGATGAGGATGCAACCTTGCAGCTTTTAGTATCCTTACCTATGTCTTATAAACATTATGTCGATTCGTGCATAAATCATAAGGATGGTATCTCTCTAGAGGAAGTGAAAACTTCTCTCAAGACGAGGGAATTACGCCGAAAGGCGAGTGGGAATGGGGCAGATGCCCAGTCATCAGGTTTGGTTGCTAGCAGTAGTAGTAACAAGGGTTCTAGTGGGAAAAAGAACAATAAAGGTAATTCTTCACACAAGAAGGGTCCGAAGCCTGGGGATATCTATAATTTCTGCAAGGAAAAGGGACATTGGAAGTTCAATTGTCCCAGAAAGAAGCAAGGCAAGGCACCAGTCAGAGCAGAGGCCATGATGGCCAGAGATAGCAGTACAGAAGAGGATTATGCTCTAGTAACATCAGAATCAGCATGCGCATCTGATGCGTGGATTCTTGGATTCAGGAGCTTCTTACCATATCAGTCCTAGGAGAGAATGGTTTACTGATTACAGGCAGATGGATGGCGGTAATATATGTTGGTAATGGTGCCCTAGGCACGTTTAATAAACGTTGTAATTGTTATCATTTATTTCATATCAATAAAGAGATGTTTTGATTATTATTGTTGTTCATGTTTACTTATAATAATCTCCGTCCCTAGTACTTGTTAAGCACTAGTATAAAGGCTAAATGATCATGGGATGATCATGTTAGATTTATGGGTACTTGTTTGGAACAAGGTACTGGACATGACCCGCTGTATGAGATTTATGTCATGGTCTATGTCGAACATATATCTCATATTAGTTATGTCATTCGAATCCTTAGACATGAAGTTATTATAGTCTTCCACTTGATGAACATTATGTTTGACATATTCAATCGCTACCTTTAACCGGGTAGTTATAAAGGGTATGATTGGCATAATCGGATTTACGTAGGGAAGAATAATAAGCTAAATGGATTTGTCCCTCTTCGGAGAGATGTCAAGCTTGGGCCCCTCGTAGGAATGATGTTGATGAAATGTTCGGCCGGACTCAAATGAATTGATCGGATCAATGTCATTTGGATTATCAACATATTCGGAATCGAGAAAGTATTGAACAAAGATAAGTTGACTTGTTGACCATGACTTGTGTTCAATGACATCGTGGACAAAGGGATTATGACATATTCTAAAAGGAATGCGAACTTGTATCTAGTTATACTATTTGGGTAGGTATGACGGTTTGCTAGAACCTAATCATATCTTATGGTTTCATGTTTGAACACATTGCCAACTTAGTATAATCCTAGAGGGTCACACACAATAGAACGAATCTTTAAAAGGACAATTCTGGGCAGGCGGGCGACCGCCCAAAAGGGACCGGGCGACCGCCCAAAGTTGGGCGACCGCACAGCCTTCTTTGGGCAGCCACACGGTGGTGTCGGGTGGCAGATTCCTAATTTGATTAGGAAACGAATTTTGGACGGATTTTGACACAAGTTTCCTATTTGGAATAGGTCCTACTTGTGTATAAAAGACAAAATTCGGCCAGCACTCTCAACCAATGATTTTGTGAGTCTCCAAAGAGTTTGAGAGAGTTTATTTTGTTCCAAGATATCTTTTGATTGAAGAACAAAATAATACACAATTAAAATTCCATATAGTCATATTAAATTGTGAAAGTGTGTTTCACAAATTTTGTCTAGCAACCAAGATCAAGAAGCTCCTTGATATTCGTTCGTGGTGTGGATACCACTAGAGGGTGAAGCTCATCATCTTCAAAGTTCGTGTTCTTACTTTCTTCGTGATCAAGCTTCAAATTTCCACCAAGATCAAAGCTAGAATTCAAAGTCATCAAGGGTTAGTTTTTCCTCTATTCATGTTGTTGTATTTGACTTAATCATATGAACGGATCTATGGGCTTTGGGTTTCATAAATTTTAAATGCTATATTCCGCTGCGCATGTGTCTACGAAACCCAACAGTGGTATCAGAGCCCCGTTCATGTTGATTATTTCAATACATAAATCATGTTATGTGTATATAAATTGTTTATGTGCCTTGCATGATATGAATATTGGTATATATGATGTTTATGTGTTATGTGATTTTATGTGGTTTATTGTTTTGCAATTTAATCGCACGATTCAATCGCAATAAATAAATTATGGTGGATTCAGAATTGTTGATTATTAATTTTTGATTGGATCAATGTTTTAATAATCGGGGAAAAACGATTTTGAGACAAAATTTTCGAGCTTTGAAAATTCTGCACATTCTGATCACATTGGGCGACCGTACAATACGCCTTGGGCGGCCACACAGGTTTGGACGACCGCACAAGGGTTTTTGGGCGGCCGCACATATTGATCAGATTGTCTGATTTTGGCCGAAAAACAGAATCTGGATTTTTTCGAAAAAGTCAACAAAACCAGTAACAGAACCAGTCCAGACTTGCTGATCTGGAATGGGTTTTTGTGTAGTTGGTTTGTGTGTGGATTTTAGGGTTTGATTTTCCTATTTGTTTTAGTCTTGAGATTCCTAGATTGGTTCAAGGTTTGGATGGCTAATCTGCGTTCATCGAGATTGTGTTTCCCAAACTTGATCGCAATCAAAGTTTCAAAGATAAAACGAAGTTAGAATTATGAAGAGTTCATAATTGCTAAAATTGAGAAACAAAGTTCTTGATTCAAAGATTGGAGATCCATGTGGAATTGTGGATGCAATTAGCCTACGTTCATCGAGACCATCTATTGCTTAGTTTCGGTCACATGGACTACTTTCTTGGTTTCTTGAATTAGTGCGGGATTGTGGTTGCCTAATGGCTTAGTTCGATCGCACTTCTTGTTGTCTTGATTTGGAGATAATAACCAAAGTTGAAATAGTCTCATCCTCATAATTATAGAGAAACTAATGACACATAAATATCATGCTTAAATTAATGGAGATTAATTTAGTGGCTAGACTTGATGTATAACATGTTTATATTATGTGCTCATAAATGTGTTATATGCTATATGTGATGAACCTTCAAAGAAATTTTTTAAGTCCTTCATTGCCATGCCATGATTAAAACTCTTGTTTATACATGTGTAATTTGATGTGGGTTCGCCTCCGCGAAGTACATTAATTTTATTCATGTATGAACAAGATGAGGTTCATTAGTTTAATGTGGGCTTGCCTCCGCAAGGTGCATTAAATTGAATTGTTCCTACATGTTTAAAATGGTCGGACTTAATTAGGCGTCAAAACGGTTTTTGGCCTAGGCAAAAGATGAGATTAAACATGCTTTGAAAATTGGATTTCTCAAAGAATCTCATAAAAGGACCTAAGAATCATATGGGATATGATTGACATGATCATCTACCTATTTAATTTAAGTTTTGAGCGGTCCGCCTCCGTGGACTCAAAAGTTAAATTAAAGTTGGATCTTAGCCCAATTAAATTATATTATACATTGGATGTATATGAAGGTTATATAATTTAGTGGGAGTATTTTGTTTGAAAAAAACATTATTTATTTCTTTAATGAAAAACCGGTACTTATTAAATTTTGGAAATTTTGCATATTTGTAGATAATGACTACTAACACTCAATCAATTTCGTTGCGATCGATCCTTGAGAAGGATAAGCTCCAAAAGAATGGTACGAACATTATGGATTGGATCCGTAGCCTAAGAATTGTTCTTAGGCAAGAAGATAAGTTGTACATTCTCGATGGGCCTCTTCCTGCTGAACCAGAACCTACTGCCCCTAGGGCAGAAAGAGACAGTTACAAGAAACATCGTAATGATTCTAGAGATGTAAGCTGTCTCATGCTTGCTACTATGTGCTCAAAACTCCAACAAAGTTTGGAACATTTGGAAGCCTATGAGATAGGCGTGGAGTTAAGAGTCATGTTTCAAGAGCAAGCTAGGCAAGAGAGGTACAAGACCATTGTTGCATTCACTACTTGCAAAATGAATGAAGGGCAACAAGTGAGTCCTCACATGCTGAAAATGAAAGGTTATGTAGAGCACCTTGAGAAACTTGGCTATCCAATCCCATTGGAGCTAGCCACGGATCTCATTCTTAATTCATTGCCTAAAAGTTATAATCAGTTTGTGATGAATTATAACATGCATGGAATGGATAAAAATCTCTCCGAGTTGCATGGGATGCTTAAAACTGCGGAGATGAAGATTGCGGAGAAAGGTTCTCCTCTGCTCTTAGTTCATGATGGGAAGAAGGCTGGTGCCAAAGGAAAGGGTAAGAAAGTTGTCAAACCCAAAATAAGCAAGGCAAGTGTTGCCAAGGCTTCTGAGGCAAAACCCGATTCACAAAAGGATGCAATCTGTTTCCATTGTCAAGAAATTGGTCATTGGAAACGTAATTGCAAGGCTTTCTTGGAAGAGCAAAACAAGAAGAAGGACAGCAAGGCTGCGTCGACTTCAGGTATCTATATGATAGATATTCTCCTTTCTACCACTGATTCTTGGGTATTGGATACCGAATGTGGTTCTCACATTTGTTTAAATGTGCAGGGTCTAAAGAATAGGAGACTGCTTAAAGATGGTGAAGTAGACCTACGCGTGGGGAATGGAGCAAGAGTTGCTGCATTAGCCGTAGGGACTTATGAAGTCACTTTACCTTCCGGATTAATTCTTGTTTTGAACAATTGTTATTATGTTCCGGATTTAAGTAGAAATATTATTTCAATTTCTTGTTTGGATAATGAAGGTTTTAAGTTTCTTATTGAGAATAAGAAATTTTCTATTTATTTAAATGATGTGCTTTATGGTATTGCTAATTCATTTAATGGCCTTTATATCTTGGATGTCAAGAATGAAAATAATGACAATGTCTATCATGTAAATAAGAAATCTAAACCTAATGATGTAAATCATACCTATTTATGGCATTGCCGTCTTGGTCATATTAACGAGAAGCGTATCTCAAAACTCCATAGGGACGGACTTTTAGGTTCATATGACCTTGAGTCATATGATACTTGTGAGTCGTGTCTTTTTGGAAAAATGACAAAGACACCTTTTACCAAGTTAGGTGAAAGGGCAAGCGACTTATTGGGGTTGATACATTCCGATGTATGCGGACCATTAAGTAGCCATGCTAGGGGAGGATTTCAATACTTCATAACCTTCACTGATGATTATAGTAGATTTGGGTATGTTTACCTAATGAAACATAAAAGTGAAGCATTTGAGATATTTAGAATATTTCAAAATGAAGTAGAAAAACAACTTGGCAAAAGTATTAAGCACTTCGATCAGATCGAGGTGGAGAATACTTGAGTCAAGAATTTGATGATCATCTAAAGAATTGTGGAATAGTTTCACAATTGACTCCACCCGGAACACCACAATGGAATGGTGTGTCCGAGAGGAGAAATCGGACTTTGTTAGACATGGTTCGATCAGTGATGAGTCAAGTTGATCTTCCAATATCCTTTTGGGGTTACGCTCTAGAAACCGCTGGTTTCACACTAAATCGTGTTCCAACTAAATCGGTTCAAAAGACTCCATATGAGATGTGGAGCGGAAAGAAAACTTGTTTATCTTTCATGAAGATTTGGGGTTGCGAAGCCTTTGTCAAAAGACTTGTCTCTGACAAACTTGCGCACAAATCTGACAAATGTATTTTCGTGGGATATCCAAAGGAAACTAGAGGATATTACTTTTACAACCGTGAGGACAACAAAGTGTTTGTTGCCCGAACTGGTGTCTTTCTAGAGAAAGAGTTTCTCTCCAAAGAAATCAGTGGGAGTAAAATAAATCTTGAAGAAATTCGAGACCCAGAAAATAACATTGAACCAATAGTGGAACAAGAACAAGAACCACAAGGAATTGTGGAACCTGTTCAAAATACAAAAGCAACTCGCAGATCTAGTAGGTTACGATCCGAGCCCGAGAGATATGGATTTCTCGTAACGGATAATAATGAGGTAGAAATCATTGAGAATGATGAACCGTCAACCTACCAAGAGGCGATGTCTTCTCCTGATTCGGACAAGTGGCTTGGAGCCATGGAATCCGAATTACAATCCATGCAAGACAATCAAGTTTGGAATTTGATTGATTCGCCCGAAGGTGTAAAAACCATAGGATGCAAATGGGTCTTCAAGAAGAAGACTGACATGGATGGGAAGGTGCATACTTATAAAGCTAGACTTGTAGCGAAGGGTTATAGGCAAGTTCATGGTATTGACTATGATGAACCTTTTCACCCGTAGCAATGATCAAGTCTATAAGAATTTTGCTTGCCATTGCCGCTTATCATGACTATGAAATATGGCAAATGGACGTCAAAACCGCTTTCCTAAATGGAAAACTCCAAGAGGATGTGTATATGACACAACCAGAAGGTTTTGAACAAGATTCTAAAGTATGCAAATTGCAGAGATCCATCTATGGATTGAAGCAAGCTTCTAGGAGTTGGAATCTCCGTTTTGATGAATCGGTCAAAGAGTTTGGTTTCATCAAGAACGAAGATGAGCCTTGTGTATACAAGAAGATTAGTGGGAGCATAGTGCTATTCCTTATCTTATATGTGGATGACATATTGCTCATTGGAAACGACATTCCTACACTTCAGTTCGTAAAGACTTGGTTGGGAAAGTGTTTTGCAATGAAAGATATGGGCGAAGCCGCATATATACTTGGCATTAGGATCTATAGAGATAGATCAAGGAGGCTACTTGGTTTGAGCCAAAGTACATACATTGACAAGGTCATTAGAAGATTCCGTATGGAAAATTCTAAGAGAGGCACCTTGCCCGTGTTACATGGAGTTTCTCTAAGCAAGACTCAATGTCCTAAGACAAACGATGAGCGTGAGAAAATGAATGATGTTCCATATGGTTCGGCAATTGGGTCCATCATGTATGCCATGATTTGTACTAGGCCGGATGTATCTTATGCTATGACAAGTAGATACTAATCCGACCCTGGCGAAAATCACTGGATAGCTGTAAAAGCGATTCTTAAGTACTTGAGAAGAACTAAAGACTCATTTTTGGTCTATGGAGAAATGGAAGAGGATCTCGTTGTAAATGCTTACACGGATGCAAGCTTCCAAACCGACAAAGATGATAGCCGATCGCAATCGGGTTTTGTGTTTATGTTAAATGGTGGAGCTGTTACCTGGAAGAGTTCCAAACAAAGTACAACCGCTGATTCTACAACAGAAGCTGAGTATATTGCTGCATCGGATGTTGCAAAGGAAGCTGTTTGGATTAAGAAGTTCATCACTGAACTTGAAGTGGTTCCTAGTATTGCTAATCCAATAGACCTTTATTGCGATAATAATGGTGCTATTGCTCAAGCAAAGGAACCAAGAGCACATCAGAAATCCAAACACATACTTAGGCGTTTTCATATCATTCGAGAGATCATTGATAGGGGAGACGTAAATATATGCAGAGTACCTACTGATGACAATGTTGCGGACCCGCTAACAAAGGGACTTCCACAAGCTAAACATGATGCTCATGTTAGTTCCATGGGTATTAGATACATGGGAGATTGGGCCTAGGGCAAGTGGGAGATTGTTGGTAATGGTGCCCTAGGCATGTTTAATAAACGTTGTAATTGTTATCATTTATTTCATATCAATAAAGAGATGTTTTGATTATTATTGTTGTTCATGTTTACTTATAATAATCTCCGTCCCTAGTTCTTGTTAAGCACTAGTATAAAGGCTAAATGATCATGGGATGATCATGTTAGATTTATGGGTACTTGTTTGGAACAAGGTACTGGACATGACCCGCTGTATGAGATTTATGTCATGGTCTATGTCGAACATATATCTCATATTAGTTATGTCATTCGAATCCTTAGACATGAAGTTATTATAGTCTTCCACTTTATGAACATTATGTTTGACATATTCAATTGCTACCTTTAACCGGGTAGTTATAAAGGGTATGATTGGCATAATCGGATTCACGTAGAGAAGAATAATAAGCTAAATGGATTTGTCCCTCTTCAGAGAGATGTCAAGCTTGGGCCCCTCGTAGGAATGATGTTGATGAAATGTTCAGCCGGACTCAAATGAATTGATCGGATCAATGTCATTTGGATTATCAACATATTCAGAATCGAGAAAGTATTGAACAAAGACAAGTTGACTTGTTGACCATGACTTGTGTTCAATGACATCGTTGACAAAGGGATTATGACATATTCTAAAAGGAATGCGAACTTGTATCTAGTTATACTATTTGGGTAGGTATGACGGTTTGCTAGAACCTAATCATATCTTATGGTTTCATGTTTGAACCCATTGCCAACTTAGTATAATCCTAGAGGGTCACACACAATAGAACGAATCTTTAAAAGGACTAAAGTGGAATTTTTCAGCAATTCTGGGCAGGCGGGCGACCACCCAAAAGGGACCGGGCGACCGCACAGCCTTCTTTGTGCGGCCGCACGGTGGTGTCGGGTGGCAGATTCCTAATTTGATTAGGAAACGAATTTTGGACGGATTTTGACACAAGTTTTCTATTTGGAATAGGTCCTACTTGTGTATAAAAGACAAAATTCGGCCAGCACTCTCAACCAATGATTTTGTGAGTCTCCAAAGAGTTTGAGAGAGTTTATTTTGTTCCAAGATATATTTTGATTGAAGAACAAAATAATACACAATTAAAATTCCATATAGTCATATTAAATTGTGAAAGTGTGTTTCACAAATTTTGGTCTAGCAACCAAGATCAAGAAGCTCCTTGATATTCGTTCGTGGTGTGGATACCGCTAGAGGGTGAAGCTCATCATCTTCAAAGTTCGTGTTCTTACTTTCTTCGTGATCAAGCTTCAAATCTCCACCAAAATCAAAGCTAGAATTCAAAGTCATCAAGGGTTAGTTTTTCCTCTATTCATGTTGTTGTATTTGACTTAATCATATGAATGGATCTATGGGCTTTGGGTTTCATAAATTTTAAATGCTATATTCCGCTGCGCATGTGTCTACGAAACCCAACAATATAAGCATGGCCAACAGTGCAGTCTGCAAGGTTGTCGGTATTGGTTCGATCAAGGTCAGGACTCATGATGGTAGGTTTGTCACTTTGAATGAGGTTCGACACGTTCTGCATATGACGAAGAATCTGATTTCTCTTAGTCAGTTAGACAGTAAAGGGTTCAGTTTCAAAGGTAAAGGTGGAGCAGTTAGTGTCTGTAACGGTTCAAAAGTGGTGCTGAAAGGCCTTAAGCGGGGCTCCTTGTATTTCCTCCAAAGAAAGATGCTTGCAGATTCGACTATGGCTGCATCAAAAGAGGTGAACGAGGGAGATATGTCTAAGCTGTGGCACATCAGGCTCGGTCACATGAGTAGTCGAGAGATGCAAGAGTTGACTAAAAGAGATTTTCTTTATAGCCATAAGATCAAGGATTTTAAAGGCGTTCTGGATTACATCCACTCAGAGTGTTGGGGACCTTCACATCAGGAATTGCTAAGGGGGCACATATATTTCTTGTATATGGTTGATGATTATTCGAGGAGGACTTGGGTGGTTATCATGAAGCACAAGAATGGGGCTCTAAGGAATTTAAAGGACTGGAAGACGGTAGTGGAGAACCAGACAGAGAAGAAGATCAAAAAGCTCCTGACAGATAATGGTTTGGAGTTCTGCAGTACTGAGTTCGATTCGTTTTGCAGACAGGTGGAGATTTCTAGACATCTCACCAGCAGAGGCACGCCACAGCAGAATGGTGTAGCAGAATGGATGAATCAGACATTTCATGTGGGAGCGTTGTGCATGCTCTCTAATGCAGAGTTCTCTAAACGTTTCTGGGCAGAAACGCTTAGTACAACATGTTACTTGATTAATCATGGACTTCATACCGGTATTGACCTCAAAGTTCCCTATGAGGTATGGACTGTAAATCTACGATTATTTCAAGTATTAGCGGTGTTGATAAACAGGTGGAGCAACAAGATACTGATGAGTTAGTTGTCCCACAGTCAGATGTTGAAAAACAGGTGGAGCAACAAGATACTGAAGAGTTAGTTGTCCCACAGTCAGATGTTAATCAGGATCCACCAACAGAGACAAAGACTGAAGCACCAGAAAGTTCAAGTTCAGTTCCCGAGGAACATGGGTTAGCACAAGGAAGGTCTAGAAGAGCTAATTTTGGGAAGCCTTTGGAGAGGTATGAATTTAAAGACTTGGTGTCTTATGCACTGCTGGTTGCTGAGGAAGTGGAGCCCGTTCTTACGAAACCTTCTACTTTCAATAAAGCAGATACATGTTCAGAGTCATCTCAGTGGTATGTGGCTATGGGTGATGAGATGGAGTCTCTTCACAGGAATCAGACTTGGGTGTTGACCACAAGGCCAGAAGGCAGAAAGATTGTGAGTTGCAAGTGGATCTTCAATGAAAAGGAAAGGATGTCACCGGAAGAAGGGATCAAGTATAAATCTCTCTTTGTTGCAAGGGGTTTCACACAAAGAGAAGAGGTGGACTACAATGGGATCTTCTCAACAGTGGTCATACACGCTTCAATCAGAGTGTTGCTATCAATAGAAGGAGAAATATACATGACAGAGTCGGAAGGATTCCAAGTTCCTGGTAAAGAAGATCAAGTTTGTAGATTGAAGCAATTTCCTAGGCAGTGATACAAGAGATTTGACAGCTATATGATAGCAGCAGTCAAGAAGTCAGAGATTCAGAAGCTGAAAGGCTTATTGGTCGCAGAGATGAAGGGTTTGGGTAACGCGAAGAGAATTCTGCGTATGGAGATCTATAGAGACAGAGCCAAACAAAAACTATTCTTATCCCAGAAAAGATACATCAAGAAAGTTTTAGAGAGGTTTGGTAGGTCAACAGCAAAGGCTATAGATACTCCGGGTACAGTGAATGCACAGACAGTCACGTTTGGGCCCAAATCGGCTGAGGAGAAAGAGTATATGGCTCGAGTATCCTATGCTAGTGCAGATGGTAGTTTGATGTATGCTACAGTGAGCACTAGTGACGTCGGTCTTGTCTGTAGAAGTGGAACAGAATGTGCAGTCGAAGGTTTCTTAGATTCGAGTGATGTTGACACAAGAAGATTGATGACCGGATATGTATTCACGCTTGGTGGGTCAGTTGTCAGTTGGAAGGCTACATTGCAGGCGAGAGTGACGTTGTCTACAACAGAAGCAGAATATGTGGCATTGACAGAGTCCACTAAGGAAGGAATATGGTTGAAGGGATTGATCAGCAATCTTGGGATACATCAGGATCAGGCTATTATTTATTACGATAGTTTGAGCGCGATTTGTTTGGCCAAGGATCAAGAGAGGACCAAGCACATTGGTGTCAGATATCATTTCCTAAGGGATGAGAACCTGGTAAAGGTGAAGGTAGGGACGGCGGACAACCCTGCAGATATGTTCACGAAACCCGTGATGGGAAGCAAGTTCCAACATTGTTTGGACTTGCTGAATGTTCGCAGCTATTAGATAGCAGAAGAGGCGAGGGGGAGAAAAGGTTTGTTGTCATGGAGATTCAAAGTCAAGGTAGAGATTGTTGGGATAATGCCTTTGAATGTAGGATGCCATATTAAAGGATTGTACAACAGAAGATTTCGTAATGCCAAGACAGAGCAAAAGAGAAGACAAAGAGCAGAAATCTGGGCAGTAGCACGAGTCGTGCTGTGTAGCACTAGTCGTACAGCACGAGTCGTGCTGAGTATCATGAGTCGTTCTAGAATGAAGACTGCCTATCTGCACGTATGCTAGACTCGTGAGCACGAGTGGATGTGTCGAGCATGAGTCGTGTCATCCAGCACGAGTCGTGCAGTAGCGGGAAGTGCCCAGATCTTGCGCAGAAACAAGGAAAACGCGTGGGACAAGTTTGTTTCCTTTTGGGAGTATTATTTTGGGACGCCTATTGTCTTCAGGGTTAGGTTATGACTAGTATAAATAGAGGCTATCATCCTAACAAGAAAGGAGGTTGAAAAACATCGATTGCTCACAGAAGATCAATAATTCTAGATCTAGGGTTTTAGCACAGTCAGGAATTTTGTGACCACAATTCGTGCTAGCATAGATTAGTGTTATCTTGTAAAGAATTCTCCAGATTGATAATAATATTCTCTCCCCTCCCTGTGGACGTAGCCAAGTTGGTGAACCACGTATATCGGTGTTCTTGTGATTGCTTGCTTTTCTCATCAAGTCTTGTTCAATTGCTCTAACAATCCCGTTTTGTAATTTAGATGTTACGGATGGAGTATAAGATTTGGTAAAAATAAAATATTAACTATAACTTTTGAATCTTCTACTGATAAAATATAGGAAAAACTGCAAATATAGTACCTGAACTATTGGGGTTATTTTGGATTTGGTACCTGGACTCTCATTTTTTGCAC
Source organism: Campanula takesimana (assembly GCA_026119855.1). Lineage (NCBI taxonomy): Eukaryota > Viridiplantae > Streptophyta > Magnoliopsida > Asterales > Campanulaceae > Campanula > Campanula takesimana. Next base: position 44,898 of record JAOWBW010001163.1, read on the forward strand.
CCGTCATACCCAAACTTTAATTTTTACTGTATCCGTCATACCTACCACTAACGACATCCAATTTTTTCCGTTAAGTTATTCATGTGCCATACATGTGATTAAATTTTAAGGGTAAAGATGTCAATTCTAAAATATCCTCACCCCCTTCTTCCCCAAAACCCTCTCCCTCAATTTCCGGCTACCACTCCGTCACCGTTGCCGTCGACGAGGTGTGTATACCCCGGCCATCTCGCTTTCCACGCTCCGGCTATGAAACCCTAACCTACTCATCCATCTCAATCACCGGCGAGATATCTCTCACTCTTTCTTTCTCTCAGGCGTAGACACACACACTAAAGTCCATGTATTTCGTCCAGATCTGGCGATCGTGTTCTCCGGTGCTATTTTTTTGCTGACAATACTTACAAGTTAGGAGAATGGGATGAAGCCAGTTGTCAGGAACTCGATCGTTCATGTTTGTTTCTGTATATGTATGATGCTACTTCTGTGGCGATGACGGAGGTGGGGAAATTTTGGGATTATTAAGAGGAGGAGTTAGCATGTAGTGTGAGTTGGGTAGTTAAAAAGGAGATTGAGGCGGCGACGGCTGGGAGAAAAATGGGAGTTCGGGCGGCGGCGGTGGTTGTGAACGAGCTCGGGTGTGGCGTGGGGAGGGGAGGGAGAGAGAAAGGGAGAGGGAGAGTTTCAAATCATCATTTTTATCTTGATCCTACAACCCATTGAAGTTGATGATGTTGTTTCTTGGAATCTGAACACCATTGTTGATGAAGTTATTAATTCTAGGAATCTGGACGCCATTTTTGTTGTTTACTGGGTACAAAAAATTGAGGGAGAGGGTTTGGGGGAAGAAGGGGGTGAGGATATTTTAGAATTGACATCTTTACCCTTAAAATTTAGTCACATGTATGGCACATGACTAACTTAACGGAAAAAAGTGGATGTCGTTAGTGGTAGTATGACGGATACTGTAAAAATTAGAGTTTGGGTATGACTGGTGCAAAAAATGGAAGTCCATATACCAAATCCAAAATAACCCCAATAGTTCAGGTACTATATTTGCAGTTTTTCCTAGAATATATGAGATCCACTAATCGACAATGTATATAGAAATGATTTGATAAAAACAAATATTATCCCTATTTTGTTTATAGTTTGTTCAATTTATATTCTCTTTAATTCATTGTTTTTCCCTCTTAAAATGGTATTCATTTTATTCTTTCTTTTCTTTATTTACATAAGATCAAATATAAGTTAATGCTACATAATTGAAAAAGTAAAAATTATGTTACTAAATGTCATGGAATACTCTTTTTATAACAAGGTAACTTTAATAAAAAATTAAACATTTATTATGTTTGCTATTATTAAAACTATGAGAATGAATAACACTTGCAAATTACTTGCATTACATATCTAAAGGGCAAACATAATAAATGTTCGCCCCTTTAGAAAACAATCAAAAAATAATGAAATTACTGATTATTTACAAAAATGTTAATCATCAGTTAGTTTTTCAGATTGAAATCATAATTGGTCTAAAAAAACAAAGAAATGTATACTCAATCCATAGTAAATAGCGTTTAGAATATACAATTGTATCCATATTATGTCATCCACAATACATATTACTACAAATTAATGAGAAATGCAAAATTTCAAATATTTAACTTACATAAATTCAAACTCAGACTGAAACATAATGTAAACATTTATATTTGTTGGGAAATTGCTTACCCGTGTCTTTAAGGCACGGCTGTTACACTAATTTATATTTAAAATATATGAGGCTTCTTAATATCTCGATAAAATAAAATAAAGCTTTTGAACCTACAAAACATAATGAAGATTATTAGGTGATCATTTTGGTTACCTTGAGGGTGAAATTGTTTAGATTGATTGTCGATGAGATGATAATTTGGATGAGAAATAAATTAATGAATTCAAAAGCAGGACGTGAAACTTGTGGCTACAGCGCTGTAGCACATCACGCATAATTATATATATATTTTTTTTTTGGTCATTGATCGGTTTTGATTAAATTGACTCCGAGAATTACCCACTCACAAAGATTTTAATCTCAACCGTCATTATCGAAAAAAATCAGTGACATAAATTACACTCATCTCGTACGCAACAGTAAATGTATTACTCCCAATCATCATCTCCCAATAAAGGTCCATTTGCTTGAATTGCAATGTTGGAATTTTTGTGGACTTCACAATATGCTATTGGAATAAAGAATGATTTACGGAGTCAATTCAGAAATGGAGAGATGATGGATGTGTTTTTACTCATCCAAATCCTATACTTTTATGACTTATTAGATGCTCAACCTTGGGTGTTTTGATGGTTTTTTGAAGTGTTTGTGAGTATAGGGAAGGAGCGAAAGAATATACCGATTCATGAACGTTAAAGTGCAAAAAGAGAGGATAAAGAACGGATCAGAACATAAATATAAAGATGTGTCCTTTGATAAATCAAGTCCATTGGATATTACTCGAAAATAGATTTCCAACGATAGTTTGCACGTCCAAATCGGAGTTCGTATGAAGAAGTTATGGCCTCCGGAAGATTGCGCGTAAAATGTACAAATCGCGAGCGCATATACACCTAGGGATGACCAAACACGGTTCCGGTTCCGAAAATGCTTGAACCGTAACCGAACCATTTCTCTTCCGGTTACGGTTACGGTTCGGAATCGCCTTTTCACGGTTCGGAACCGCCGGTTCACAGTTTCCTTTTTTTTTAAAAAAAAATATTTTTTTTTAAAGAAAAAATAATTATAATAATATTTTATTGGCGATTTTTTATACAAAAAGGTATAGAAAAAATGTTTAAAAATTTAAAGAGATCTGTCCCTCTTTTCTTCTATATACTCAACAAATTTTTATTATTTTTATTCACTGAATTTGGCTAAAAATTAAGTTAAAACTCAACCTTTTCTTGTCAACTTTCCGTTAGTAACGGTTAATTCTGATGAAACCTTCAGAAATCTAACGATTTTGACGGTTTTTGACAGTTTTCTAACAGTTTTGCTAACAGTTTCGGTTCCGATTCGGTCTAGGCGGTTCATGGCGGTTCAGAACCACCGGTTCACGGTTTTCAGAGGGGATGAACCGGAACCGGCCCGTGTTACAAACGGTTCAGGTTCACACGGTTCCAGTATTCGTCAAGGTTCAAGGAGGTTCTCGGCTTTTCGGTTCTGGACCGGTTTGGCGGTTCCGGTCCGGTTCTGGTTCGGTTTGGCCATCCCTACATGCACCGGAGGAAAACCCAAAGTAGGCTGTAAGAGTGGGCGGTCGCCCACTTTCCACTCGGGCAGCCGCCCACTCGGAGGACCATAAGGGAATTTTTCCAGGGACTTCTGAGGAATTTCCAAAATGTTATTGGCTTCTCTGTAATTTTCAAAAATTTAGGGACTTTTCTAGAATTTTCAGAGGACCTTTGGGGAATTTTTAGAGGGCTTTTCTGGAAACTCATAAATCTCAGGGGCTCCTGGGGAAATTTTGGCTAGCAACTTTATTTTATCCTTTCTCAACAAGGAATCATAGAGTTTTTCCTAATTTTACACCTCCTTAGCCTTAGTATAAATATAACACTTCATCCACTTTATTTATTCATGTTTTATTCAAAGATTCAAGGTTGTAATCAAGATTTCATTAATTCAATTCCAGGTTTTGATGTTCTTTATTATTTTTCTTGTTTTATTTATTCTGACTATGAGTAGCTAAATTTCTAGATTGATGGATTGGTAGTAACAAATATTTGATCGTTATGCTATATATTTAATTCTTCCATTCAATCTATTTCTTGTTCATCATAATAATCTTAATGTTATTTTAGAGTTTCAACTTTATGTTAAGATAATTTTGACTATTTAACTACTTAGGTATAAATTCTTGCACTTATGTGGAGATTTATGCATTGACCAATATTGTGGTGATTAGATCCAATTGAGGACCTTACGGAAGTCTAGGTTCAAATATTCTTAAGTACTTCATGAACGCTTTGCATGTGAAACGTATCTTGCGGAAAGTAGAACATAAAGAGAGTATTAGGATTGCAACTCGACCACCTAACCGTCCAATTCTTATTATTGTGAACGAACCCAAGAATGAGATTGATCTTGTTATTATGAGCATAGCATAGAGTGAAAGTATTTGTGAACCCAATTCATGAATCTATTCGTTAATATTGCTTTTATTTGTTTCTTAGTTTAATTTTAATTATTGCTTTAGTTTAATAAAATTAATAAAAAAAAAAACCAAAATTCTCACTATTTACTTTTCTGTTTTAATTGCATTCTTATTAATCCTTCAAGTCTCTGTAGATTCGACCCTTGTTTGTGCATACTACTACATCGGTAACTGGTACATTTGCTAGGTTAATTTAAGTAGAGGGAGATTTTCTCCATCAAGAGAGAGAATTGATATGAACGACTTAAATATTATTGATACCAGCGGTACATATTTATAAGGTTACAAAGAGTATTCTGGAGTTTTAATCTAACTTGATTTACAAGATATAAATCTCCTAAGGGCGAATTGCATTTTAGGCCCCAAAGTTTAAGGGTTGTTCCCAAGTCAGACCCCATTCAATCACTACTTACATTTTAGGCCCGAAAGTTGTCATTCTGTTAGCATGTTAGGTCCTTTAACCAGTTTTGTTAGGAAGATTCGTTAAATGATGACGTCCGAGTCACATATCACATAACGGAGGATGTTTTTGAACAATAATTTATTTATTGTTATTTTAAAGCAAATTGAATGAAAATGAATAGTAAAACTGGAAAATTCTCTATTTAAAGGTGTTAAATGAAATTTTCTAAAGTAATAAGATTAAAAATAAAATTATTTAAAAATATTAATTATCAATAAATAATTCTAAAATTCATTTTTAAAAACAAGGCATTAAATTTTTTTCTCATGGATAATTTTATACTTTGACTATTTTAATTGAATATATTTTGAAAAAGCAAAAATTATTTATATTTTTGAAAAAAAATAATTAATATATATTTTTTTGAACCTCGTTCTTATCATCTTCATCTTCTCCATCTCCGACCACCACCCTGGCCATCAACTGCCGCCCTTAACTCCTCCCCTCAAATTAAAAAATATTAATTATGGTTTTAAAAAGATATATTACCTAGATTTTTAAATAATAATTATGTTTCTTTCAAAAATATACTCAATTAAAATAGTCAAATTATAACATTATACTTGAGAAAAAAATTTAATGCTTTGTTTAAGATGAATTTTATAATTATTTATTGATAATTTAATATTTTTAAATAATTTTTTTAATCTTATTACTTTAAAAAATTTCATTTAACACCCTTAAATGAAAAAAAAAATTGGTTTGACTTTTCATTTTTATTCAGTTTGCTTTAAAATGACAATGAATGAATTATTGTTCAAAAACATCCTCCGTTAACTGATATGTGACTTGGATGTCATTATTTAACGTATTTTTCTAACAAAACTGGTTAAAAGACCTAACATGCTAACAGAATGACAACTTGGGGGCCTAAAATATAAATAATGATAAAATGGGTCTGACTTGGGAACACCCCCTAAACTTTGAGACCCAAAATGCAATTCGCCCATCTCCTAATTGATATCTGACGCAGCGTAAGCACTTAAAAATAAATCACAAACTGAGTCTGACGCAGCGTAAGCACTTAAAAATAAATCACAAACTGAGTTATATTTTATTTCTTAATCCAAAGTTGTCTTCCCCTCTCAGTATTGAGGGGTTTATATAGAGTTCTAATATGAAGAATACATGAATCAAGACTTGGGCATCTAAACAGACATACGGATTATCTAGACATTCATAAAACTCAGACTAACTAATTATTCATCCCCCCTCGACATTCAGATTATCTAAGACTTCTGAGTAGCATTCCCTGTATTAGAAACATCAGTAACATTCCCTGCATCAGTCTCCTCCACTTAGGAAAAACTCGTCCTCGAGTTTGATTCCAGTGCCGGGTATAGAGGTTCATCAGAGGAATAAAACGGAGACAAGTCAGCAACATTGAAAGTATTTGAAATTCCCATACTCTTAGGAAGATCAATAACATAAGCATTGTCATTGATCTTTTTCTTGACTGCATAAGGTCCATACTTCTTGGGCTGAAGTTTACTATAGGTGCCAACCGGAAATCTCTCTCGCCTTAGGAACACCATGACTTGATCCCCTACCGAAAACACCTGCCGTCTCCGGTGTTTATCTGCAGTTCGTTTGTATTTCTTGTTAGTCTCCTCCAATTTTTGTTTGACCTCCTTGTGCACTTCCACAACTTGTTTGGCTATTTGAGTTGCTGCCCCATTGCTAGTTACGCCCTTTGGTAGCTGAATCAAATCCAAGGTGTGTTGTGGCGCCTTTGTGTATACTATACAAAAAGGAGACATTCCTGTAGCACTGTGAATCGCATTGTTGTAAGCGAACTCAGCTTGAGGCAAGAAAATATCCCACTGCTTTGGTTTATCGCCACAAATGCTGCGAACCATATTCCCCAATGTACGATTTACTGCCTCCGTTTGACGATCTGTTTGGGGGTGAGCAGTGCTACTAAAATTCAAAGAAGAATCAAATAATTTCCACAATGTTCGCCAAAAATGACCAAGGAACTTGTTGTCTCTGTCCGAAGTGATGGTTTTTGGTATTCCATGCAAACGAACCACTTCTTTGAAGAACAATCTAGCAACAGCAATAGCATCTGATGTCTTTTTGCAAGGAATAAAATGGGACATCTTTGAAAATCTATCTACTACAACGAAAACAGAATCTGCCCCTCTTTGTGTTCTAGGCAGTCCCAACACGAAATCCATAGACAAGTCTTCCCAAATATTTTCCGGGACAGGCAAAGGCATATAAAGACCAGTATTTTTGGACTGACCTTTGGCAGTTTGGCAAATGTAACAGCTCTGCACATACCTGGTTACATCTCGAAGCATATGTGGCCAATAAAATCTCTCCCGAACTGCAGCTATTGTTTTGTCTCGCCCCAAATGCGCAGCAAGTCCACCGGCATGTAAATCATGAATTACCTTTTCTCGTAATGATGTTCGAGGAAGGCACAGCTGATTTCCATGCATTAGGTAGCCATCTTGCACATAAAACTCTTGAACAGGTTGACCATTAACGCATCGTTCCCAAATCTGTCCAAAATCTTCATCACCCGCATAACACTCCTTGAGATGTTCAAACCCAATTATCTCCTGCCTCAAAGCGATTAATAAACCTGCCCTTCGACTTAATGCATCAGCCACAATATTTTGCGCCCCAGATTTGTGTTGCAATCTGAATGGGAATTTCTGTAGAAACTGGCACCATCTTGCATGCATGTCCCTGCTAATTCACTTCTGACTGTTCAGATATTTAAGGGCTTCTTGGTCAGAATAAAGAACAAACTCCTTACCGATGAGGTAATGCTCCCATATCTTTAGAGTCCGGACAACTGAATAAAATTCTTTGTCATAGGTACTCCATTTTTGCCTAGCATCACTGAGCTTCTCACTAAAATAGCAAACTGGTCTTCGCTCCTGAAAGAGAACAGCTCCAATGCCAACACCACTCGCATCACAATCAACCTCAAAAAGCTTTTCAAAATATGGCAATGCTAAGACCGGTGCAGTGCACAATTTTTCCTTCAGAACTGCAAAGCTCTTATCAGCTTCTTCACCCCAATAAAATCTCCCCTTTTTCATGCACTCGGTAATAGGTGCCGCAATGGTACTAAAGTTCTTGATAAAGCGCCTGTAGAAAGTGGCCAACCCATGAAAACTTCGCACTTCAGACACTGTTTTGGGTGTAGGCCAGTCTCTAATTGCCTTCACCTTTGTATCATCCACCTAGATTCCCTCGTGACTCACAATATACCCCAAGAATAGCAGCTTATTAGTAAAAAAACTGCACTTCTTAAGGTTAACGTACAACTTATTGGTTCGCAGGACTGTAAGTACTTCTCGCAATTGCGACAAATGCTCCTCCTCCGTCTTGCTATAAATCAAGATATCATCAAAGTATACAACAATGAATTTATCAATGAAAGGCTTTAATACCTGATTCATAAGTCGCATAAAAGTACTTGGAGCGTTGGAAAGTCCGAAAGGCATTACCAACCACTCAAACAACCCCTCCTTCATTTTGAAGGCCGTCTTCCACTCGTCTCCAGGCCTAATTCGAATCTGATGGTACCCATTTTTCAAGTCCAACCTTGAAAACCACTTTGCTCCATGTAATATGTCCAACATGTCATCCAGCCTCGGAATTGGGAATTTGTAACCAACTGTAATCTTATTGATTGAACGGCTGTCGACACACATTCTCAAACTTCCATCTCTCTTTGGAGTTAGTAACGCCGTCACCGCACAAGGACTCATACTCTCTTGAATAAGACCTTTTCTTAGTAACTCCTCCACTTTCTCCTTAAGGATCTGACTCTCCTTTGGACTCATCCTATAATGAGGTAGATTAGGCAAACTTGCTCCAGGAATTAGGTCGATATGATGTTGAATATCTCTCATGGGCGGCAAGCCATCAGGAATATCATCGGGCATTACTTCCCGAAACTCCGATAGTAAGGGCCTAACTGCTTCAGGATGCTCCGCCAATTTTGCTTCATCTTCGGCAAAACACACCTGCTTCATTATCAAAGCATAAACTTGTCTAGTCTCCTTCATTTCTGCTTCGAATCTGTGAGTCAACGTGATAAATTCTTTTTCTGCAGATTGCTTACCTTTCTTCTGTAAAGGCAGCAATGTGTACTTTGTTCCATCCTTCAAAATACTATACTCTTTGCTACGTCCTGAATGTTGAGCATCCACGTCATATTGCCATGGTCTCCCAAACAACAAATGACACACATCCATGTCCACAATATCACAATATACTTCATCATTATACTTGCCAATCGAAAAAGGAATTTTGCAGCGTTCTGTTACCTCTATGTTTCCAGCATCAGATTTTATCCATCCCAAAGAGTATGGGTTTGGATGCTTCTCCACAGGCAGCCCTAGTTTCTTTACAGCCTCCTTCCCGATGATGTTCTCCATGCTACCACTGTCAATTAATACTCTAAATACCTTACCACGAATGGTACACCTTGTCCGAAATAATTGATTACGTTGAGAAGTCTCCTCTAGTTTCGGAGCTAACATTATTCTCCGCACAACACAACTCACTTCCCTTGTTTCCTCTTCCTCGTCAAGTTCTTCTTCTTCGCCATCTGGTTCACAGTAAAATGCATCACCATCTTCTTCCCTTAAAGCTGCATTTGTTGTTTTCCTTTGTGGGCACTCATTCGACTTGTGACCAGGCTGGTTGCACCTAAAACACTTTCCAGACGTTGGCCTAGCGTAAGGGTTGGTAGTTTTTTGCCCCCGAACTTCAGTATCCTTCGGCTCCGTCATTGAGCGCTTTCCAGTAGGCTTATCATCCTGAGCTTTGTCACTTTTGCCACTAAAACGTTCTCCCCGCTCATATGATTCTTGAACCGGCCTTGTCTTGTCCCCCGAACCAGAAGGTCGAAAAGTATCAAAACCCCGCTTGCTCCTCTCTGACTGCATTATTTCAGCTTTCAGTGCCAAATTCTTTGCCTCATTTAGGGTCCTTAACACCTGAACTCCAATTTTATCCCGAATTAAAGGCTTCAGACCTTCAATATATCTAGCCACCTGCTGCCCTTCCGTTTCCAGCAGATTATTCCTTTCAGCTAATCGCATAAATTCTGCAGTGTATTCATGGACAGTACGGGTACCTTGTTGGCATCTTTGATACTGTTGAAACAAAATCTGCTCAAAATCGGGTGGTAGAAATTCTTTCACCAGCAACCTCTTCATCCTGTACCACGTTCGAATCCGACCCCTACCTTCTCGTTCTCGTGTTCTCTGCATTCTATCCCACCAAGCTGAAGCACCTCCCTTTAATCTACAAGCAACTAATCTGACCCTCCTATCTTCTGGAGTCTCCATATAGTCAAAGAACCTATCAATATCAGCAATCCAATCCAGAAAATCCTCTATTCCCAAACCACCATTAAAACTTGGAATATCGACCTTTAGTTTGAAGTCGTATCTCTCTCTATCATCATACCTTCTCCGCTGTCCAACATTCCTACGCCTGCCTGCATAAATGCCATTCAACGCCTCTTCATATTCATCCTCCTCGCTGGAAGAATCTTCAATTCGGTTGTTCTGTCTGCGAACAGGAATAGGCCTGTTGATAGGGTCTCCACGAGGTGCATCTACTCTTGGTCTTCTATCATTATCCCGATTCCGGTTCCCATCAACACTGAGAGCATCCAGCCGATCTGCAATTTCATCAAATCGCTCCTCAAAGCGACGGAATCTGCGATCAATTTGCTGCTCCAAGTGTCCCTGTAAACGCTGCTCCAATCGTTGCAACACCTCCTCCCTAATAAGTGGGGCTCCAGTCTCATGATCACCGCCATTGAGACCACCGCCTTTGCCTAGGTTCGCCATCAAGCTCTGATACCACCTGAAGCAGCGTAAGCACTTAAAAATAAATCACAAACTGAGTTATATTTTATTTCTTAATCCAAAGTTGTCTTCCCCTCTCAGTATTGAGGGGTTTATATAGAGTTCTAATATGAAGAATACATGAATCAAGACTTGGGCATCTAAACAGACATACGGATTATCTAGACATTCATAAAACTCAGACTAACTAATTATTCATCCCCCCTCGACATTCAGATTATCTAAGACTTCTGAGTAGCATTCCCTGTATTAGAAACATCAGTAACATTCCCTGCATCAATATCTACAATCTCTAATACTGGTAAGTAGATAAATACTTGATATAATATAATTTTCCTAATATGCCCACCGCAAGATGGACGGCCGATAGGAAAGTCCAATCTTAGACATAATTTAATGAAAGTGAGCGTTGTGAAGTAGCAATGGGTATATCATTGAGTTGAGCTTTGTTGATGGAAGCCGCTAATGAATTTATTCTTCAGTTTTAATGAGAAGAATATTATATTAGGTGGGAGAAGAAGTAAAAAAAAGAGAGAGAAATATTTAAGAATAAATTTTAGGGTTTACCCGAGAGGAGAAATATTTGAAAGAGATATGAGAAGAATTTGGTAAGAATCTGAGAAGAAGACGATTCATAAAGAATGTTTAGAGAAAACATAAAATACTTGACCCAACTTAGTTTTAAGATGGGAAAATAAAATTAAAATTTAAGAAGGAGAAAAATTTATGAAGGTAAGAAGCAACACTCAACGCGACAGTAAGATTGGTAAAAATTTAGGGAGGAAACGTGTAATAACCCGAAATTACCCTTTATATTTTATTACTTTAAAGCTCTTAATTATTAATTGGGCCGAACTTTTAATAAAATTAGTTTAGTTATTGGGTCAAAGTAGAAAGCCCAATTCTTTAACTAAGAGGATTAGAAGTCCTTTTAAATTAGAGATTTGGGAAACCCTATTAAAATAAATACTCTCTCTTAAACCCCTAGCATTAGTTTTTCTATATCGAAAAAGAATAGAACGGAGAGTGGGAGAGAGAGCGCCGCGCGAGAGAGAGGTCAGAGAAGGAGATCGAGGAACAGATGGAGGAAAGAAAAGAGGAAAAATCAATCCAAGGTAAAACCCTAAGCCCTTTTGTTCTTCTCCGTCCTAGAAATCTTAATCTAAGAACCCTAAAAGCTATGGTGATGAACTAGGGTTATGGGATTTGGGTTTAATCATGTTAAATACTGTGTGTGTGTGTGTGTTGCGTGCGCAGAGTGTGAGTGGAAGTCAGTGTGTGTGTGTATGTGTGTGTGTGTGTGCGCGCGCGTGTGTTGTGTGTGTTTTCTGAAGGTGTTTTCAGTGTGTGTTTTGGTGTGTGTTTCTGAAGGTGTTTTCAGTATGTGTTTTTGTGCGTGCTGTGAAGGTGTAGTGAGTGTGTGTAAATTTCCATTGTTGATTCAAAATAGGGAATTGAAAATAGCAAAACCCTAGGAGTATTTTGGGATAAACCCTAAGACTATTTTGGTAAATCAAAGAGGGGTATTTCAAGTAGAAAATTAATGTATTGTATAACCCTAGTAAAGTAAAATAGTATTTTTGGGGACGGAAGTAAAATAGTATTTACTCGTGTCTAAGTTTGGGCTATTTCGTGTTTGTAGACTGTCAAGCGGAGTAAGCGAGTTAGTTAAACACAAGTCTAAGGTAAGGGATTACGCTCTTAGTAGTGTTTGATTTAAATCTTTTGTTTAGGATTCCCAATCTCTGTTTTGTTAAAGTACACTATCTATGTGGCTAGATAGTATTTTAAAAACTATTCCGTTCTGCGAATGTTACCGTTCTTTGTTATCCACCCTATTGATATTGTTGTTGTTCAATTGGGTTATCATGTGTATGATTCGTATTGTGACTTGGTGTCTAAAGTGAGATGTACACCTGTTAAAAAGTGATCAAGTAAAGTTTTGTAAAGTTAAGCTATGTTTTGTAAAGCTCTTTAAAGTGAAGTTTTGTAACAAGAAAAGTGATTACAGTTATCCATAATCCCGAAACGGATAAGTGGACCCCTTACAATTATCCATAATCCCGAAACGGATAAGTGGACCCCTTACAGTTATTCATAGTTCCAAGGTGAACATGTGGACCCCTTTGCGTTGCTTGATGAAGTAGCGTAGGATATCATGATATACCGATTCTGGGTGCGGTCAGTAGAAACCCGAGCCCTGGGTACAGCGCGTGCTTAATCCCTAAATGAAGTAAAGTAAAGTAAAGTAAAGTGTGTGAAAAATGTTGTGTTTTGGAAACTGTCTCTGAAGCCACGTGTTTTCAAGTAATGAGTTGTTTTTCATCAAGTTAAATGTTTTCAAACTGAGTGGTTGTTTGATCATTGGGTTATCCTTTCGTTGTTAATTCTTGTTACCATCCGTTTCGGTTATCTCCTCTTAGTACCCGAGGGGATTCCGTATGAACTTACTGGGCATTGTTCGCTCATTCCTTTCATTCTCTTTTTTTTTCTTCAGGCTTCAAGTAAGTAACCCGCAGGTCGCAAGGATTGGGCGGCGTAGTGGTTACCTTTTAGTAAAGTTAGTTAATAGTTATGATTTCCGTTAAAACGGAGTTGAACGTTATCTTTTCCATTAGTTACCATCTCGAGCTAGTGGCTTGTACTAGCCGTTATGGAATTGATTGTTAGTTTAAGTTTGAATTCTCATTATTTATAGCCGTTGGGGCATTATGACTTGGGAATTATTCAAGTTAAGTTATTAATTGTTAGTTATGAAAAGTTGGGGTGTTACAATTGGTATCAGAGCCCCGGTTTAAGATTACTTGGGAGACTCAAACTTAGAAGTTAAGACTATTGGGAGAAGTAATACTTAACGATTTTGGGCTTTAGAACTCTGATAAGAACAAGGTATTTTGGGAAGTACTGAATGTGGGAAACTGCCATATAGGAAACTTTCCATTTTGGGAAACTTTCTAAGTTAGGGAAACTTTCCTTTTATGGAAACTTACTATTTTAGGAAAGGACCTAAAGTGAGGTTCTAAATGAAAATGAGTATGTATTTGGGTTGTGATTTGAATGAATGTTATTTCATTAAGAATGAATGCACTACGGGTTATATGTGGTTCTAATAGTGGTATGTTTTCATTGTAGATCATGGACGGACCTATGGGCTTTAAAAAGGTGAATTTGAAGACGAAGACCCCCAAGGATATTACAATTTTAAAAAGTGCATGGGTAATTAGGAAATTGAAGGGGGAATTGAAGAAAGAAAAGAAGAAAACGGACTTTGCTCTGAATAGATGGATGCAGACTAGGGAATTGTGGCATAATGCTCGCAATGAAGTAGAGAACCTGAAAGAAGTCGTGAACAAAAAGGACGAGGATATAGCCACCATAAGGGAAGACTATTATAGAAATTTCTACAATAAACCAGTAGAGGAAAATGCGGTAGCTGAAGAAGTAGCCGCCGAGATTGATATCATTGTCGAGGGCAGTGAAGCCGCCCCGATTGTAATTGAAGACGAGGAAGAACTGGAAGAAGTACCGGTTCATAGGCCAAGACGGAGGCCAAGAGGCTCAAGGAAAGCGTATGTGCCAACTGGAAGGCCTAGGGGTAGACCTAGGAAGAATGTAACCCCATAAGTTATGAGGGGGAATAGTTAGTATTAGTATTCTTTTACTAGTAGTTTAGTATTCTTTTAGTTTAGTAATAAAGAACTTAGTCATTGTTCTGGTTTAGTTTCAATCAATGGAATAAAAGTTAGTTTCAAGTTGAGTTACTTCAAATCTTATATGTTCTCAATTAAGTTCTATTCGTATAACCTGATTGAATTTGTCATCAATAATTTTAGTAGCTAATCCAGTGGGGACGGCCTATAAAGGTGTGAAATTCGTTTGATTACAACGACTAGTACAGTTAAAGACCTAAAGTAAGGTCGATGCAGTGATAGGTCTAAAGTAAGACCGATATATATATAAAGTATGTACGTGAAGTTAATAAGAAACCAAGTTAAGTATAGACTCTCGATGAAACAGTAAACTGTGAGGTCAAGTAACCGACCTAGTTAAATCTTTTGTTATGAGTATGTAAACCCCGTTCTCGTGGTGGGTTATCAATCAGTTATAATTGAGTCTTTCTTAACTTCAGATGTCTGGAAGAGGAAGAGGAAACTGTGGCAACGCTCGCAATGCTGGGAATCAAGGCGCTATTGATCCAAATATGGCCAACCTGCTGCAAACATTGAACCAGACAGTGGGTGGAATCGGCAGGTGGTGAACCAGCTAGCACAACCTCAAAACCAACCTCAGCAGGTGCCAATGAGAGACCCGCTGGAAATGTTTCAAAGGAGAAAGCCAGACACTTTCTCCGGTACCTCAAAGGAGAAGCCGGACGACTGGATTAAGGATATGGAGCACATTTTTTAGACTTTGGAATGTACCACGGAGCAAAAGGTAGTTTTTGCAACATTTATGCTTAGGAGTGCGGCTCTCACTTGGTGGGATGCAGAGAAAAGAACAGCTTTGGCTAGAGGTGAAGGAAATTTCACTTGGGAAAGGTTTAAAGTAGTATTCAATGAGAAATACTACCCGGCTAGTGTTCATCGCGCCAGAGTGGCGGAGTTTCTGGCTTTAACTCAAGGTACCAAGACCGTGGATGAGTACAGTGAAAGGTTCATAGATCTGCTGGAATTTGCACCGACATTCTTCGACAGAGAGGAGCAAAAAGCTAGGAAGTTCGAAGCTGGGCTGAGTGATCAGATTCGGTACAGAATCACGCCTCTGCAGTTAGCGACATATAGGTTAGTGCTAGACAGAGCCAGAATTATAGAGAAGGAGTCGGATGAGTACCGCAGCAAAAGGGATGAAAAGAAGAAGTCTGGAGATAAGTCTACTAGTAAAGATTCAGCTGGGAATAAGGGACAGTTCAACGACCGAGACTGTGACAGTCATGGGAAGAGGAAAGCTGAGGGAGGCTATGATCGTGCAGCAAACAAGTACCCGAACAGGAACTTTGGAAACCGAACCGCTTACGATAAGGGCAAGGCTAAGGAGGATGGGACCGCCGAGATATGCCCTGCATGTGATGGCAATCATAAAGCTAACGCGTGCAAGTACAGGGACAGGAAGTGCTATAACTGTGAGAAGATTGGGCATCCGCAGTGGAAGTGCCCAGAACCGAAAAAGAATGCACCAACTCATGGAGTGAAGGCTGAAGACAAAAGTAAGACTGGTGGTCAGGGGCGTGTGTTCACCATGACTGCTAGAGATGCTAGAGCCATAAATGACTTGGTGGCAGGTACGTTTCAGTTATATTCTCGCAACATATACGCTTTGATTGATTCTTGTGCCACTCATTCTGTGATTGGTTCCAAGTTGGCAAAACAGTTGAAACTGACACCTAAAGCGTTAGAAGTACCCTTAATGATTGATACCCCGACTAAGGAGTCGATCCCAGTTACTTCAGTGTTTCAGAGTTGTCCTCTAAAGATAGGCGATAGAGAACTCGAGGTTGATCTTATATGTTTAGATCTCAATGACTTTGACATAATCCTAGGTATGGATTGGTTGGCTGCGTATCATGCCAAAGTAGACTGTTTTAGAAAGGAAGTGAATTTTGAATTACCCTCTAGAGAAAGATTCTGTTTCTAAGGGTCTAAACCAAGATTCCGGACTGGTCTGTTTTCGGTAATGAAGGCGCGTAAACTGTTAAGGAAGGGTTGTGAGGTTTTCTAGCGTACGTTGGTGAGACAAGCAAGAAATAAGTGACCATAGACTCTCTTTCCATAGTAAAATATTTCAAATATGTTTTCCCTGAGAACTTACCGGGAATACCGCCGAAGCGAGAAGTGGAGTTTTCAATAGATCTTGCACCAGAGACAGCACCAATTTTGAGAGCACCTTATAGGATGGCTCCGCCGAAACTTAAGGAGTTAAAAGAACAGTTACAAGAGTTATTGGACAAGGGTCTGATTAGGCCAAGTGCATCACCGTGGGGTGCACCGGTATTATTCGTAAAGAAGAAGGATGGGTCGATGAGGTTATGTATCGACTAGCGAGAGTTAAACCGTGCGACGATTAAGAATAAGTATCCGTTGCCAAGAATCGATGATTTGTTTGATCAACTCCAGGGTGCATGTTATTTCTCTAAGATTGATCTGTGTTCTGGATACCATCAGTTGAGAGTGAAAAAGGAAGATGTGGCAAAGACGGCTTTTAGGACAAGATATGGGCACTATGAGTTCCTGGTAATGCCGTTTGGATTGACAAATGCGCCCGCTGTGTTCATGGAGCTTATGAATAGAGTGTTTCAAGAATATTTGGACAAGTGTGTAATAGTATTCATCGATGACATCTTGGTGTATTCTAAGTCAAAAGAAGAGCATGAAGAACATTTGAAGTTAGTATTGCAGATTCCGAGAGAGCAAAAGTTGTATGCCAAGTTTAAGAAGTGTGAGTTCTGGCTTGAGGAAGTAGCGTTCTTGGGGAATGTGGTGTCTAAGAATAGGGTAGCAGTTGACCCTGCAAAAATTGAGGCTATAGTGAATTGGGAGAGACCAACTTCTGTTAGCGAAATAAGAAGCTTCTTGGGTTTAGCGGGTTATTACCGTAGGTTTATGGAAGGATTTTCGAAGATATATCTACCTTTGACTAAGTTAACCACGAAAGGGACCAAGTTTCTATGGTCGGATGATTGTGAAAAAAACTTTCAAGAATTGAAAAGGCGATTGGTGTCTGCGCATGTTCTTACGTTACCAACAAGCAAGGATGGCTTTGTGATTTATAGCGACGCTTCATTGAAAGGTTTGGGTTGTGTGTTGATGCAGAATGACAAGGTGATAACTTATGCATCTAGGCAACTCAAGAACCATGAGAAGAACTATCCTACCCATGATTTGGAGTTAGCAGCCGTGGTGTTTGCATTGAAGATTTGGAGACACTATTTGTATGGGGTACCATGTGAAATTTACACCGACCATAAAAGTCTTAAGTATATTTTCACTCAGAAGGAGTTGAATATGAGGCAGAGGAGATGGCTATAATTACTTAAGGATTATGATTGCAAAATCCTGTATCATCCTAGAAAGGCCAATAAGGTGGCAGATGCGTTAAGAAGAAAGAACCATGGAACATTAGCGACTATGATTTATAAGGGGGTAAGTGAATTTGGAGATAGTGAAATAGTAAAGCTAGAGGTTAGAGTTAAAGGTTATTTGGCTCAGATGAGTGTTCAAGCAACATTATTGGTGAGAATCAAGGAAGCTCAAAATATGGATGAGGAGTTAACAGCAATCCATAAGGTCATAGGCAAAAAGGGAATGGTGGACTTCCATGTTAGCGACGACGGGATCATGAGGTATCGATCAAGGATTTGGGTGCCAAATAATGATAGTATCAAGAGGGAAATTCTTGAGGAAGCCCACTGTTCAAGGTTTTCGGTTCACCCTGGGAGTACTAAGATGTACCGGGACTTAAAGGAATCTTTTTGGTGGAACAATATGAAGAGTGAGGTAGCATAATTCGTTTCTAAGTGTTTAGTGTGTCAACAAGTGAAAAGTGAACATCAGAAACCCGCGGGACTACTGCAATCGTTACCTATTCCAGAGTGGAAGTGGGAACACATCACTATGGATCTGGTGATTGGACTTCCTAAGATGTTGAAGGGTCATAATGCAATTTGGGTCATAGTGGATAGGCTCACTAAATCGGCTCACTTTCTAGCAATCAAGGTGACTGATTCGTTGGAGAAGTTAGCTAAATTGTACGTGGATGAGATCGTGAGGTTACATGGGATACCGGTCTCTATAGTGTCAGACCGAGATACGAGATTCACATCAAATTTCTGGAAGAGTTTACAGAAAGCGTTAGGGACGGAGTTAACTATGAGTACAACGTTTCACCCTCAGACAGACGGACAGTCATAAAGGACGATTCAAACTCTCGAAGACCTATTGAGAGTAACGTCATTGGATTGGCAAGGAGCGTGGGATGATCATCTACCACTAGTGGAATTTGCCTACAACAACAGTTACCACTCTAGTATTGGAATGGCGCCGTATGAAGCACTGTACTGGCGGAAATGTAGATCACCTGCGTGTTGGGACGAAGTAGGTGAGAGGAAGTTAACTGGACCTGAGATTGTTCAAGTAACAGCGGATAAAGTTTAACAGATTCGCAAGTGGTTATTAACTGTGCAGAGTAGGCAGAAATCGTATTCGGATAATCGAAGGCGCGATCTGGAGTTCCAAGTAGGAGATCACGTATTCTTGAAGATCTCACCGACAAAAGGAGTCGATTTGGGATTCTTGGGAAGTTAAGTCCGAGATATGTGGGACCGTTTGAGATTCTAGAGCGAATAGGAGCGGTAGCCTATAAGTTGGCTCTACCTCCTGTGCTGGCTGGTGTGCACAACGTGTTTCACGTGTCGATGTTGAGGAAGTACGTAGCTGACCCGAGCCATGTCATAGAGTACAAACAGTTACGTTTTCGTGAAGACTTGAGTTATAATGAGAAGCCAGTAAAGATTGTAGACAGTAAAGAACAAGTTTTTCGGAAGCGAGTGATTCCGTACGTAAAAGTGCTGTGGAGAAATCAAATGGAAAGAGAAGCCACGTGGGAGCTCGAAAGTGAAATGCGTGATATGTATCCCGCTTTGTTTGATGTTTAAGGTACATTTAGTTTGGAGGACCAAACTCTTTTAAGGGGGTAAGAATGTAATAACCTGAAATTACCCTTTATATTTTATTACTTTAAAGCTCTTAATTATTAATTGGGCCGAACTTTTAATAAAATTAGTTTAGTTATTGGGTCAAAGTACAAAGCCCAATTCTTTAACTAAGAGGATTAGGAGTCCTTTTAAATTAGGGATTTGGGAAACCCTATTAAAATAAATACTCTCTCTTAAACCCCTAGCATTATTTTTTCTATATCGCAAAAAGAATAGAACGGAGAGTGGGAGAGAGAGCGCCGCGCGAGAGAGAGGTCAGAGAAGGAGATCAAGGAACAGATGGAGGAAAGAAAAGAGGAAAAATCAATCCAAGGTAAAACCCTAAGCCCTTTTGTTCTTCTCCGTTCTAGAAATCTTAATCTAAGAACCCTAAAAGCTATGGTGATGAACTAGGGTTATGGGATTTGGGTTTAATCATGTTAAATACTGTGTGTGTGTGTGTTGTGTGCGCAGAGTGTGAGTGGAAGTCAGTGTGTGCGCGTGTGTTGTGTGTGTTTTCTGAAGGTGTTTTCAGTGTGTGTTTTTGTGCGTGCTGTGAAGGTGTAGTGAGTGTGTAAATTTCCATTGTTGATTCAAAATAGGGAATTGAAAATAGCAAAACCCTAGGAATATTTTGGGATAAACCCTAAGACTATTTTGGTAAACAAAAAAGGGGTATTTCAAGTAGATAATTAATGTATTGTATAACCCTAGTAAAGTAAAATAGTATTTTTGGGGACGGAAGTAAAATAGTATTTACTTGTGTCTAAGTTTGGGCTATTTCGTGTTTGTAGACTGTCAAGCGGAGTAAGCGAGTTAGTTAAACGCAAGGCTAAGGTAAGGGATTACGCTCTTAGTAGTGTTTGATTTCAATCCTTTGTTTAGGATTCCCAATCTCTGTTTTGTTAAAGTACACTATCTATGTGGCTAGATAGTATTTTAAAAACTATTCTGTTCTGCGAATGTTACCGTTCTTTATTATCCACCCTATTGATATTGTTGTTGTACAATTGGGTTATCATGTGTATGATTCGTATTGTGACTTGGTGTCTAAAGTGAGATGTACACCTGTTAAAAAGTGATCAAGTAAAGTTTTTTAAAGTTAAGCTTTGTTTTGTAAAGCTCTTTAAAGTGAAGTTTTGTAACAAAAAAAAGTGATTACAGTTATCCATAATCCCGAAACGGATAAGTGGACCCCTTACAGTTATCCATAATCCCGAAACGGATAAGTGGACCCCTTACAGTTATCCATAGTTCCAAGGTGAACATGTAGACCCCTTTGTGTTGCGTGATGAAGTAGCGTAGGATATCATGATATACCGATTTTGGGTGCGGTCAGTAGAAACCCGATCCCTGGGTACAGCGCGTGCTTAATCCCTAAATGAAGTAAAGTAAAGAAAAGTAAAGTGTGTGAAAAATGTTGTGTTTTGAAAACTGTCTCTGAAGCCACGTGTTTTCAAGTAATGAGTTGTTTTTCATCAAGTTAAATGTTTTCAAACTGAGTGGTTGTTTGATCATTGAGTTATCCTTTCGTTGTTAATTCTTGTTACCGCCTGTTTCGGTTATCTCCTCTTAGTACCCGAGGGGATTCCGTATGAACTTACTGAGCATTGTTCGCTCATTCCTTTCATTCTCTTTTTTTTTCTTCAGGCTTCAAGTAAGTAACCCGCAGGTCACAAGGATTGGGCGGCGTAGTGGTTACCTTTTAGTAAAGTTAGTTAATAGTTATGATTTCCGTTAAAATGGAGTTGAACGTTATCTTTTCCATTAGTTACCATCTCGAGCTAGTGGCTGGTACTAGCCGTTATGGAATTGATTGTTAGTTTAAGTTTGAATTCTCGTTATGTATAGCCGTTGGGGCATTCTGACTTGGGAATTATTCAAGTTAAGTTATTAATTGTTAATTATGAAAAGTTGGGGTGTTACAGTTTGGGTTATCATGTGTATGATTCGTATTGTGACTTGGTGTCTAAAGTGAGATGTACACCTGTTAAAAAGTTATCAAGTAAAGTTTTGTAAAGTTAAGCTTTGTTTTGTAAAGCTCTTTAAAGTGAAGTTTTGTAACAAAAAAAGTGATTACAGTTATCCATAATCCCGAAACGGATAAGTGGACTGTAACACCCATCGAATTTCCTGTTAAATATTTGACATACTTGTTAAATACTTGAACTTGCATATTATGTGTTAGTTTTACTTGGGTTAAAGTTTTAACTGCTTTAGAATATTAAGGTGGTTAAATGTCTAGTTTTGACTTTTGGGTCATTTGTGAAAAATTGACTTCAGGGGTCTTTTTGTTAAAAGTGAAACTTGAGGGGCCTAAGTGCAATTCTTTGAAAGTTTCAAAGTATATCATGTTGTTTGGGTTGTCAGAGAAGGCAATTCTTAATTTCTTCTCGTTCCTTCTCTGTTCCAAAGTTAGGGTTAAAAGTTTTCCCTATTCCCGACTCATCGAGTTTAATTATCCCTCCGTTCTTGATTCCGATCCCGGATTAATATTCGTGGCGTTGAATAGAGCGTTCCAGGCCGAACAGAAATAAGTTTGGGTCAACTTGAATTTTGACTGGGTAAGTTATTAGCTCCCCCTTGCTTGTAATAACATGCATAAATGTTATTCTCGATACTTGTGATTGTTAATTTTGTGTTTGGGGTGACTTTGGTGGTACTTGTAAATTTGGGACAAAAGGAGTAAATTTCCCCTGTGTAAACTAATGAAAGGAAATGAAAGAATTGCTTTTAAGCATTGTTTATGTTTCTGGGTACGTTGAAATTGTTAGTAAATGTTACTCCTACGTTTTGGGACGGACAATTCTTAAACTGGGAAAGAAATGAGAATTTCGCATTTTAGTACACTGTGCGACCGCACAAAATTTAGTGTGCGACCGCACATCTTTCTGAAGGATTTTTCAAAGAAATTGACATGCTTGTGTGCGGCCGCACAGTCCATTGTGGGCGACCGCACAGTTGTCTGAAAAACAAAGATTTTGTTTAAAGTTTGTATAAAGTTGGAAGTAACCCTAGTTAAGGTATATAACCTTAATATAAGATGTCCTAGCAAGTGTTGTGATACTTTAGGGGCATCATACTTGGTCTTAACCATGTATACTCATTGAATTAAAATGAGAACATAAGTATAAGAGTAGTATCTCTTCTTTATGTCTTGAAAGTGCTATGAACAAGCACTAATGTGTTATACTTGTTGTGAATCCAATGATTGTGCACCTTAGAGGCATTAGCATAAGGTCTTAGACTTGAACATCCTAAGAATAGGATTGGAATTTCGTAAGAGTAAATGTATAACTCTTATACTTGTTTGAATGTCCAAATATTGGAAGTTATAACTTGAAGTATAAGACATTAAAAGCTTGTACATGACTTGAACATCCATAGAAATGGATTAAGACTTGAATATAAGATAATAAAATCTTTTACTTGACTTGACACCAATACATATATATGGTAGTGAACTAGAAAGTGCTATGAACAAGCACTAACGTGTATGAGACATGTTCTTGTTGTGTATGTGCAAACATTGCATATAGTTGCTTGATAACAAGGTGACTACTTGATTACTTGAAGCATGTTCCTTGATGAGCTAGTCCACTACATTTGGATTAGTTCTTCTCCCGTTGTTCAAGTAAATATCTACTTGTACTTTCTTGTGTGAGTCCAGCTGGTTCTCCTTGCTTGTTCGAAAATGTATAGGTTCACGCTTGTCGCGAGAGCTGGGGTTTAAGTGACAATCGGGTCCCTATGTATTTCCACCCGACCCCTTACTACCGGCTATAGTAAGGGCATAGCTTCCTTAGTTGGAGCAATAAACCTGACTTAAGTGAATGCTAATTTCCCATCCCGAACACCTCATGAATAATCATGAGTACTGAGATTGAGAATGACACTGGTTACCGGGTCTTCTGATATATACTGAATAATCAGTTCCTGTTATTGATCGTGATGTCAAAGTAATACAAGCTTCGACAACAATGGTATTCTTGGGAGGAATAAGGAAGGAAGCAATATCCTTATAAATTGCTTGTTTAGCTTATGTGCTACTTGATGAGTGGATTATCCTCTCATATACTTGTTACTTGATGATACTTGATAAATGATTACTTGAGTATCTATTTGAATTGCATGATAACATGTCATGTAGTTGCATCTAATAGCTTACTGAGATTTATCTCACCCTTTATTTGCTCCCCCCCCCCAGGTAAAGAAGGATAGTGCGCAGTGAGGTTCGACATAGTTGGGAGCTTGCTTCGCAGGTCGTGATTATTTTGGGGCTTGTGTCCTTTTACACTTGGTGAGGACGATGTATTGGGTTGTATAACTCCTTATTTTGGGGTAGACAGTCTTGTTTAGTTCTGGTTGTCACTAGACATCTTGTATAGTACTCCTAATGCCAGCTTATGTGCTAGGCATGTTTCCGCTGTGTATGTATTAAGTTTGGTTTTAAATTTTCTTGTCTAGAACTCATGTTGTGAGCTAGTATAGCTCCTTACTCTAGAGTATATATATATCATGTCCGTTTGTTAAACAAATGTCATTAAGTTTCTTGTTAAGTTTCTTGTTTCCCGTTAGGCACTCCCATCCAGGTTCGAGGTTCTATTAGGGGATCCCGGGACCTGGGGGCGTGTCAGGTTGGTATCAGAGCTACCCTGGTTTAGCTACCCTGTTTAGCTACCTTGGTTTGCTCTAAGTCTGGATAGGGTCTATGGCCTAGGTATGGGTGAGTCTTGGGGTGTTATTAATAACGCTGAGTGTTTACCTACAGGTACAATGAGTTCTGAAGGTACTAGTGGCAGTAATCAGCTGAGATCTATAACTCCTCAAGAAGAAATGGTTGATAATGTTGACTGGGATTATCCTAATCGCCTTACAAGGTTCTTGAAGCTGAAACCTCGTAGTTTTGATAGGGAATTTGATGCTAAAAAGGCAGAGGAGTGGATTGAAAGCATTGAGAAGATCTTTACAGCCTTGAGATGTGCAGGTGGTGATAAGGTAACCTTTGCAACCTTTAAACTTGAGAAAGCCGCTGAACATTGGTGGCAAGTGTTGAGTAAAAGTTGGGAACTGGAAGGTGTACCTTAGACATGGGAGAATTTTCTTAAAGCTTTTAAGTCACAGTTTATTCCAACAGTGGTCCAAGACAGAAAAGAGATGGAATTTCTTAATCTGGAGCAGGGAAGTCTGACCGTGGGGCAATACTCAACCAAGTTCACAGAATTGGCAAGGTATTGTGATCACTTAGTTCCAAATGAAGCTAAGAAGGCACAGAGGTTTGTTAAAGGGTTGAGGACTGAGTATAGGAAGCAACTTCTTTCTCTACAGCTCACTAGCTATCAGCAAGCAGTGGAGAAGGCTTATACTATTGAAAATGATATCAAAGAACACAAGGTGAAGTTGGGAACAACCATGACTGGTCGTGTACCGGAGAAAACTCAGGGATCTGGTTTTAAAGGTGGTAAATCTGGCCGCCAAGATCGTCGATTCCGACAGCCAACTGAAAGTAAAGGTAGTGTATCAACTGGTTCGAGGACAACAGTCCAAGGTCCCAGGAGAGTATGTGGCTATTGTTCAAAAGAAGGCCATTCTGAAGACAAGTGTTGGCTAAAGCAAGGAAAGTGTATAGTGTGTGGTGAAGCGGGGCACTTTGCTAGAAATTGTCCTAAAAGTAAAGTAAATCAAGTTGGGGGTACAAGTCAACCAGCCTCAGGTTCTAAGAGAGATAGTGGTGGTCGACCAAAAGTTCAGGGTCGAGTGTTTGCTTTAGATCAGCAAGGTGTAGCTGAGTCTTCTGCGGTCATAGGAGGTATTATATTACTTTCTAGTACGAGAGCGCGAGTCTTGATAGATCCAGGCTCATCTCATTCTTATGTGGCATCTCATTTGTGTCGCATTTGCATGTTCTTCCTGATTCTATGCCTTATGTGCTAGAAGTATCTTCCCCTATGGGAGATTGCATGTTTACTTCTGAGGTTTACAAGAAATGTGAGGTCCTTGTGGGTGATCATGCCCTTCTTGCTGACCTAGTCGTGTTACCTATAAGGGACTTTGACGTGATTCTGGGCATGGATTGGCTATATATGCATCATGCATCTGTTGATTGTTATAGAAAAGTAGTAACTTTTTCTATTCCTGGTTTGCCTGATTTTACCTTTGAAGGTGATAGGCCTTTATGTGCTATACATGTTATTTCTGCTTTAAAAGCTAGAAAAATTTTATCTCGTGGTTGTGCCGGGTATCTCGCATGTGTACTTGATCAGAGTTTATCTGTTCCCAAGATGGAGGATATTCCTGTTGTGTCTGAATTTTCAGATGTGTTCTCTTCTGAGTATAGCATGCCACCTGATCGAGAGCTTGAGTTCTGTATTGAGTTATTACCAGGTACAGCACCAATCTCTAAAGCACCTTATAGAATGGCTCCAGCTGAGTTAAGAGAGTTGAAAACACAGCTTGAGGAATTGCTTGAAAGGGGCTTTATCAGGCCTAGTGTATCACCGTGGGGTGCACCAGTGTTATTTGTCAGAAAGAAAGATGGGACTCTGCGATTGTGTATTGATTACAGAGCTCTTAATCAGGTAACTATCAAGAATAAATATCCGTTACCTCATATTGATGACTTGTTTGATCAGCTTCAGGGTTCAGTAGTGTATTCAAAGCTTGACTTGAGAAGTGGTTATCATCAGTTGAAAATCAGATCTGAGGATATACCAAAGACAGCTTTCCGTACCAGGTATGGGCATTATGAGTTTATTGTTATGCCATTCGGTTTGACAAATGCTCCAGCTGTATTTATGGATTTGATGAACCGTATATTCAAGCCATATCTTGATTGCTTTGTGGTGGTATTCATTGATGATATTCTTGTGTATTCTAAGTCACGGGCTGAGCATGAACAACATCTCAGAGTAGTATTACAAGTTCTTCGTGAGAAACAATTATTTGCAAAATTCAGCAAATGTGCTTTCTGGTTAGAAGAAGTTTCATTCTTGGGGCATGTTGTGTCTGCTACTGGTATTGCAGTAGATCCTTCCAAAGTTGAAGCAGTTGTAAACTGGAAGAGGCCAACTACAGTGACTGAGATCCGTAGTTTCTTAGGGCTTAGCTAGTTATTATCGGAGGTTCATTGAGGGATTCTCCAAGATTGCTACTCCATTGACTAATATGACTCGAAAAGCTATTTCTTTTGAGTGGAATGACAAATGTGAAGCAAGTTTTCAGGAGTTGAAAAGGCGTTTGACTACAGCTCCAATCTTGGCTTTGCCTAATGGTTCTGAGCATTTCATGGTTTATACTGATGCTTCTAAAGAAGGATTGGGTTGTGTTTTGATGCAAGATGGCAAGGTAATAGCTTATGCTTCTCGAAAATTATCTCCTTATGAAAAGAATTATCCTACTCATGATTTAGAGTTGGCTGCGATTATTTTTGCTTTGCATAAATGGAGGCATTACTTGTATGGAACTAAATTTGAAGTCTTTACTGATCATAAGAGCTTGAAGTACTTGTTTTCTCAAAAAGAGCTTAACATGAGGCAACGTAGATGGATGGAGAAATTGAAGGATCATGATTGTACTATCCTTTATCATCCAGGAAAAGCAAATGTTGTGGCAGATGCACTGAGCAGAAAGATTTATATTTCTTGCTTGATGATTCGTGAATGGAAGATGTTTGAAGACTTGTGTGATTGGAGTCCTTGTGAATCAAATCATGGAGTTATGTTTGCTAATATAAAAGCTACTTCAGATTTACTCCAACAGATCAAAGAAGCTCAGGTAATTGATTCTGAATTACAGAAAATCATTAGTGGAATGAATGAAGGAAAGCAACCAGATTTTTCTTTCAACAGTGATGGAATTCTTACCTTCCGAAGTCGAGTTTGTATTCCAGTTGATCCTGAGATTAAGAAGAAAGTTCTTGAAGAGGCTCACAAAGCCAAGTATATTATTCATCCTGGAAGCACTAAAATGTACCAAGACTTGAAGAAACATTTCTGGTGGAACAATATGAAAAGAGAGATTGCTGAGTATGTTTCTAAATGTTTGACTTGTCAACAAGTAAAAGTGGAACATCAACGTCCAGCAGGTTTGTTGCAACCATTGGAAATTCCAGAGTGGAAATGGGAGCATATTACTATGGATTTTGTGACTGGTTTGCCACGTACCAGACGAGGCCATGATGCTGTTTGGGTTATAGTGGACAGGTTGACTAAATCAGCTCACTTCTTGTCTGTTTCCATGGGATATTCATTGTCTCAATTAGCATCTTTGTATGTTCAGGAGATTGTCCGACTGCATGGAGTTCCTGTGAGTATTGTATCTGACAGAGATCCTCGTTTTACTTCTCGATTCTGGCAGTCTCTTCAGGGTGCCATGGGTACTAAATTGAATTTCAGTACTGCTTTTCATCCTCAATCTGATGGGCAATCTGAGAGACTTATACAGATTCTCGAGGATATGTTACGTGCTTGTGCTATTGATTTCAAAGGCAGTTGGGATACTCATCTTCCTTTGGCTGAGTTTGCTTATAATAACAGTTTTCAGTCTAGCATTGAAATGGCTCCTTATGAGGCTCTTTATGGCAGAAAATGTAGATCTCCTATATGTTGGGATGAAGTGGGAGAAGCTAGACTCTTGGGTCCTGAAATGGTTCAACAGTCAGTTGAAAGTGTGAAACTCATTCGAGATAGATTGCGCACAGCTCAGAGTAGACAAAAGAGTTATGCAGATCATCGTAGAAGGGATCTTGAATTCCAGGTAGGTGACTTTGTATTCTTGAAGGTCTCTCCTCGTAGAGGTATAAAGAGATTTGGGAAGAAAGGAAAGTTATCTCCTCGTTATATCGGTCCATTTGAGATTCTAGAAAGAGTTGGTAAGTTGGCTTATAGAGTGGCTTTACCTCCTTCTTTATCTGGTATTCATGATGTGTTCCATGTATCTATGCTTCGCAAGTATATGGCAGATGAATCACATGTTCTTGAGTATGAGGCTATTCCATTTCAGCCTGATTTGTCTTATGAGGAACAGCCTGTTGAAATTCTTGACTGGAAAGAGCAAGTATTGCGTACCAAAAGGATTCCTATTGTGAAGGTCCTTTGGAGAAATCATGAAATTGAAGAAGCTACTTGGGAAACCGAGAAAGAGATGCGAGATAAATACCCGAGCCTATTTGAAAACTTTGGTAAGTAAAAATTCATGGGCGAATTTTCTTTAAGGTGGGGAGGATGTAACACCCATCGAATTTCCTGTTAAATATTTGACATACTTGTTAAATACTTGAACTTGCATATTATGTGTTAGTTTTACTTGGGTTAAAGTTTTAACTGCTTTAAAATATTAAGGTGGTTAAATGTCTAGTTTTGACTTTTGGGTCATTTGTGAAAAATTGACTTCAGGGGTCTTTTTGTTAAAAGTGAAACTTGAGGGGCCTAAGTGCAATTCTTTGAAAGTTTCAAAGTATATCATGTTGTTTGGGTTGTCAGAGAAGGCAATTCTTAATTTCTTCTCGTTCCTTCTCTGTTCCAAAGTTAGGGTTAAAAGTTTTCCCTATTCCCGACTCCTCGAGTTTAATTATCCCTCCGTTCTTGATTCCGATCCCGGATTAATATTCGTGGCGTTGAATAGAGCGTTCCAGGCCGAACAGAAATAAGTTTGGGTCAACTTGAATTTTGACTGGGTAAGTTATTAGCTCCCCCTTGCTTGTAATAACATGCATAAATGTTATTCTCGATACTTGTGATTGTTAATTTTGTGTTTGGGGTGACTTTGGTGGTACTTGTAAATTTGGGACAAAAGGAGTAAATTTCCCCTGTGTAAACTAATGAAAGGAAATGAAAGAATTGCTTTTAAGCATTGTTTATGTTTCTGGGTACGTTGAAATTGTTAGTAAATGTTACTCCTACGTTTTGGGACGGACAATTCTTAAACTGGGAAAGAAATGAGAATTTCGCATTTTAGTACACTGTGCGACCGCACAAAATTTAGTGTGCGACCGCACATCTTTCTGAAGGATTTTTCAAAGAAATTGACATGCTTGTGTGCGGCCGCACAGTCAATTGTGGGCGACCGCACAGTTGTCTGAAAAACAAAGATTTTGTTTAAAGTTTGTATAAAGTTGGAAGTAACCCTAGTTAAGGTATATAACCTTAATATAAGATGTCCTAGCAAGTGTTGTGATACTTTAGGGGCATCAGACTTGGTCTTAACCATGTATACTCATTGAATTAAAATGAGAACATAAGTATAAGAGTAGTATCTCTTCTTTATGTCTTGAAAGTGCTATGAACAAGCACTAATGTGTTATACTTGTTGTGAATCCAATGATTGTGCACCTTAGAGGCATTAGCATAAGGTCTTAGACTTGAACATCCTAAGAATAGGATTGGAATTTTGTAAGAGTAAATGTATAACTCTTATACTTGTTTGAATGTCCAAATATTGGAAGTTATAACTTGAAGTATAAGACATTAAAAGCTTGTACATGACTTGAACATCCATAGAAATTGATTAAGACTTGAATATAAGATAATAAAATCTTGTACTTGACTTGACACCAATACATATGTATGGTAGTGAACTAGAAAGTGCTATGAACAAGCACTAACGTGTATGAGACATGTTCTTGTTGTGTATGTGCAAACATTGCATATAGTTGCTTGATAACAAGGTGACTACTTGATTACTTGAAGCATGTTCCTTGTTGAGCTAGTCCACTACATTTGGATTAGTTCTTCTCCCGTTGTTCAAGTAAATATCTACTTGTACTTTCTTGTGTGAGTCCAGCTGGTTCTCCTTGCTTGTTCGAAAATGTATAGGTTCACGCTTGTCGCGAGAGCTGGGGTTTAAGTGACAATCGGGTCCCTATGTATTTCCACCCGACCCCTTACTACCGGCCATAGTAAGGGCATAGCTTCCTTAGTTGGAGCAATAAGCCTGGCTTAAGTGAATGCTAATTTCCCGTCCCGAACACCTCATGAATAATCATGAGTACTGAGATTGAGAATGACACTGGTTACCGGGTCTTCTGATATATACTGAATAATCAGTTCCTGTTATTGATCGTGATGTCAAAGTAATACAAGCTTCGACAACAATGGTATTCTTGGGAGGAATAAGGAAGGAAGCAATATCCTTATAAATTGCTTGTTTAGCTTATGTGCTACTTGATGAGTGGATTATCCTCTCATATACTTGTTACTTGATGATACTTGATAAATGATTACTTGAGTATCTATTTGAATTGCATGATAACATGTCATGTAGTTGCATCTAATAGCTTACTGAGATTTATCTCACCCTTTATTTGCTCCCCCCCCCCCAGGTAAATAAGGATAGTGCGCAGTGAGGTTCGACATAGTTGGGAGCTTGCTTCGCAGGTCGTGATTATTTTGGGGCTTGTGTCCTTTTACACTTGGTGAGGACGATGTATTGGGTTGTATAACTCCTTATTTTGGGGTAGACAGTCTTGTTTAGTTCTGGTTGTCACTAGACATCTTGTATAGTACTCCTAATGCCAGCTTATGTGCTAGGCATGTTTCCGCTGTGTATGTATTAAGTTTGGTTTTAAATTTTCTTGTCTAGAACTCATGTTGTGAGCTAGTATAGCTCCTTACTCTAGAGTATATATATATCATGTCCGTTTGTTAAACAAATGTCATTAAGTTTCTTGTTAAGTTTCTTGTTTCCCATTAGGCACTCCCATCCAGGTTCGAGGTTCTATTAGGGGATCCCGGGACCTGGGGGCGTGTCATGGACCCCTTACAGTTATCCATAGTTCCAAGGTGAACATGTGGACCCCTTTGCGTTGCTTGATGAAGTAGCGTAGGATATCATGATATACTGATTTTGGGTGCGGTCAGTAGAAACCCGAGCCCTGGGTACAGCGCGTGCTTAATCCCTAAATGAAGTAAAGTAAAGAAAAGTAAAGTGTGTGAAAAATGTTGTGTTTTGAAAACTGTCTCTGAAGCCACGTGTTTTCAAGTAATGAGTTGTTTTTCATCAAGTTAAATGTTTTCAAACTGAGTGGTTGTTTGATCATTGAGTTATCCTTTCGTTGTTAATTCTTGTTACCGTCCGTTTCGGTTATCTCCTCTTAGTACCCGAGGGGATTCCGTATGAACTTACTGGGCATTGTTCGCTCATTCCTTTCATTCTTTTTTTTTCTTCAGGCTTCAAGTAAGTAACCCGCAGGTCGCAAGGATTGGGCGGCGTAGTGGTTACCTTTTAGTAAAGTTAGTTAATAGTTATGATTTCCGTTAAAACGGAGTTGAACGTTATCTTTTCCATTAGTTACCATCTCGAGCTAGTGGCTTCTAGCCGTTATGGAATTGATTGTTAGTTTAAGTTTGAATTATCGTTATTTATAGCCGTTGGGGCATTCTAACTTGGGAATTATTCAAGTTAAGTTATTAATTGTTAGTTATGAAAAGTTGGGGTGTTACAAAACGAATTGAGAGAGGTATTTGAAAAGAAATTTTTTGAAGAAGAAGAGTTTTATTTTACATTGCAATGACGATCTATGAGTTTTGGGTATACTTTTACGCGTTATGACGGAGATGGGGTTAAATTTTACGTCGCAATGACGAAGGAAAAGGTTAAATTTTACACCGCACTAACGAAGGGTTTACGTCGCAATAACGTTGTAGGGGTTTTGGTTTTGGTTTTGATGACGGGAAGTGAAGAAGAAGATGACGAAAAGGGGGAGTGCATTCGGGTAGTTGGGCTTGAAATTCACGTGGTCAATAGTTTGGGATGTTAAGGATTAGAGAAATAGATAGTCGGAGCCAATCATACATGGAGAGAGATAATTGATATGAGAGACTCAAATAATATTGTATGAATGACTCAAGTATTATTGATCATATGAGTAGGGTATTTATACAAGAGGATGGAGTATTCTCCAAGCTATTCTAGACTATTCTAAATTACATAAGGAAAAGGAAATAGTAATCCTAATAGGAAAGTAAATAATACAATGTCTAGGAAATATACAATTCTAACTATAGAAGGATTCTAATATCCTTAATATGCTCCCGCAAGATGGACGACCGATAGGAGAGTCCAATCTTGAAAGTAATGAGATGAACCAGATTGATGAAGGGAGTTGATTTGATGTCGTCACAAGACGGGCTTTGGCACTTTTACGTTGCGAGACGGTCTTTGGCACTTTTACGTCGCGAGACGGTCTTTGGCACTTTTACGTCGCGAGACGGTCTTTGGCACTTTTACGTTGCGAGACGGTTTTATGTGTTTGGTCGCTACAAAGGCGGAGTTGCTGCTACAAAGGCAAAAGATTGGTTGCTACTAAGGCAAAACTGATTGCTACTAAGGCAAAAGTTGGTTGCTACTAAGGCAAAAGTGATTGCTACTAAGGCAAAAGTTGGTTGCTACAAAGGCAAAGTTGGTTGCTACAAAGGCAAAATTGGTTGCTACTAAGGCAAAAGTTGGTTGCTACAAAGGCAAAGTTGGTTGCTACTAAGGCAAAATTGGTTGCTATTAAGGCAAAAGTAATTACTACTAAGGCAAAAGTTGGTTGCTACAAAGGCAAAGTTGGGGGTATGGTTTGAGGGATTAGTTGGGTTAGTGAGTGGGTTTAATACTTTTGAGGGAGAGGCTGATGCGGACGGTAGTGGAGGAAAAAAAAAAGATGGCAGCAATGTGTATGAATTTGTTAAGAAAATATGGGTCTAAAGAAAGTGGGTTCTAAAATAATAGAGAGATTAAAATTTGATGGGAAAAAAAAATTGATGGAGGATATATATGAACGGAGAGGTTGCTGGAGTTTTCAATAATGGGGCCTGACTTGATGGTGGCATCTTTTGGATCGGATAGGAGGAGACTTGTGGCAGCCATTATGTAGGCCACGGGTGTAGGAGGAGTAGGGAATGATTTGATGGCGGCTTGAGGGTGTTGCCGTGGTGGTGTTTGTATGGTGGTTGGCGGAAGCTAGTGTTGGGGTAGGGTTTTTGGTGGAGAAGTCTCATAATGGATCATAGCTCTGATACCATGTCAAGGATTAGTGAAAGAGATAGTCGGAGCCAATCATACATGGAGAGAGATAATTGATATGAGAGACTCAAATAATATTGTATGAAAGACTCGAGTATTATTGATCATATGAGTAGGGTATTTATACAAGAGGGTGGAGTACTCTCCAAGCTATTCTAGACTATTCTAAATTACATAAGGAAAAGTAAATAGTAATCCTAATAGGAAAGTAAATAATACAATGTCTAGTAAAATATACAATTCTAACTATAGAAGGATTCTAATATCCTTAATAGGAAGAAGGGAAAGGGAGTGGGGTGGGAAACTCATTTGGGAGAGAGAGAGGATTTTCGTTTTGTACCAAATTGTGAGAGCGATATTGAAGATGGAAGAAGGGGAGTCAGTAGGGACGGGTTATGGGTTTTACAGCTCAAAAAGGTCAAACCTAGCATTCTTCAAATTCTTCAAATTGAAAATGAAGTTTGCCGGGATAATAGAGGTGGTGTCCGGAAGTTATGGGGGAAATGAAATGAAAGAGATGAAGAAAACAAGTGCGGTATATAATATGTGAGGTTAATACGAACATTTCCTTTGATGCCATGTTTGAAATAAATGAGACTACGGGTTTACTCAATAATTTTACGGGTGTGTATAACAACACCTTTAAACTTACCGTCTTTCTGTGAAATCCTCCATCCCACATCGAAAAGATATGAGATTTGATTGTGATATATAAGCTTCCACTATATTACCATTGAGCATCAAATCATCCATTGGACTTTTGGAGCCATGTGATTGGTTGTGGTTAACCCAAATGAGGAGATGATCAGTGGGTCAGTGCGTGGTGCTTCTGTAGCGGGTCGTGCTTCTGTAGCGAGTCGGGCTTTCGGGCTCGTGTCAATACACTTTCTCTTGGCTCCTCATTGTCAATTTTAATCTTACGTATTAATTGGAAGATCATAACCAAATCTTCAACCGTTCTTCAATTGCTATGAATCCAGGTATGTCTGTTTTCTTATAATTTTTCACCAGGTATGTCGTTTTATTATAATTTTTCATGCTATATAAGCATGATGTCGTGCTTCTGTAGCGGGTCGGGCTTTCGGGCTCGGGTCATTACGCTTTCTCTTGGCTCCTCATTGTCAATTTTAATCTTACGTATTAATTGGAAGATCATAACCAAAGATCTTCAACCGTTCTTCAATTGCTATGAATCCAGGTATGTCTGTTTTCTTATAATTTTTCACCAGGTATGTCGTTTTCTTATAATTTTTCATGCTATAAGCATGAACGTTTTCAGGAATATACGTTCCGCAATGTTCTAGGGGTTTTACATAAACTTGTAGTATTTAAATCTCATCACGCAATTGATTGTTGCAGTGCTGTAATACACTGATTGATGTAGCAATTTCCAAAAGTAAATATAAAAATAGAGTTATGGACGTAGCAATTTAAAAAAAAAATAGAGTTATTGTTGCGAACGCGATTCGCCAAGAAGGCAAGACAGAAACAAGCCAAACAAATAAAGATGTGGACTGGTGGATGCCCAACAACATAGTTGTGGTGCATCAGATCATACATTCATTTTCATAGGAAACTTAACAAAACAGTAACATAGTACTAGTAATAAACCAATTGGGTGTTCAATAATGCTCCATAAATCAATTTCTCCCTACCAATAATGTTCTTTTAGAACCTAAAACAGTTCACCAAACACAAGATCCAAAATAGTTCCCGACGACAAAAATGTTTTCTCCCACTACTAATTCCTTTGGAGTATGACAGTTCGCACAATTTAAAATGATTTTATTCTCATAAGTGAGTCCATGCTCTCTCTGTCTGCCTAACAATCGGGCGGGATGGAGGGGCAAGATCAAGCGAGCAAGCATTGGACGGATGAGATGTGTGGGATGTGTGAAATGTCCAAAATAACACGAAAAATGTGGACAGTTGAGATTGCCAGAGACCCCAGATCGGGGATCATAGTGTGAGTTTGGCATGACTTTTTCCTTGATTGTGGGGAAAAAAGTAGCGAAATTCAATAAAAAAAAGGCACATACCAAATTGAAAACGCTCAAAAAATGTATTTTTCACAGTAGTGCTTCATGTTAACAATGGAAATAAACAAAATGATAAATTATATAACCACGCAGCTAAAATTCCTCGGACTTGTGCGTGTACTTTGGTATGTACTCTTCAGGATGGCATTGTCTCGGGAAAGGAAAGGATTAACCTTTTCCAAGCGAAAGGATAGTCAACAGCAATGCTGCTAATGTTTTAAGGCTTCATTGTCTCGCAAAACTGATATATCTTGCAGCATGAAACAATGCTAAAGGAGACTCCCAAAGAATTATACTGAATTTGTTCTCCACTTTGCACCAGAATTAACCAGTTTGATATAAGCATTCTTGAAATCTTCAAAGAACAAATTCTGATCTTCTGCGTACTTTGAAATCCACCTGTTCATATATATACATATGCACGGCCCATGTTATGAAAATAAAAATAAAATAAATAAATTTAAGAAGACGAGGTTAGCAATAAAGTGTAGGTAACTTTATCCTTCTTGTAGACACAACAGTATAGTATACTGCACTAATATACTCAACTTTTAACTCGTCCCAAAATAAATGTCCAAAATTTCTCTTAATCAAGAGCAAATTTAGACAATGATTTGGGCGGAGAGAGTAATCATTAACTTTTGGGGTGACCCAATTTAGGATTTTAGCAGTAAAAATTCTCGTAACACTTACGAAACTCATATACTCCCTCCGTCCCACCTCACTTGACACCCATGAGGTGGGCACAATAACTAAGGAAAAAGAATAAAATAAGAAAAATGTGTGGTGGAAAATGAAGAGAGAGAATAAGTGGGGTAAATAGTAGTATTGGTTGAATAAATTGAGTGGTGGAAAATGAAGAGAGGGAATGAGTGGTGGGGTAGAGTGAATATAAAATTATAAAAAGTAGGCAATTTTGGGAAGTGTCAAGTGAGCTGGGACGGACCAAAATGGAAATAAGTGTCAAGTGAGCTGGGACGGAGTATATAATGTAAATTTCAAATAAATAATTAAATGATATAAAAAGATATACTTGGCAAAGTGAAAGAGTTAAGCAAGGTACCAAATTTGGTACCGTCCATAACTCTTCACAACAAAATTTGGTACCTATGATGTTTAGCATTGGAGATGCTAACTCCTTCATTTTGGTATCAAAATTTTATTTTGATACTCTCACCATTGGAGTTGCTCTAAGTATGACAAGTGAGCCCCATTGGATAAAGAATT
This sequence comes from Campanula takesimana, assembly GCA_026119855.1. Classification (NCBI taxonomy): domain Eukaryota; kingdom Viridiplantae; phylum Streptophyta; class Magnoliopsida; order Asterales; family Campanulaceae; genus Campanula; species Campanula takesimana. Next base: position 81,365 of record JAOWBW010001163.1, read on the forward strand.
AATAGAATTTGGCCATTTAGGACAGTCTCATTTGTCTCACTTGTTATGGGACGAATCAAAAGGAAAATAAGTCTCAATCGGGACGGAGAGAGTATACTACTTTTGTCGTAAAACAAGTGTGCCCTGTACAGCTATACCACTTCGTTATTCCAAAACAAGTGTTCCCTTTTCACATTCAAAACAATTCTTTACGTCAGCTATCCTAAACAGCATTGTTACTTTTGTGTGATAGAAAAGGACTGTGTCCTGTGGTCATCAATGGGTATTATAGGAGCTGAATTTATGTCGAATGATTTCTGAATATCTGTGTAAAAAGGGGCACTTATCTTAGGTCCGAGTATATGTTACCAGCTAATTTTACCATTGACAACATTATATTGTTAAGAACATTTGTGGTATGGCTGTAAAGTGGTATTAGTGGATAGTTAGTTCTCAAATTTCATGTAACAGAAAATAACAAGTACTCTGTAGAAATAAGAGAACAAAGAATTGCTCAAACACGTGTTGACAGAGTTTCATTAAAAGCAGGGTCCATATAGACTATGCAGAACCTTATCAAAAACATTTTTTTTTTTTTTTTTTTTTGAAATTTTGATGAACAGAAGGTATACCTTAAGCATTCATCATCCTCAACTAGGGCACGATCTGAAGGAAGACCAATCATACTTGACATGCCACCTGAACAAATAAATTTCAAGAGGCAAGATTAGCAGAAAATCATATCCTAATCCCCACATAGTACTCCGTATTACAAGTAACAAAGTCTATGAGAAGTAAACGGCTATCCATTAATACAAAAGATTCTTTCACTCTTCTCCTCTGGTCACCTCCATTAACCCATCCTACATCGACTAGGTGTGGGATTTTAGAGTGTTTTTTTGAGTATCAACAAAGCTATGACTGAGCATTAACATCATCCATGGACTTTTAAGTTGGCATGTGGTAAGCCTAGTTGACCCAAGATGCTTGTGCTCAGTAGGGCAGTGCGTGGTGCTTATGTAGCGGACCAAGTTTTCAAGCTCGAGTCGTTACATTATGTCACGGATACTTGCTTCATAATTCTCCAATGTTTTAGTATTTACAACTTTCGAGCACGTAACATGGCTAGATAGCCTAGAAGACCACTAAATACTCAAGGCTCCATAAGGGCTTTTTATAAATACGACAAGATTGAACAATTCTCCAGAAATGAAGTGTTTACAACTTCGAGCACATAACATGGCCAGATAGCCTAGAAGACCTCACATGCCTTTGTGCATTTATTGTTGGCTAGGAGGTAATGCATGCAAGATTCGGTTATGATATACTATTGGAGAGCTTCTACCTGTATAAGACGGTTCTTAAGCATATTATAGACGAGTGTCCTTTTGCAGAAGATATTTAGTGTTATACAACCTAGAGCGAGGCCAAGATGACTATTGAATAGTATGTGAGACATTCTAAAGATGAAATAAGAGTAACTAGAAAGCTAGAATTAAAAAAAAAAAGAAAAAAAAAATTCTAAGACTGTAGTAGCAACCCAATCCAAACACATATAGACGAATTAATGCACTTGTCAGGAAGTACAAGTTTATCAACATCAACCAGAATAGAATTATGAAAAGGGGAGCAACAAAACTAGCATAGACATCAATAACGAAGAAAAATGTCATATCAATTACCTGACGATGACCATGGTTTCTCAAGGAGTATTTTGAAGTATGAATTATCAAAGGTAGTTGGACTTCCAAAACCCTTATTTCCAAGAGTATGTGCTCCAGACAAGGTAATAAGTTCTCGAGTTCTGCAAAAAATGAATAAACAATTAAAAATTGAAATAGTCACTTACTTTAAGTTGCGTGACAATTCTCTCTTGGGTATTGCACATTTAATATTAGGTGGAAGGCTGGTTTTATGTTTGCAAGTAATCCTAAACATTTATATTTATACTTGCTTCTCTTTTAGCAATTGGTTTCTGGATGCTGATCAAAACAAAACAAAAATAAAATAAAATAAAATAAAATAACTGGTGTCTGGTGTATATGAACACAGTCATATCGGTAGCTGTCATATCAAACCATTTAAATCTGGTTATAGAAAAAAGAGAAGTGAACTCAAGATTGCTACTACCAGTGGCGGACCTGGGATTTCTAAACACCCGTTGCACAATTTACACTACATAATTTCAAACTAAAATATTTCCGTAATGCAATTACATTATAATACCTAAGTTCAAATACAATTAATCGTCTCATATGGAAAAACAATACAAATATACAACTCAAAATTATCCCTTACGCGTTTTCATACCTTGTAAGTGTTTCATATTATTCTCCACTTTTCTAAACAAATCTTTTAAGTGAAACATACAAGACAAGTTGTACTAAAGTACACACTTTCAACGATTTTAGTATGATTATTTGTTTTTGAAAAAACAAGTAAACTTTGTTTTTGAAAAAAAAATAAACTCTTATTCAAAAAAATAAATAAATAATAATAACTCTAAACATTTTGGTACAAATAATATAACAATAGACTTAATTGAAAAGGGAAAATAGCATTTAAAAGGATGGACTTTGGATAAATTGAAAAGGGCAAAAAGCATTTAGAAGGGAGAAAGCACAACACAACATGAAAATAAAATAAACCAACGCATGCAAGGATCGAACCTGGGTTCTGTAGAAACAAATTTATGACTCATAACCATCTATGCTGCAGCCTACATTGTTATATTTTGCAGGTGCACAACTAATATAAACATAAAATATACTACCTCCGTCCCAGCTCAATGTGCACTTTTACTGTTCATGTGGTCAATTCATTCGAACTTTAACCGTAATTTTGTGAAAATCTAGCTATTATTATACAATTTTAAATGTTGTTATTGTTTTATTGTTAGGAATAGTATCAATAACATCTTTAAAAATTGCATAGAGATATATAGATTTTCATAAAATTAAGGACAAAGTTCAGCCAAGTTGACCAGAAAAGTCAAACAGTGCACATTGAGCTGGGACGGAGGCAGTAATATTTTTTTCTTGCTAAAAGTGGGAAGTCAGCAGGTGCAATTTCACCCCCACCATATAAGGGAGGTCCGCCCCTGGCTACTACCTCAATCCCAAAATGAACGTCCAAAAAAATTAAATTTTCTTGAATCAAGAGCAGTTTTGTAAAAAAAAAAAAAAAATGACATTTATTTTGGGACGGAGTTAGTACTTTTAAAGTGTTTGTTGGCAGAAGTTTATTGTAAGATGAGAATATGAAAGAAGCATAACTGAAGTCCACACTTACGAGAAGCCTTTTCTTTGAAAACACTGCTTCAGACCAAAAGCATCTAACGTCTCTTCAGGAAGTTTTCCTTCAGGATCGGGCCCCCTGTAACACAAAATACAACCTGAAAGTTGGACACGGGGTTCTTTAGTAGCTAACATTCAAATTACTAGGCGACACTGAGTCCACTTCAATAATGTTTGACCAGAAGTCCACACTTCTGAATCATTGTGGAAAAATAATCTAAATTCTAAATACTCCCTCCGTCCCAAAATGATCTTCCCATTTGACTACTCAAACTTTTTAAGGGTATACTTACTTCACTAGTCATGTTTTGTTTATGCACTTTTAAGCTTAAATTGTTGAAATGGGAAGAACTTTTTGGGACAATGAAAAATGGCAAATGGGAAGATCTTTTGGGACGGAGGGAGTATATCCAACTCAGCAGAGAGCAAACTGCACTGAGATTATTTCCTAAAGCTTGAGTCAAAAGTTTGCTGCTTACTCTGAATCTAATCGGCCCAACTGAACTGGGATATTTGGACCGCCACACAAAGAAACAGCTTCAGCTCCAGCCACAGCAATCATATCTGCCCATGATACTTCAAGAAAAAAGGGGAGGACGCCATAAATAATTAGCATCATTCCATCAAAATCACTGAAAAAAAAAAGTTGTTCAAACTTCGACTTCACATAATAAATAGCAACCTGGTTGTATCATTTCCACTGCATTTTTTGCTTTCTCAATCACCTAAAGATAATGTCTATCCACAAGTTAGCCAGTCTGACTGGTGTTTATATCTCCGTTGGATATATGATTTGAAAAAAATAAACACGAGTATTTTTGTTCGTATATATGTTAAGTGGATCAAGTATCGAAGAAAGGGGAGAGCATACCTTCATTGGCTTTTGGAGACCTCCGTTTTCAGGTCTATCAAGTTCATAAACTATAGACCCATTCATACCACCTGAAAAACAAAAAACAATCCATATTTTGAACCTTGGAGGCAGCCAAACGGAGATGACAAGAAACCAATTAACTACGGGTCAACAGCAGCAGCAAGAGCAGCAGAAAAATGAGCTTGAAACCTATAGCGGTATGATAGAATTATACTCCCTTTGTCCCAAAATGATCTTCCTACTTATTTTTGTCATTAAACCGAATGAACTTCGCACAATAATTTTAGGTTGATTGGAGTGTTCTAATGAAAATCCAAAACTTGCTATTGATAGTATTATTGATGGTGTATCATTACAAGTTTTAGATTTTCATTTATTTAATTAAATCAACCTATAATTATTGCTCAAAGTTCATTCGTAGTAACGGCAAAAAGAGTAGGAAGATCAATTTGGGACGGAGGTGGTGGAATTGTGTGTACTCCTTATTCTTTTTCTGGAAATTGCTGATATTATGTGATTAAATGAGCATATCACTCTAATATTTTTGGAGACTGTAACTCAACTCACTGGGAACTTACCAATCCAACTAAGAAATTTAACTTATTAACAACACTTTTCAGGTCAGATTAAGCAAGTTAGGCAGAAGAAAGAGATCTTCTGTAGTGTATGTGAAAGTATAGATTAAGAAAAATAACTTCGGAACGGAGACCTTAAGAACTGTGGGTACTATCCTTCCACCAAAATACTATGTTTTGCTATCAAAGGATACTTTGCAGGTAATTGATATATGAAATTCTTATGCATCATGTGGACTAATATAAACTCGAGATTTTACTTCTAGGCATACCTGAATTATCATCCATCTCAAAAGTTCCCGCATCGTGAAAAACTAAACGAAGAACACCAGCAGCCTTGGCTTTTGACAATACCTTCCTTACCTCTCCCTGTATGAGAAACAAATCACTGCCACCCAAAACTCAATGTCAAGAATTTCTTGTTTAGATTATTTAGAAACCATCCATTAGTAAAAACAAAAACCATCAATAACTTGCCTCAAGAAAACTGAAAATATCACACAAAATATACAAGAGCAAGGATTATAAATCCAAGAATGAGTTATTTCCATACATAGTTTCCACAGGTTTATGCAGGCATTATCCAGTCTAACTCGAAAGAGTAAAGACGATTATTAAAACTTCTTTAGGTTTTATAAATAGCTCAATTAATTATTATACCACATTACTTCTATTCCATTTGATTAAATTATGCAACCAACCCCGGTGCAATTCAAAGATTGTTCCCACAATGTCATTACACCAATTCGAGCATGCCTATTCTGCTTCTAATATAAGAAAGCGCAAAAGGTACCAGAATCACTAACAGAAGCAAAGCACTATATATAAAGTGACTCAATATAATGACTCCTCTCATTGAAGAGTTCAATACAAATTCATAGAAACATTGTGATCTGGTAGGCTGCGCGGCACAGCAGGATACGTGTATCAATGTGAAATAGGTTAAAGGATAGTCCAAAAAGGTGGCAATCAGCAAAGAATTAACAGACTCTGGGATTTGGTCAATGTTAACCCATATTGATATTCAGCTTTTGTAATTCTATCATTCATTTCCGATATAAAACTACATCCGTCCCAGAGTAAGAGCCATACTTTCCTTTTAGGTACGTCCCCGAGTAAGAGTCCGACTTTGCTTTGCTTTATTTCCAAAAGGGCAAATAATATATAGTGTTTTGGACATTTATATCCTCACCTTTTGTAGAATTACAAAAATAAACCAATACTCCCTCTGTCCCAAAACAGCTTGCACCATTTTGGAGTTGCATGGGAATTAAGGAGAGAGTATATATGTTCAAAAGTATTGTCAAAGGGAAACTGGTTATGAGTATGATGATTTGATAGTGAGACCCACACACTAAGTGTGTGAGTATGACAAGTGGGGTATGGTGAATAAAAAAACAATAGTAGTTGGAGATTTTAGGAAGTGGGACTTACCAATGGGACACCCAAAAAGGAAATTAGTGCAAGTTGTTTTGGTATGGAGGGAGTATATACTAACCTATTTTTTACCCACTTGAATTATCAATAGTGTCTTGGACATTTATGTCCTCAAACCACTTGCATTGTTGCCTCATTTTTTAATGTTTTCTTAATAAGCGTGCAAACTTTTGGTAGGACTCTTACCCCGGGGACGGAGGGAGTATAATTTATTATACTAAGAATTAAGGGCCTAACGACCATTCAAGGTAGCGTACTGTTCCAAATTTTACAAATATATTGTACTTTAAATTTAACAATCATTTCTGTTTTCAATTAAAGAAAAAACATGGACGTAATTAAAAAGGTAACGGAATAGTATGCTACCTTAGTCAATCCACTCACCAATTTTGTTACCTTTTTAACGGCAACCAAGTTTCTTACATATTGAAAACAGCATGAAAATATGCTCCGATAATTGTCAAATTAACAGTATGCTAGTCAATTTGTAAATTTTGGTATAGTACGGTACCCTAAGTGGTCATTTTCCAAGAATTAATCCCTTATAATATGACAATTTGTATATAGGACAAGAGTGCTCTCCTGGAAATTAAGTTCTTTCTCCTCATATTCTCTTTTCTCCCCTGGCTACTTAACACACCAAAATCTTGAATGTAAGAGATCATATTCTTATCCTTTCCGGAAATTATACTCCCTTCGTCCCGGAAAATTTGTTCCAATTTGACTTTTTGTGGTCAACACAAATGAACTTTGACCAAACATTGATTGATGTCGATAAAATCATCCTAGTGAAATTTAAGAAAATTTAATTGATAAATCATTAAGTGATTTATCAATAGGAGTTTTTAGAATTTCACTGTGATCATTAGATTGATACCAATGTATAATCAAAGTTCATTTGTTTTGACCATAAAAAGTCAAATTGAGACAAACTTTCCGGAGACAGAGGGAGTATTTCTTTGGATGAAACAAAGAGAAACGTAAAGAATCTGTTGCGATCAAGCAAGTGTCGTCTAACAAAGCCAATGACCAACGGCCAAATCAAATTAACATCCACTCTCTAGGAAAACTTGCCACTGAAATAGTACATTGACATTTTGAAGATAAAACAATATGCTTAACACTCCCCATCATTGGATAAAACCTCATTACATGCATAGAAATGGAGGTACACCAAAATGCCAAATCAAACAAGGTTCAACTACTACCATTAAAGAAACCAGATGCAAGTGATTGTTTAACAACTTACTTCGCAGCATTAGCAACAGAAATTTCCGTTGATTTCTGGAGAGTAGGAAGGAGCGAAATCATAAATAAAAGACTCCGTCGTCCATATGATGCGCATTCCTTATTTGTATCTGCAAATTGAATAAATGGTTGGCATTAACATATGAACCAATGAAGTTATATTGAGTCCTTTTTTCCTAATGCCCCAGCGAGTCCCTTATCTATTTATTTTTCGTTCTTTTTTTTTACTTATCCCTACAAGGATCATATAGAAACCCTGTGGCACTCTCACATTAAATATGTAATGCTACAAATCTTCGGCATTTAGAAGATTGACACTTCAAATGGACCAGATGGATTAGCATTGATACAATTTCTACAATAGAACTCTAAACCCATTGATGGTTGTACACATGTACCGTACAATACATCAAACAATTTTGTATAAACGAAAGTTTGATCTCATTAGCAATGTTGAGCAAACAACCTATAGTATCAAACAAACACATACTTCTGGTGAGGGACTAAATGATAAGTCACTCAGCCTTTTGCCCAAATACTTGAGGCCGCTTGCAGTGGCAAATGTGAAAACACTGTTCCTACTCTCATTAAAGACTTCAAGTTCACCAATGCCAACACTGCAAAAACTTGTTATAGAAAATCTTGAATTACGGAAAGGCAAACCATCCACTACATATTAGTGTCAAATTCAAAGTTTTTAAGCTGCGACAATCCCAAAAACCCAAACAAAGAGCTTAAGTATAGTATAGCACAAGGCTGGTAAACAGTCGAGCAAAATGAAAAATACTAAATTCAGTTAGAATCTCTTCTAGAAAATCTCAAAAATAAATAAATAAATAAATACAAACCACCCATTCCCAATTAGTTTTAAACTTGAAATTTTCAAGTTTTAAATCCAAAATCCCAAATCAAAGAGCTTAACTATGAACTACAACGCCGGCAACCAATTCAAGGTCCAACACAATGCGAAATTCCAAATTCAAACAAAGTAAACCTACAAATCGTTTTATGACACAGATTATAGCATTCTATTTCCATCAAAACAACAAAAACCAAGGTAACAATAAAAAGGGTGGACAGAGATGAGGGTGTTCACCTGAAAGAGCTTTAGCAGTGAGGGAACTTGAGAAAGCTTTCCCGCCAAATAGGACCGTTGGAGGAGAAGGGCGTGAGGTGAATTTGAATCTGAGATGAGAATTCCGGTTGGCAGCGAAGAAGAGCAGCGAGAGGTCGAAGTGAGGTGTAGTCGTCATCTTCAAATTCGACCGGTTGGTTGGTGCCGTTTCCGTTATAATCCCTATCCCAATTTCGCACACTACTCTCTACTTGATTGATGACAATTTAATCTAACCCGCTCCGAGCCGAGCTAATCCGCACCAAAACGGGGTAATTTAGTCTGATAAGTAATGATAGGGGTCCAAGACAGCACAAAAAATTTGCGCACAAAATGAAGTAACGTTATTTTATTGCTGCATCGATAATCGACACGTCATAGTCTATTTAAAAACACCAATAAAATCATTACACCTAATATTTTGTGAGCAAATTTTTGTGCCCCTAATGTTATTATGATAAGATATCTTCATGACCTGACTGAGTTTGGGTATGGTAGGTCATGCTGACCAGAGTGGTCCTGACCCCGTTCGATTTGTATAGCATTTTTATGTATATTTTCAAATTTATATAATATAATTAGTGTTTCATTTTGTGTGCCGTTGTACATCCCCGTAAAATTATTGAGTATAACTGTAATCTAAATTCTTTTAAAAATATCATACAAGGAAATGTCTATATTAACCTTCCCAAATTATATCCAACCATTTCTCTTCTTCTCCAACCTTGAAATATGAAATGCAACAAACCTAGAGAAATGAAATTCAATAACCCATGAAGAAAAAAGTAAACAAAATGGAATTGGAGAAATTAAAGATGAGTGACATAGAGACCCAACATAGTGTTTCGAAGGGAGGGCGCCACTGAAGTCAGGATTATGGGTGGGGTAGAGGCACCAGGACATATTGTGTAGAGTGAAAAATGATTGAAGCAGTAATCAATAGTATCGTGTAGAATAATGAGTGTAAAAATGTTCCTCCTACGAATCTGAAAATTCATGGAGAGATAGAGAGAGAGAGAGAGAATAGAGTGTCATGTGGCATCAAGGTTAGTGGAAACCACGAAACAAACATCATTATATGAACTGAAATTATTATAGCTGACAGGTGTGGTCTCAGGTAGGGATGCCCAACCGGAACCGGAAAACCGAACCGGAGAAGCACGGAACCGGAGCAAACCGGTGAATAAACCGGAACCGGAGTAACCGGAACCGCCATTCATCCGGGCCGGTTACGGTTCACATAAATGGCGAACCGGACCGGAACCGAAACGAAAATCCCTTGTTTTTCAATAATTTTAAAGGGGGGGACCGGAACCGTACCAGAACCAGAACCTAACCGGAACCGGATTGTGCCAACCGGAACCGGAACCGGGGTAAGCACGGGCCGGTTCAGGGTCACATATATGCCGAACCGGAACCGGCGGTTCCGAACCAGAACCGGGCCCGGAACCGGTTTTGGCCATCCATAGTCTCAGGTGCTATCTCTGACTGTAAAACATCTAAGGTAACATGTTCAGTATCCGTGTCACTTAGTGTGACAAACATGGTTGTTTGATCTGGTTCTTCCTCCCGGATTGTTCCTTCGTTTTCATTTTCACTTAGGGAAACCCATAGGTTCTTTCCCTTTTTCCTTAGAGTGATAGCACACTCGTTTGCATAGTGACCCCATCCTGAACAAGCATGACATTGAATTGAATCAATGTATTTGGGATCAGATCTCGATTGATCTAAGGATGTCCTACGCATTGGATTTGACTTTTGGGAAGATAAGAGAGACCTCTTTGGCATCGAATCGTATACCTTGGTTTGTTGCTCCTTTGCTTTTACCTGCATCTTTTCATTGTTAAACTTTTTAACCATAGCATTATATTTCCTAGCAAGTAACGCAACACTAGCATTTTCATCCAATTCTTCAAAAATCTCTTCTTCATCTTTTGAAAAATCTGAGGATTGCACTTTCAAAGCAATATTTTTACCTTTAGAAGCTTCACTTTGTTCAAGGAGATTTGACTCAAATTTTTTCAAAATACTCATTAAAGAATTGATGTCCATAGTAGAAAGATTGTGAACTTCTTCAATTGATGAAACTTTCATATTGAACCTCTCCGAAAGAGTTCTAATAGCTTTTGAAACAAGTTGTTTGTTAGTAAAAGGTTCACCCAAAAGTTGACACTCATTTGCAATATCAAACAATTTTTCAAATAAGATGAAATAGTTTCATTTTCACTCATTCTCAATCTTTCAAATTTGCTAGTGAGAGTTCTAAGCTTATTTTCAAGCACACTACTATCACCTTCACAAAATCTTTGTAAAGTGTCCCATGCCTCCTTAGCAGTGGAACTATTTTGAACAAGTTTGAAAATATGCATATCAACCCACTCAAAAAATAGCATTAAGCGCTTTTTCATTGAAATTAGCTTGATTAATCTCTTCATTAGTCCACTCAGATTCAGGTTTGACTTGAATGTCACCATCTTCATATGGGGGTAACATAGGAAGAGAGTAACCATTTGTTATAGATCGGCAAGCCCGAAGATCAATTGATTTGATATGCGAGCGTAGGCGGATCTTCCAATAAGCCTAATTCGAGCCATCTAAAACAAGAAGTCGTTTCTGATTGGGATTAGCAGGATCAAAAGCCATGACAAATGACTGAACCACTTAGTATCGTCAAGTGACCAGCTCTGATGCCAATTGAAATTGTTAGCCAATGACTTTCTGAGAACAAGTGTTACCTCAAGTGTTAGGTAACACCTCAGATAACACACAGTAACGGACAACACACACCCGAGAGTAAAAACAGTTTGTAAAAGAGTTTTGCAGTGGAATAAATAGCACAAGAGTTATTTTTTCTCAAGTTATATAATTATAACTTGAGAGATCCACAAAGGAGAAGACTTTATATTCAATGTGACTACCAAATACAAAGCCGAAAAAGTTCCATATTGATATTACATTGTATGAGCTATGGAACTTGATAAAAACAAAGTACGAAATCCTATCCTAGCCAAAACACACTCAAACCCGAAGTATTTGAGTGTGGAGAAGAGTGTATGGGAGGAAGGATACAAATGAGCCAAGAAGTACTTTGTTCTTGTGCTAAGGGTATGTGTAATATTTGGCTTATCTTCAATGTCCACGCCTTAGCCTATTTATAGTCTTCCAATACTTGAAGGCTACAAAAATAAGCAGCCTTGGGGCTGTTATGGACAAGTGGGGAGAGTGTGTTGAGCTTGCTCCCCTATTTTCGTGCAAGACTTGGTCTTCTTCCTTGATTTTCTCAACCGAAATCTTGATGCCCAAGTCCATGCATCGCCTAGTTGTACTCTGAGCTTCCAACGCCTTGTACTCTTCATTTTAATCAGTAAAAAACTCTTGGAATAAGTCTTCCCACATTTTTATTATTTACCCACATGTTAAAGATGTTGAACATTATCCATAAATCACAATTTATGAATATCTCTTCTTTAGTACATTCTCCTTGTATTTAGCTCTAATTTCCACCTTATAATAACCAGGAATATGGACCAAAAATACAGCCATATAGACAATAATATTAAGACATTAGTATAAAAATTATTATAGAAAAAAATGTAAAACTATAACAAATTTTTCATCGGGTAGCACATGACTGTCAGCGATAGCATCTGAGGTAACTTACACTAACAAAGTTGAATGGTTACAATCATTTTTATATCATGGAATTCAGAAGTGAATAAGTACAGGAATCCAATAAAGGTGCATCAGTAGATAAAAAACTAATGAAAACTTTTGAATTTTCCGACTCCTATAAATGGTCAACAATATTTTAATAAAATACTATTTAACTCTTTAAAATCCCACTCACAATAAAATATGTGTTAGAGTTATTCTGCTCCAAACAACAACTTTTCATCCGACTCTTTAGATGAAGACAATTCTCTTACTTATAACTATTGTAATGAGCAGCCCGACTTTCAACCTGTTCATCTAGGTCCATAGAACAAGGCCCCAAAAATTTGGGGGGCCCCATATATTTTTGTGCAGCCCATTATGTATATGGGGTTTCTAGTTTTCTTCTCTATGTTCTTTCTTGGGGCAAAGACGCTACCGAGTACCACGACAATGGCAATTCGATATTAATAAGTAACAGCAACGCCTTCGTTCTAATCTCTCCAATTCTACAATTCCATTCCGTTGCTTGTACTCTCTTACTCTGAATCTCCTAAATTCGTCAACTGCTCTTGTTCTCGACTTCGCGCCATCACCATCGTCAAACAATCATAGCCATTCCTGCTCCTTGACAACCAGTAGAGGCAAATAATTCAACTCTCACCTCTCTAATTTTCGTGATTTAAGATTTAGGGATTCAATTTAAGATTTGAAATTCAATCTTGAAATTCAATTTTAGATTTGGGTGCTTATTTGCATATCCATGTTGGTTTCTTCTTTTCAGATGATGTTTAGTGGCATAGTTTTCATAATTAGTCATGGATTTGGGTTCTATTCAATTGGATTTAATATCTCGTTGTTTGGTATCTTTCAAAATTCTTTAATTTATTTTTTTTATAGTTCAAAAGATTTGAAGTTTGGTTCTGCTCAAATGTGCTTGTGTGATTTATTTTGTACTACTGTACTACCTCCGTTCTAAAATGATTATCTAAAAAAATTCCAAATTTACTCTTTGTATCAAGAGCAAATTTTGAACTGGGGAAGGAGAAGTAGTATATATATTAGTATATGTTTTTTCTTGTGGATTTTTTTTTTTATTTTAAAGAGCCCCTTTTTCGTGTTTTGGCACAAGGCCCCTAAAGTTATTGAGACGAGTCTCGTAATGAGGTTCAAGATATGGCTAATTATGTCGGCCAAAATTTAATACCTGAACTTCGGCAGCTACTACATGTCTTTCGTCCCCGTATCCAGATTGAACGCCATCGTGAAGAAGGTCATGCAACTCTTATAAGTCAGTACTTTGTGTAACACCCATAGAATTTCTTGTTAAATATTTGACATACTTGTTAAATACTTGAACTTGCATATTATGTGCTAGTTTTACTTGGGTTAATTTATTAACTGCTTTAAATAGTTAAGGTGGTTAAATGTCTAGTTTTGACTTTTGGGTCATTTGTGAAAATTAGACTTTAGGGACCTTTTTGTTAAAAGTGAAACTTGAGGGGCCTAAGTGTAATTCTTTGAAAGTTTAAGTATATCAATTGGGTTTGCCTTCTTCTCTGAGGCAAAATTTCCCAAATTCTTTACGCTCACTCCCTCTGTTCTAAAAAGCTAGGGTTAGGGTTTCACCCTATTCTCGACTCCTCGAGTTTAATTATCCCTCCGTTCTTGATTCTGATCCCGGATTAATATTCGTGGCATTGAATAGAGCGTTCCAGGCCGAACAGAAATAAGTTTTGGTCAACTTGAATTTTGACTAGGTAAGTTATTAGCCTCCCCTTACTTGTAATAACATGCATAAATGTTATTCTCGATACTTGTGAATGTTAATTTTGTGTTTGGGGCAAAATTTGTGGTACTTGTAATTGTGGGACAAAGGGAGTATACCCTACTGTATAAAGTAAGGAAATTGAAATGAAAATATTAGTTTTGAGTTGTTGGTATCCCTGGGAATGTGTAAAATGTTAGTGAAAAGTTACTCCTACGCTTGGGGACGGAGATTCCTCAGCCTGGGAAAGAATTGGGGTTTGCTGTAATTTGGACCAGGCGCCCGCCCGGTTTGTCACCAGGCGCCCGCCCTTTTGGCCAGAAAGTTATGGGTTTTAGGAATTTTGAACAAGCGGCCGCCCGGTTCACCTCGAGCGCCCGCCCGGTCCCCTGTTCCAAGTAAAGTGTTTTAAACCTAAATCAAATTGAAAGCTTATTCCTCCTAAGGCATATAGCCTTAGTATAAGATGTCCTAGCAAGTATCATTGTACCTTTTTAGGGCATTAGAACTTAGTCTTGAACATTAATACTTATAGAACTCCAATGAGAACATAAGTATAAGAGTAGTATCTCTTCTTTATGTCTTGAAGTGCTATGAACAACCACTAATGTGTTATACTTGTTGTGAATCCAATGATTGTGCACCTTAGGGGCATTAGAACAAGGTCTTAGACTTGAACATCCTAAGAATAGGATTGGGATTTTGTAAGAGTAAATGTATAACTCTTATACATGCTTGAATGTCCAAATATTGGAATTATAACTTGAAATATAAGAGATTTAAAATCTTGTACATGACTTGAACATCCATAGAAATGGATTAAGACTTGAATATAAGATAATAAAATCTTGTACATGGCTTGACACCAATACATATGTATGGTAGTGAACTTGAAAGTGCTATGAACAAGCACTAACGTGTATGAGACATGTTCTTGTTGTGTATATGCAAACATTGCATACATTTGCTTGATACAAGGTGACTTCTTGATTACTTGAAGCATGTTCCTTGTTGAGCTAGTCCACTACTTTTGGATTAGTTCTTCTCCCGTAGTTCAAGTAAATATCTACTTGTACCTTCTTGTGTGAGTCCAGCTGGTTCTCCTTGCTTGTTCGAAAATGTATAGGTTCACGCTTGTCGCGAGAGCTGGGGTTTAAGTGACAATCGGGTCCCTATGTATTTCCGCCCGACCCCTTACTACCGGCCATAGTAAGGGCATAGCTTCCTTAGTTGGAGCAATAAGCCTGACTTAAGTGAATGCTAAACTCCCGTCCCGAACACCTCGTGAATAATCATGAGTACTGATATTGAGAATGACACTGGTTACCGGGTCTTCTGATATATACTGAATAATCAGTTCCTATTATTGATCGTGATTGTCAAAGTAATACAAGCTACGACAACAATGGTATTCTTGGGAGGAATAAGGAAGGAAGCAATATCCTTATAACTTGCTTGTTTAGCCTTATGTGCTATTTGATGAGTGGATTATCCTCTCATATACTTGTTACTTGATGATACTTGAGATATGATTATTTGAGTATCTACTTGAATTGCATGATAACATGTCATGTAGTTGCATCTAATGGCTTACTGAGATTTATCTCACCCTTTATTTGTTCCCCCCCCCCAGGAAAGGAAGGATAGTGCGCAGTGAGGCTCGACATAGTTGGGAGCTTACTTCCCAGGTCGTGATTATTTTGGGGCTTGTGTCCTTTTACACTTGGTGAGGACGATGTATTGGGTTGTATAACTCCTTATTTTGGGGTAGACAGTCTTGTTCAGTTCTTGTTGTCACTAGACATCTTGTATAGTACTCTTAATGCCAGCTTATGTGCTAGGCATGTTTCCGCTGTGCATGTACTAAGTTTGGTTTTAATTTTTCTTGTCTAGAACTCGTGTTGTGAGCTAGTATAGCTCCTTACTCTAGAATATATATATCATGTCAGTTTGTTAAACAAATGTCATTAAGTTTCTTGTTAAGTTTCTTGTTTCTCGTCAGGCACTCCCATCCAGGTTCGAGGTTCTATTAGGGGATCCCGGGACCTGGGGGCGTGTCACTTTGCTTCCAAGCCAACGTAGCCAGCCAAAATATTTCGACGCCACTAGCACATTTTTTAGCAAATACAACGCATTTAATACAACGGCTGAAGAATAGCGTTGCATTAGTTCATCTAATTCAACAATTATTTGAGTTATTGTAACAATTTTGGTCTAAGCTGTTAGATACCCACGGGAAAACGGAAAAGTTCCCTCGAGAATCAAACACGGGAATTTATGTTCGATGAAACGGAGTCGCCACGTTAATTTAATTTTAAACCCAAATTTAACGAAAAAGGTTAGAGATTGTGAGTTCGGAGGTCACGTTACGTCTTGGGAAGAATTTTTCATCGTTCACCCAATCCGCCTCGGAAAACCGAGTCTCCCTAGTTTATTGACCAAAATGTGCAAGTGTGTGTGTGTGTGTTTCAAAAAATGGGAGAAACTGACTTTTTAACAAAACCAGTTAAAAAACTTAACAGGAAGGGTTTATTTTGCAAACAGTTTAACAGAAAGGGGTAAAATTGAGAAAACTATTCCCCGGACAAACCAGCCGTACGGCTAGAGGGGGTTGTCCTGGGAATTTTGACAGTTTATCAGGAATCAGTCTAGTTTTAGGTAGAAACAGGGTATTCTGCTGAAACTGGACTGTTTTGAGTCTTTTCAGTTTATTTCTTTGTACCAAACATGGATTAAATCATCCATATGCCATTGATCACTAATTAAACACCAAAACAAATGGTTTTGGGCATGATCAAGGCAATAATTGGGGAAAAATGAGCAAAGTTGATGAACATGGCTTTTGAGCCCAAAATCACCATTTGAATGATCAAAGATGGAGACTTTGACGTCCAAATGGATGATTCATCCAAGGAAAATCCTTGGGATAGCAAAAATTAACATTTGAATGAATAAAGATTGAGTATTTATCATCCAAAGGGACATTATTATGGCTTTATCAAAGTTGGGATGATAAAGATTAAGACTTTACCACCCAAACTTAATTATTTCAACATATTTGACATAAATAAAAGGGCTCTCTCCATATGTGCAATGGATCACCAAGCCAAATTTAAATACAAGACATAAATGTAAATGACATGAATGTAAATTGCATTAATGTAAAGACATAAATTAAATTGCATTAAATCATAACAAGTCTTGATCATCCTTGGTTGTAACCATTGATCATGCATAAAACATGATGGGCACCATGAATCAAGTCAAGGCTTGGTTCCAATTTATATCATTGCAAGAAATATAAAGACATAAAATGGATGAACAAAAGATAAAAGAAGAGATGAAGAGAAGATGGGGGAGAAGGAGGCCTCACCAATTTTAGTTCTAGCCTATCTTCCTCTCTCTTTCACTCAAATTTTTTTATGTTTCTGTATTCAATCCTACAGAGTTTTAACTCACAAATCATTTTATCCCCCCCCCCTAAAATGATCACCAAGGGATCAATTTATAGGGACTGAAGGCACCCAAACCAGCTGTACGGCTGGGCCCTTCTAGTACCCAAACCATCCGTACGACTTAGCTGTTGGGGTTGGTGCCCTAGGCACGTTTGTTAAACGTTGTATAAGTTATCATTTTATTCATGATGATAAAGAGATAATATTATTGTTGCTCATGTTTGCTTATAATAATCTTCGTCCCTAGAGCTTGTCAAGCACTAGTATAAAGGCTAAATGATCATGAGATGATCATGTTAGATTTATAGGTACTTGTTTGGAACAAGGTACTGGACATGACCCGCTGTATGAGATTTATGTCATGGTCTATGTCAAATATAAATCTCATATTAGTTATGTCATTTGAATCTTTAGACATGAAGTTATTATAGTCTTCCACTTGATGAAGATTATGTTTGACATATTCAAACACTACCTTAACACGGTAGTTATAAAGGGTATGATTGGCATAATCGGATTCATGTAGGGAAGAATAATAAGCTAAATGGATTTGTCCCTCTTCGGAGAGATGTCAAGCTTGGGGCGCTCGAATGAATGATGTTGATGAAATGTTTGGACAAACTCAAATGGATTGATTGGATCAATGTCATTTGGATTATCAACGTATTCGGAATCGAGAAAATATTGAACAATACAAGTTGACTTATTGACCATAACTTGTGTTCAATGACATCGTGGACAAAGGGATTATGACATGTTCTAAAGGAATGCGAACTTGTATCTAGTTATACTATTTGGGTAGGTATGACGGTTTGCTAGAACCTAATCATATCTTATGGTTTCATGTTTGAACCTATTGCCAACTTAGTATAATCCTAGAGGGTCACACACAATAGAACGAATCTTAAATAAGGACTATATCGGAATATTGAGTCGAAGGACTTTGGAGGAATTTGGAAATTAGGGAAATTTGGGGCAGGTGTGCGACCGCACAAAAGGGTTTGGGCGGCCGGACAACTTGGCTCAAATAGTACCAGAACCTTCCAGATAGATGTGTGGCCGCACAGGTTGTTTTGGGCGGGCGCACACTATGTCGGGGCTGGTTTCCTGATTTGATTTGGAAAAGAATTTTGGACGGGTTTTAGACACAAGTTTCCTATTTGGAATAGGTCTAACTTGTATATAAACAGCAAAATTCGGCAAGAATCAAGGCTAATGCTTTTGTGCAAATCTCAAAGAGTTTGAGAGAGGTTTTATTTTGTTCTAAGACATCCTAGATTGAAGAACAAAATAATACACAAATACAATTCCATATAGTTCATATTAATTGTGAAAACGTGTTTCACAATTTTGGTCTAGCAACCAAGATCAAGTGTTCTTGATATTCGTTCGTGGTGTGGATACTGCTAGAGGGTGAAACTTATCATCTTCAAAGTTCGTGATTCTTACTATGTTCGTGATCAAGGTTTCAAGCCTCCATCGAATTCAAGGTTGCAAAATCAAAGGCATCAAGGGTTAGTATTCTAGTATTCATCATATAGTATTTGACTTAATCATATGAATGGATCTATGGGCTTTGGGTTTCATTAAATTTTAAATGCTTAATTCCGCTGCGCATGTTACTCCGAAACCCAACAGTGGTATCAGAGCCCCGTTCATATTGATTATTTTAATACCTAGATCATGTTGTGTGTATATAAATTGTTTATGTGCCTAACATGATATGAATATTGGATTATATGATGTTTATGTGTTATTTGATTTTATGTGGTTTATTGTTGAACAACTCTAATCGCACTAAAAATTATGTTGGATTCTGAATTGTTTGATTATTAATTTTTGATTGGATCAAAATTTTAATAATCAGGAAAAACAATTTTGAGACAAATTTTCGAACTTTAAAAATTCTATCTGATGCTACTGTGCGACCGCACAGAAAATATTGGGCGGCCGCACATATTTGGGCGACCGCACAGATTTTCTTGGGCGGCCGCACATTTGGTCAGAATCAGATTCTGAAATTTTGATGGGGTCCAACCGAATCAGTGACAATACCGGCCAGACCTGCTGATCTGGAACGAGTTTTGGGCAGTTGGTTTTGGGTATGGATCTTGGGGTTTAATTTTCCCATTTGTTTTAGTCTTGTGATTCTAAGATTGGCTCAAGGTTTGGATGGCTAATCTGCGTTCATCGAGATTGTGTTTCCCAAAATTGATCGCAATCAAAGTTTCAAAGATAAAACGAAGTTAGAATTATGAAGAGTTCATAATTGCTAAAATTGAGAAACAAAGTTCTTGATTCAAAGATTGGAGATCCAGGTGGAATTGTGTATGCAATAGGCCTACGTTTATCGAGACCATCTATTGCTTAGTTTCGGCCACCTGGACAACTTTCTTGGTTCTTGAATTAGTTCGGGATTGTGGTTGCCTAATGACTTAGTTCGACCGCACTTCTTGTTGTCTTGATTCGGAGATAATAACCAAAGTTGAAATAGTCTCATCCTCATAATTATAGAGAAACTAATGACACATAAATATTATGCTTAAATTAATGGAGATTAATTTAGTGGCTAAACTTGATGCGTAACATGTTTATATTATGTGCTCATAAATGTGTTGTATGCTATATGTGATGAACCTTCAAGAAAGTTTTAAGTCCTCTTGCATGCCATGATTAAAACACTTGTTAGTGCATGGGTAATTTTAATGTGGGTTCGCCCTAGCGAAGTACATTAACTTTATCTATGTATGAGCAAGATGGATGATGTGGGCACGCCCTAGCGAGGCACATCAACCATGCGTTTAAAATGGTTAGACTTAATTGGGCGTCAAAACAGTTTTGGGCCTTAGGCAAAGATGAGATTAAACATGCTTTTAAAATTGGATTCCTAAGAATCATATGGGATATGATTGACATGTTTGTCTGCCTAATTAATTTAATTTTGAGCGGTGCGCCAAAGCGTACTTGAAATTAATTAAAGTTGGATCTTAGCCCAATTTCAAAAGAATCTCATAAAAGGATCTAAGAGTCATATGAGATATGATTGACAGGGTTGTCTACCTAATTAATTTGATTTTGTGTAATCCGCCTCCGCGGACTTAGAATTATATTAAAGTTGGATCTTAGCCCATTTAAATTATATCATACATTGGATGTATATGAAGGTTATATAATTTAGTGGGAGTATTTTTTGGAAAATACATTATTTATCTCTTTAATGAGATTGGTACTTGTAAAATTTTGGAAATTTTGCATAAGTTGTAGATGACAACTAAAATCATTTCGATTAATCCTTGATCAGGATATGCTTCAAAAGAATGGTACAAACTTCATGGATTGGATCCTGAGCCTAAGAATGGTTCTAAGGCAAGAAGATGGGTTGTACATTCTTGATGGGCCTATTCCTAAAGAACCTTATGCCGGAGTAGACAATAACAAGAATCATGAGTATGATTCTAGGAATGTGAGTTGTCTTATGCTCAAGATTATGTGCTCTTAAACTCCAACAAAGTTTGGAACTTGTGGAAGCCTATTAAATAGGCGTGGAGTTGAGTTACATGTTTCAAAGAGCAATCTAAGCAAGAAAGGTATAAAACCATTGTTGCATTCACTCATTGCAAAATGAGTAAAGGACAAAGAATGGAACCTCACATGCTTAAGATAAAGGCTACGTAGAGCATCTTGAGAAACTTGGTTGTCCAATTGGATTGGAGCAAGCCACGGATCTCATTCTTGATTCATTGTTCAAATGTTATGATCACTTAGTGATGAACTATGACATGCTTAGAATGAATAAGAATCTCTTCGAATTGCATTAACATGCTGAAAAACTGCGAAGATGAAGATATTGGAGAATGGTTCTCAAATGCTCATGGTTCATGATGGAAAGGGGCCAAGTGCCAAAGGAGAGGTAAGATAAGGGTTGTCAAACCTAAAGGAAATAATTGATGCAATTTGGTAAAGTGGCAACTGGATTGACCATTTAAAATTGTAGTCAAAAGGTAAGACAATAGTTGTCAAACTTAAAGGAAATAATTGTGGTTAAAATTATAACTCTAATTGATACAATTTGGTAATGTGGCAATTGGATTGACCATCTAAAATTGTAGTCAAAATTCTGAACGATCAATAAAAGGAATGGTAGTGGGACTACCACTTGGGAATTTTATGTTATAAATTATTCTTTCTAAATTTAATTATTGGGTATTGGATACCAGAATAATTAGTAAGATGAAAGACTACTTATAGTAAACTTTTATCTACAAACGGTAATGATGCAATGGTTGCAACATTGTTCGTAGAACACTTGTAAAGTGACTTTACTGATGAAGTAGAAAAACATTATTTTGTTATAAGATAATGAAGGATATTAATTTCTTATTTAGAATAAGAAAAGTGCTTTATTTATTATGATTTACTTCACTGTGTTATCATATAAATAAATCTTATATCCTAAATCTTGAAGAACAAAGTAATAAAGGCTATAACATAAATAATTAAAATTCTTTATGCATTATTGTTTTGATCAAATAAATGAGAAATGCATATCTAAAATTCCATGGAACAGAGTTTTAAGTCATATGATTTGAAATCATATAATCTTATTTACTTGGACCAAGACATCTTTTGCTATGAATAGTGAAAGGCTAATATCTTACTTGACCTAATACATGTCAATGTATATGGTGCATTAAGTAGCAATGCTAAAAGAGTAAATTTGGTTGGACTTGGTAAAATTATTCAAAGATTCTGATTCGATCAAGATGATGAACAATTAAACCAAGAACTTGACAGTCATCGTCAAAATTGTGAAATAGTTTCACAATTAACTTCACTAAGAACACCATTCTAAATGATGTGTCTACGTGGAAGTACAAAAACCTTATTGGATATGGTTCATTTGATGATAAAGTCAAATTGATCTTCCATTATTTATTTTGGGGTTATGTATTACAAACCGCTATAACTACACTAATTTGAGTTCCATCAAAAGAGGTTAAATAGTGAAAGAAAACTCGGTTTGTCTTTCATAAAGATTTAAGATGATGAGACCTTTTGGGACACACTCACATTTAAATCTAACAAATATATTTTCATGGGATATCCTAAGGAAACTTGAGGATAATGTTTTACTCATAAAAAACAAATGGTTTGTTACTTATGATGGTACTTTTCTTGATAAGTCATTTATCTCTAAAAGAATCAGTGGGAGTAAAACATATCTCGAATGGTTCGAGACCCAGAAAATAGTATTTAACCTATGATGGAAGTTGAACAAGTTTTCACAAGGGGTTGTGAAAATCCGTTCAAGATATACAAGTACTTGCACACATGATAAAATAAAATCTATTAGAAGAAATATTGGATATTTCGAAATAGAAAGTATTGAGGTAAAGTTCATTTAGAATGAAGTATTTACCACCTATCAAAGATGCAATATCAACTCTACATTTAGATTAATGGCTTGGAGTCATAAAATCTAAAAGGCAATTCATGTATAATAATCAAGTTTGGAACTTGATCATTCTAACCTAAGGTGTAAAAACCAAAGGAGATGAATGACTTTTCTTGGAGAAAAACTTACATGGATAGCAAGAAACTTATTAGAATTTTCATAGTCACATGTTCATATTTGGAATATGAAATTTGACAAAATGATGTCAAAACAAGCGTTCTTCAACGGGAACTCACTTAAGGATGTATTGGATACGACCTAAAGGTTTTGATAGTCAAGAAAATTCTAAAAGGTATGAAAGTTGCGAAGATTCATTGGATGGATTGAAGCAAGCTTTTGGGAGTTGGAATCTCCGTTTTGATAAGTCATAGAGTTTGGCTTGATCAAGAACGAAGATGAATCTTGTATATACAAGAAGATTAGTGGGAGCATGGTGCTATTCCTTATCTAATATGTGGATGACACATTGCTCATTGGAAACGACATTCCTACACTTTAATCTGTAAAGATTTGGTTAAGAAAGTGTTTCGCAATGAAGAATATGGATGAAGCCATATAGGTCATTGGCATTAAGATCTATAGAGATAGATCAAGGAAGCTAAATGGTTTAAAGCCAATGTACATACATTGACAAAGTCATAAGAAGATTCCGCAAGGAAAATTCTAAGAGAGGACATTTGTCAGTGTTACATGGAGTTTCTCTAAGAAAGACTCAATGTCCTAAAGACAAAAGATGAGCATGAGAAAATGAATGAGATGACATTTGCTTCGGCAATTAGATCCATGATGCCATGATAAGTACTAAGCCGGATATATCTAATGCTTGGAGCATGACGAGTAGATATCAATCCGAAACCGGTGAGATTCACTGGATGGCTATGAGAACGATTCTTAAAGTACTTTAGAAGAACGAAAGATTCGTTTATGATCTATGAAGGTATGGGAGATGATCTCGGATGGATGCTTCCAAACCGACAAAGATGATAATAGATCGCAATCAGGTTTTGTGCATATGTCAAATAGTGGAACTGTAAGTTGGAATGGTTCCAAACAGAGTACAGTCACTAATTCTACGACTAAAACTAAGTATATTGCTGCATTGGATGCTGCGATGGAAACTGTTTGGATTAAGAAGTTCGTTAGAGAACTTGAGATGGTTCCTAGTATTGCTAATCCAATAGACCTTATTAGTAACAATAGTGGTGCTATTGAATTAAGCAAAGGAACCAAGAGCATATCCCAAATCCAAACACATACTTAGGCGTTTTCTTATCGTTCGAGAAATCGTTGATAAGGGAGACGTAAATATATGCAAAGTAACAAGTAATGATAACATTGCGGACACACTAACAAAGGAACTTCCACAAGCTAATCATGATGGTCATGTTGGGTCCATAGGTATTGGATACGTAGAGATTGGGCCTAGGGCAAGTGGGAGATTGTTGGTGTTTGTTCCCTAGGCACGTTTGTTAAACGTTGTATAAGTTATCATTTTATTCATGATGATAAAGAGATAATATTATTGTTGCTCATGTTTGCTTATAATAATCTTCGTCCCTAGAGCTTGTCAAGCACTAGTATAAAGGCTAAATGATCATGGGATGATCATGATAGATTTATAGGTACTTGTTTGGAACAAGGTACTGGACATGACCCACTGTATGAGATTTATGCCATGGTCTATGTCAAATATAAATCTCATATTAGTTATGTCATTTGAATCCTTAGACATGAAGTTATTATAGTCTTCCACTTGATGAAGATTATGTTTGACATATTCAAACACTGCCTTAACACGGTAGTTATAAAGGGTATGATTGGCATAATCGGATTCGCGTAGGGAAGAATAATAAGCTAAATGGATTTGTCCCTCTTCGGAGAGATGTCAAGCTTGGGCCCCTCGAAGGAATGATGTTGATGAAATGTTTGGCCAAACTCAAATGGATTGATTGGATCAATTTCATTTGGATTATCAACGTATTCGGAATCGAGAAAGTATTGAACAATACAAGTTGACTTATTGACCATGACTTGTGTTCAATGACATCGTGGACAAAGGGATTATGACATGTTCTAAAGGAATGCGAACTTGTATCTAGTTATACTATTTGGGTAGGTATGACGGTTTGCTATAACCTAATCATATCTTATGGTTTCATGTTTCAACCCATTGCCAACTTAGTATAATCCTAGAGGGTCACACACAATAGAACGAATCTTAAATAAGGACTATATCGGAATATTGAGTCGAAGGACTTTGGAGGAATTTGGAAATTAAGGAAATCTGGGGCAGGTGTGCGACCGCACAAAAGGGTTTGGGTGGCCGCACAACTTGGCTCAAATAGTACCAGAACCTTCCAGATTGATGTACGGCCGCACAGGTTATTTTGGGCGGCCGCACACCATGTCGGGACTGGTTTCCTTATTTGATTTGGAAAAGAATTTTGGACGGGTTTAGACACAAGTTTCCTATTTGGAATAGGTCTAACCTGTATATAAACAGCAAAATTCGGCCAGAATCAAGGCTAATGCTTTTGTGCAAATCTCAAAGAGTTTGAAAGAGGTTTTATTTTGTTCTAAGACATCCTAGATTGAAGAACAAAATAATACACAAATACAATTCCATATAGTTCATATTAATTGTGAAAACGTGTTTCACAATTTTGGTCTAGCAACCAAGATCAAGTGATCTTGATATTCGTTCGTGGTGTGGATACCGCTAGAGGGTGAAACTTATCATCTTCAAAGTTCGTGATTCTTACTATGTTCGTGATCAAGGTTTCAAGCCTCCATCGAATTCAAGGTTGCAAAATCAAAGGCATCAAGGGTTAGTATTCTAGTATTCATCATATAGTATTTGACTTAATCATATGAATGGATCTATGGGCTTTGGGTTTCATTAAATTTTAAATGCTTAATTCCGCTGCGCATGTTACTCCGAAACCCAACATTAGCATGATGAGTTTCTGTATTTTTCTAAGTTTAATTCCAGAAAAGTCCTATTGTTCTTGGTTTATCCTAGTGATGTCCTAGCCTATCAGTTTATCCCTGAATGGTGCTAAGAATTCCTCTAAGTTGGTTTCAGTTCAGATTGGGGTACTTACAGAGCCCCTCGGCAACGTCGCTTTAGGAAAGCAGGGTTGTCGACCTAAAAAGCATCCCAATCTTTCTATGATGGGAGGACGGCTTGACCTATTTGGTTGTATGGCTGGACCTAGGGGTATAGGATTCCTACGTATCCTGTTGGCGGGGAATCAAGCCTTAATGTAGTTCGGGGGTGAGAGATTTTAAAGATACTCAAACCTAAGAGTGACCGTTAAGGTCGGGCGAGGAACTTGGCATCTCAAACCTAAAGGTGACCATTAAGGTCGGGCGAGGATCTTGGAGTCTCAAACCGAAGGGTGACCGTTAAGGTCGGGTGAGGAACTTGGCGTCTCAAACCTAAAAGTGACCGTTAAGGTCGGGTGAGGTACTTGGCGTCTCAAACCTAAAGGTGACCGTTAAGGTCGGGCGAGGAACTTGGCGTCTCAAACCGAAGGGTGACCGTTAAGGTCGGGTGAGGAACTTGGCATCTCAAATCTAAAGATGACCGTTAAGGTCGGGTGAGGAACTTGGCATCTCAAACCTAAAAGTGACTGTTAAGGTCGGGAGAGGAACTTGGCGTCTCAAACCTAAAAGTGACCGTTAAGGTCGGGTGAGGAACTTGGCATCTCAAACCTAAAGGTGACCGTTAAGGTCGGGCGAGGAACTTGGCGTCTCAAACCGAAGGTGACCGTTAAGGTCCGGTGAGGAACTTGGCGTCTCAAACCGAAGGGTGACCGTTAAGGTCGGGTGAGGAACTTGGCGTATCAAACCTAAAAGTGACCGTTAAGGTCGGGTGAGGAGCTTGGCGTCTCAAACCTAAAAGTGACCATTAAGGTCGGGTGAGGAACTTGGCATCTCAAACCTAAAAGTGAGCGTTAAGGTCGGGTGAGGAACTTAGCGTCTCAAACCTAAAGGTGACCGTTAAGGTCGGGCGAGGAACTTGGCGTGTCAAACCGAAGGTGACCGTTAAGGTCGGGTGAGGAACTTGGCGTCTCAAACCGAAGGGGGATATCTGTCATCCTCTCCTAAAGTGTAGGGGAATATCTGTCATTCTCTCCTAAAGTGTAGGTGAATATCTGTCATTCTCTCCTAAATCGGACTCGACTCTCATCTGGTCGAAGTCGGGATTTCGTCTTGACTCTCACTTGGTCTTGGCTCTCATTTGACTCTCATTCGGTCATGGTTTGGTCAATCTTGACTCCACGGGGAGGGTTGATTAAAGGATGGTCTTATGTCGCGCTTGGACTGCCGGGGACAAAGGCTTCAACCTAAAATGACCACTCTGGGTCAAGGCTCGGGTCAACTCCATCTTTGGGGAGTTTGAAGGGAAAACTGGTCTTACGTCCGACTAAGGACTGCCAGGGTATTCGGGCTTGACTCTCATTTTGTCAAAGCCGGGATTTGACTCTCATTTGGTCAAATTGGAACTTGGATGGTCTTATGTCTCATTTGGACTGCCGAGGCATTTTTCCAACATTTAATGGGCTACCGCCTAAGTGTATTTTCACACTAGGCAATTTTTCACAAATTTTCTCAATTTCACTGGGCTTACGTTGCGTGGGGACCGCCTAAGTGTATTTTCACACTAGGAAATTTTCACAAATTTTCTCAATTTCACTGGGCTTACGTCGCGTGGGGACCGCCTAAGTGTATTTTCACACTAGGCAATTTTGACAATTTTTCTCAATTTCACTGGGCTTACGTCGCGTGGGGACCTCCTATGGTTTTCATAATTTTCAAAGGGGAAACCTAATTCTTTTCTAGGTCCAAAAAAAATCATGTTGCATGAGCCAATGGAGGGCAAAAATTCGGGGTATTTATGATTTGATTGGGATGGGGCTTTTAATGAATGAGATTGTAAAGCCAACTTCCAACAAGAAATCATCAATTTTGTCAGGGGACAAAGCATCCGTATGGTTGTCCCAGGGGGTATACTTTTTGCATTGAATTTTGCTCCAAGTCCGGTCATCTTCTTAAGTTCCTTAACTTGGAGTCCAGAAGCAGTTCTTTTTCTCATTTCGAAAGCCTTCTCTTCCATGGAGCCTTTTCTTATGGAGAAACCACCAAAATTGTCCAAGATTGATCAAGAGTACTTTGAGGGCAATCTCAGTCTTTGGATGCGGCATCATATACGGGAGAACAAAGGCGTTTTTCAAACCAAGTTTGGACTCAAGTCTTTCTGGTCTCTCAAAGAGTTCATCCCGAACCTCGAGCTCTTGACGGCTGCTGCGACCTTCTGGGATATCTGGAGATACGTGTATTGTTTCTCTTATAACGAAATTACCCCGACCTATGAGGATTTCAAAGCTTTGGTGGGGGCGTGGACACGGAGATTGTTGTCCTCCCTTCGGTTGATGACACCATGTGTATTGAAAGGTTGGTTTCTCTTCTCGATATTCCTTTAGAAGAGGCTCAGTGTATGGTTCTTAATCATACTTTTATTGAAATTTTGGATCTTCCCGAAAAGTTCATTGATCGAACGGATGAGGCTTCTTGGAATGCCTTTGGGTTATGCATTCTTGCCTTCTTCTACATGGTTGGCTCCAAGGGCACTTTCCATAGGGTTTTGTTGAGTGTCCTCGAGGAGTGCCTTGCGGGGAAAGATATTGTCCCTTTGATCTTAGGAGAAACTTTTCATGGTATGGATCGCTTAGCCCTAGGTGATGGCTTCATGCGCAATGGATGTCCTGCTCTCCTTACTATGTGGTTGAGGGAGAGGTTGATGGCCATTCCTGAGGCTCCTCTTTCTCACAAGCCATGGTCTTATTCTCTGAGGGGCATTCTTTTGGACTTTGCCCAGGGTGATTGGGAAGCTTATATGGCTTGGTTTCATACCCCACAGATTTGCTGGTGGGTTCCATATTGGCGCATTGGCTCCATGAGAGAGAGTACCAGGGGGATCTCCCATTGTTCGGGTACCGGGACTTTTGGGATCATCTTTCTACATCCCTTCCTTGGTTTTTAGGCAGTTCAGGTTGTTGCAGGCGCCTTTGTCAGAGTGGTCGGATATCAACCTGGAGCATCTGAGGCCTTTGTCACTGTCTATATGGGATCCATCTACCATTTCACTTTTTGCACAGTTGTGGACATGTTCCCTCTTTCCAGCTCAAGTGCTTTTCAGGGGCGTAAGTATGAATAGACTATGGGGCAGACTCAGAGGCTCATTGGGGAGAGGTGTGAGGCCATTCTTGGAGAGGATTATGACACTAGCAGGGCTTTGAGGGAGGCCGAGGCTGTGGCGAGTGGCTATAATCATACTGGAGATATTGTGGATGACTACAGGTTATGGTCAAGAGGAGGATGGGCGTAGTACCTAAAGTTGAAGCATAGATGGAGGACATCCGGGCTCGAGCTGCGGCCGACACGGCTTTGAGGGCAGCTGGGCTCATTGAGGAGATCGGGAGAATACCCGACCTTGTAAGGAGGGAAATCGAGATTTTTGACACGAAGAAGAAGAAGACCCGGAGGAGTCAAAAGAAGAAATGGACATGTGAGGAGCATTGATGGCCCTATATCCTAAGTATCCACCCATTGCCATTACAGACACATTAGTTTACTGAGATGTTTTATTTGTGTTTTTAGCATGTTATCTTGAGTCGAGAGTAGACCACGCTTGAACTCATCAAAGAAGTGTTTTAACTGTAGTGATAATGGTTACTTATCTTTGCAAGGCCATGTTTACATTTGTACGAAGCCTTTTGCTCAAAATGGGATTTGAATTTTATTTATTTTTTTAGACCGGACCAATAATTGGCTGCCTACGTTCCCCTTTTACAAATAGTATTAAGGGGCTCATGTTATCGTAGTTCTTTTCCATGAGTCATAGTGCAACCCTGTTTTTTCTCTAGACCGCCCAAACGGGTTTTCAATCTAGGTGGGTATATTCTTTTGGCACTCCTTTTCTTCTTCTTTTTTTTTTTTTTAAACGTAGTAGCGACGGAGCTTGTGACCGTTGATCTGGTGCATGAAAGGATTACCATCCAAATCTGCAAGCCTCATTGCACCTCCTGAGAATATCTCTTGTACCACAAAGGGGCCAATCCATACGGGCTCCCATTTTCCATCGGGGTTAGACCTCCCTGGGGATTTTTCTTTGAGAACCAAATATCCTACCCGAAATTCCCAGGGCCTCACCTTCTTATCAAAAGCCCATGCCATTCTCCCTTGGTAGGCGCGGATATTCTCTATTGCTTTCAAGCGACGCTCATCTAGCAGGGCCAATTCATCATGTCGACTCCGGAGCCAGTCTACCTCATGAATCTTATTTTCCAACAGGATCCTCAATGACGGGACTTTCAACTCGGCTGGGAGCATGGCCTCCATCCCATAAGTCAAAGCAAAAGGAGTTTCCCCAGTAGCACTTCTAACTGAAGTTCGGTAGCCTCAAAGTGCTAGATGTAGATTTTCAGGCCAATCTTTTCCTCGCGTTGCCATTTTTCTGATGATCCTCTCAAGAGTTTTATTGGCGGCTTCCACTACGCCGTTGGTTTAGGGCCTGTAGGGGGAGGACTTGTGGCGAGTGACCCGAAACTCCTCTAACAGTCTGTCACATTCGCCCTCTAAGTGTGAGCCATTTTCAGTGATGACCTCATTTGGGACTCCATAAGGGCACATGATGTTCTCTTTTATGAACTCTGCAACCTTCTTTGAGGTTAAGACCTTGTAAGATTTGGCTTCGACCCATTTTGTGAAATAGTCCACGGCTACCAAGACAAATTCATGACCATTGCTTTCGGGTGGATAGATCTTTCCAATGATGTCAATGCCCCAAGTTGAGAAAGGCCATGGGGTTGTCATGCAGTACATATGATGAGGCGGTAAGTGATTAAGGTTGGAAAACCGTTGACACTTATCACACCTTTCCACAAATCGTATGCAATCGGCTTCCATCGAGATCCAAAAATACCCCATTCGTAGTATGACTTGCATCAGAGCCCGAGCGTTCATGTGGGGACCGTACACCCCACCATGGACTTCTTTCATGAGTTCTTTTGCTTTTTCCATGCTTATACACCTTAGGAGTAGGCCCTGATGGCATTTCTTATACAAGATGTCTCCCAGGACAACATAATGAGATGCTAACCGTTTGAGAGCTGTCATGCTTTTGGCCTTAATCCCATCCTTGTATTCTCCTTTCTCGTTTGTGAAGGAAGCTTCCCCTTTTTTGAGGTATTGGTAGATTTGGTTGTACCATGGCTCTTCTACCTTTTCCGAGAATCTGTCTATCTCACAACAGTAGGCTGGATTTTCTTTCCTAGCAACTCTGAAGTATTTTATTGATTTTCCTTCAGGAATATCCACCAAGGAGGCCAAGGTGGCCAACGCATCTGCAAACTGATTCCGATCCCTTGGTAGGTAGTGAAAACTGACCTCTTTGAATTGGGCCATGAGTTCTTCCATGTGGGCATGATATTTTTGTATCCCCGGGTCCAACGTCTTCCATTTGTTAGACACTTGGTTGATAATCAAAGCCGAATCTCCATATACCTCCAATTCTCTCACATTTCTTTCAAGGGCGGCTTCCAATCCAGCCGTGCATGCCTCGTATTCAGTGGCATTATTGGTCACATCAAAGTTCAATTTGATGGCGATAGGGGTGTGCTCGTCCTCTACCAGGAGTATTCTGATACTGTTTCCCCTCTTGTTTGCGGCACCATCAAAGAACAACTGCCATTTATTTCCACCTTCGAGAGCAAAGATTCCTTCATCGGGGAACTGTGGCTCGGTCTCTTTCTCTTCATTGCTGGGGAAATCCGCTAGGTGTTTTGCCATAACTCTCCTCTTGACTGCTTTTTGCGTCACGTAACTAATGTCATATTCTGCTAGGAAGAAAGACCACTTAGCGAGTCTTATGGACAGAGATGGCTTTTCCAACAAGCATTTGATGGGGTCTATCTTGGAGATGAGCATTATTGAGTGGGAATTCATGTAGTGTTTCAACTTTCTCACCACCCATACTAATCCGACACAAGTTTTCTCAATGGCGGAGTAGTTAAGTTCACTCCCTTGCAACTTTCGGCTTAGGAACTAGATGGCATTTTCCACCTTTGAATCCTTCTTTTCTTGGGCCAACATGGCTCCCACTGGCGTATCGGTCACTGTCAAGTATAACAAGAGAGGGTTATCTTTGTGCGGAGGGCAAAGGATTAGCGGATGGGTAAGGTAGGATTTGATTTTCTCGAAAGCCCTTTGACATTCCTCATTCCATTCAATCTCTGCGTTCTTTCTTAACAATTTGAAAATGGGCTCACAGGTGGGGGTGAGTTGGTTTATGAAACGACTAATGTATTGTAATCGTCCCATGAAAGCTTTCACTTCTATTTGGGTGCGGGGTGGCCTCATCTCCATAATTGCCTTGACCTTTTGGGGATCAACTTCAATGCCACGTTCGGTGACCATGTATCCCAAAACTTTTCCATGGGAGACTCCAAAAGTGCATTTGGCTGGGTTGAGTCTCATAGAGTGCTTCCATAGCCTGTCAAAGAACTTCCTCAAGTTGACCAAATGATGTCCATAAGTTCCCTTGGAGTGAATGATCATATCATCGACATACACCTCTATCTCCTTATGAATCATGTCGTGGAAGAGTGCTGTTGCGGCCCTTTGGTAGGTAGCCCCAGCATTTCTCACCCCGAAAGGTATCACGGTGTAGCAAAAGGTTCCCCATAGGGTGGTGAAGGCGGTCTTTTCTTGGTCCTCTTCAGCCATCTTAATCTGGTTATACCCGGCAAAACCGTCCACAAAGGACTTGACCTCAAAGCTGGAGGTTGTGTCCACAAGCATGTCGATGTTTGGAAGAGGGAAATCGTCCTTAGGGCTCACTTTGTTGAGATCCCTAAAGTCGACTCAACATCGGACTTTCCCATTGGCTTTTGTGACCGTCACTATGTTGGAGAGCCATAAAGGATATTCTATCACTCTTATGAAGCCAACTCGGAGCAACTTCTCAATCTCTTCTTTGACCTGCAAGGACCATTCTGGTTTAATTCTCTGAAGCTTTTGTTTAACCGGTTTCACCTCGGGGTCCACAGGAATCCTATGCTCTACAATTGAGGCATCCAACCCCGACATATGCTTGTAAGACCAAGCGAACACGTCCACATAATCTTTGAGCAATCTAACCAAGGCTTTCCTTTCGGCCCCTTTGAAGTAGCTACCAATCCGTGTCTCCTTTGGTTCATCTGCAGTCCCCAAATTCACCTTAGTCAAAACCTCTTCGGCAGCTTGGGCACGGTTTTCCTCTCGGTCAATAACCTGCTTTGAAAGTTCTTTAATGTATTGTTGGTTTAGTGTGTGTGTATTATTAGGTGATTCATCATTAACCATTTTTAGTAAGTTGGCAATGAGGGGATACTCGGAAAGGTCTATCATTTCATTTAAAGCAAAAGGGAATACAGCATTTGCCACAAGTTCATAATCCTCGGGCATAAGGCCCTTGGATGATGAAGACTCAAACTCAAAGACAAGGGATTGAGGAGACTCGACTACATTAGACCCTACGACATTTGATTTTAGGGGGCGGGGAACCAATCTAAGTCTCACAGTCATCTCCTCTTTGCTAGCTACTGGTCCGGAGAAAGTCACCCAACTTTTCAGAGGCATATCATCGGGTCCAACCAAAGTGCGGGGATCAAAAGTTTCAGGGGACCCCTCCTCTATCACATCGATCATTTTATCTCCAAGGTTAATCAAGTTTGGCACAACCACCTCTTCCCCAAACATTCCTTGCATTATCATGCCATTCCACTCGTCATCCATGACGTCTTCCTTGGCTTCCTTGGGAGTCATCTCCTCATACTTGTCTTGCTGACCCTAGGCGGGTACTTCCTTCTTACCATTAACTTCTGTGGACAAGGCTTCGAATCATCTCACGACCTCGGGCACTCCTTTGAAGGTGTACTCATGTGTCACTGTAGCCTTGGTAGGACCGGGCATTTCAGGCATATCAAGGAACATCCTCCTTATGGGGTTAGCAGTCATTCCCCGGAACCTTGCAAGATCCTCATGCAGCTTGTCCCAATTGGTGATCATCAATGGCTTTTCTGCACCCGGGGTTTCGGTTTGTAATCCCCCTTTCACAAAGTAGCGGCTCATGTCAAAGGTATAAGGACGGAGATTAGGAGTCTTATACGGGATATCTCGAGCCTTGGCTTGGATTTTCTTTCGAGCTATTTCCTTATCGATTTTCACGTCTTCAGGGGTCGGCGTGTATCCCAAGCCATAAAGCGTCTTTTGCTCTTTGATGTCGATGACCTTGTGTGTACCTTGGAGCTTTCTACCAAGACCAATCCCCGGGAGGTAATGCATCAAGCGCATCTTTTTCATGGCGGGAGGGATCTTATCCTTTGCGAGCGTGAGGTCCATGCAACAAAAGTGAGCTTTGGGAGGTATCTCTGTGAAGCCGGTCAACACCATGCCATTATCCTCGTGTTTGATTTCTAGCACGGGGATCCCGTTGGTGTTGGTTCTGTTGGTAGTGGTTCCCTAGGCACATTTAATAAACGTTGTAATTGTTATCATTTATTTCATATCAATAAAGAGATGGTTTTGATTATTATTGTTGTTCATGTTTACTTATAATAATCTCCATCCCTAGTACTTGTTAAGCACTAGTATAAAGGCTAAATGATCATGGGATGATCATGTTAGATTTATGGGTACTTGTTTGGAACAAGGTACTGGACATGACCCGCTGTATGAGATTTATGTCATGGTCTATGTCGAACATATGTCTCATATTAGTTATGTCATTAGAATCCTTAGACATGAAGTTATTATAGTCTTCCACTTGATGAAAATTATGTTTGACATATTCAAACGCTACCTTTAACCGGGTAGTTATAAAGGGTATGATTGGCATAATCGGATTCACGTAGGGAAGAATAATAAGCTAAATGGATTTGTCCCTCTTCGGAGAGATGTCAAGCTTGGGCCTCTCGAAGGAATAATGTTGATGGAAATGTTCGGCCGGACTCAAATGAATTGATTAGATCAATGTCATTTGGATTATCAACATATTCGGAATCGAGAAAGTATTGAACAAAACAAGTTGACTTGTTGACCATGACTTGTGTTCAATGACATCGTGGATAAAGGGATTATGACATATTCTAAAGGAATGCGAACTTGTATCTAGTTATACTATTTGGCTAGGTATGACGGTTTGCTAGAACCTAATCATATCTTATAGTTTCATGTTTGAACCCATTGCCAACTTAGTATAATCCTATAGGGTCACACATGATAGAACGAATCTTAAAAGGACTAAATTGGAATTTTTCAGCAGTTCTGGCAAGGCGGGTGACCGCACAAAAGGGACCGGGCGGCTGCCCAATGTTGGGTGACCGCGCAGCCTCTTTTGGGCGGCCGCACAGTGCTGTCAGCAGGAACTTTCCTAATTCGATTAGGAGAAACTTTTGACACAAGTTTCCTATTTGAAATAGGTCTTGCTTGTGTATAAAAAGGGGATTTCGGCCAGAACTTTGAGGATAGCCTTTTGTGAGTCTCAAAAGAGTTTGAGAGAGTTTATTTTGTTCCAAGACATCTTTTGATTGAAGAACAATATAATACACAAATAAAATTCCATATAGTCATATTAAATTGTGAAAGTGTGTTTCATAATTTTGGTCTAGCAACCAAGATCAAGAAGCTCCTTGATATTCGTTCGTGGTTTGGATACCGCTAGAGGGTGAAGCTCATCATCTTCAAAGTTCGTGTTCTTACTTTCATTGTGATCAAGCTTCAAATCTCCACCAAAGAACAAAGCTAAAATTCAAAGTCATCAAGGGTTAGATTTTTCCTCTATTCATATTGTTGTATTTGATTTAATCATATGAACGGATCTATGGGCTTTTGGGTTTCGTAAATTTTAAATGCTAAATTCCGCTGCGCATGTTACATCGAAACCCAACAGTGGTATCAGAGCCCCGTTTATGTTGATTATTTCAATACCTAGATCATGTTGTGTGTATATAAATTGTTTATGTGCCTTACATGATATGAATATTGGAATATATGATGTTTATGTGTTTTGTGATTTTATGTGGTTTATTGTTTTGCAACTTTAATCGCACGATTCAATCGCAATGAATATTATGATGGATTACGAATTGTTTGATTATTAATTCTGATTGGATCATGGTTTTAATAATCGGGGAAAAACAATTTTGAGACAAAATTTTCGAACTTTAAAAATTCTGTACATTCTGATCCCCGTGGGCGACCGCACAGAGGAACCTGGGCGGCCGCACAGTTTTGGGCGACCGCACAGGACTTCTTGGGCGGCCGCACAAAAGGATCAGAGAGTCTGATTTTGGTCAAAAATCAGAATCTGAAATTTTTCAAAAAATTCAACAAAACCAGTAACAGAACCAGTCCAGACCTGCTGATCTGGAATGGGTTTTGGGTAGTTGGTTTGTGTGTGGATCTTGGGGTTTGATTTTCCTATTTATTTTAGTCTTGTAATTCTGAGATTGGTTCAAGGTTTGGATGGCTAATCTGCGTTCATCGAGATTGTGTTTCCCAAACATGATCGCAATCAAAGTTTCAAAGATAAAATGAAGTTAGAATTATGAAGAGTTCATAATTGCTAAAATTAAGAAACAAAGTTCTTGATTAAATGATTGGAGATCCATGTGGAATTGTGGATGCAATTGGCCTACGTTCATCGAGACCATCTATTGATTAGTTTCGGCCACATGGACTACTTTCTTGGTATCTTGAATTAGTGCGGAATTGTGGATGCCTCATGGCTTAGTTTCGGCCGCACTTCTTGTTGTCTTGATTTGGAGATAATGACCAAAGTTGAAATAATCTCATCCTCATAATTATAGAGAAA
Organism: Campanula takesimana; assembly: GCA_026119855.1. Classification (NCBI taxonomy): domain Eukaryota; kingdom Viridiplantae; phylum Streptophyta; class Magnoliopsida; order Asterales; family Campanulaceae; genus Campanula; species Campanula takesimana. Next base: position 118,138 of record JAOWBW010001163.1, read on the forward strand.
CCAATGACACATGAATATCATGCTTAAATTAATGGAGATTAATTTAGTGGCTAAACTTGATGCGTAACATGTTTATATTATGTGCTCATAAATGTGTTATATGCTATATGTGATGAACCTTCAAAGAAAGTTTTAAGTCCTTCATTGCCATGCCATAATTAAAACACTTGTTTATACATAGGTGATCTTGATGTGGGTTCGCCTCCGCGAAGTGCATTAATTTTATTCATGTATGAGCAAGATGAGGTTCATTAGTTTAATGTGGGCTTGCCTCCGCAAGGTGCATTAAATTGAATGGTTCCTATACGTTTAAAATGGTTGGACTTAATTAGGCGTCAAAACAATTTTGGGCCTAGGCAAAAGATGAGATTAAACATGCTTTAGAAATTGGATTCCTTAAAGAATCTCATAAAAGTACCTAAGAATCATATGGGATATGATTGACATGATCGTCTACCTAATTAATTTAGTTTTGAGCGGTCCGCCTCCGTAGACTCAAAAGTTAAATTAAAGTTGGATCTTAGCCCAATTAAATTATATTATACATTGGATGTATATGAAGGTTATATAATTTAGTGGGAGTATTTTGTTTGAAAATAAATTATTTATTTTTTTAATGAAAAACCGGTACTTATTAAATTTTGGAAATTTTGCATATTTGTAGACAATGACTACTAACACTCAATCAATTTCGTTGCGATCGATCCTTGAGAAGGATAAGCTCCAAGAGAATGGTACGAACTTTATGGATTGGATCCGTAGCCTAAGAATTGTTCTTAGGCAAGAAGATAAGTTGTACATTCTCGATGGGCCTCTTCCAGCTGAACCAGAACCTACTGCCCCTAGGGCAGAAAGAGACAATTACAAGAAACATCGTAATGATTCTAGAGATGTAAGCTGTCTCATGCTTGCTACTATGTGCTCAAAACTCCAACAAAGTTTGGAACATTTGGAAGCCTATGAGATAGGCGTGGAGTTAAGAGCCATGTTTCAAGAACAAGCTAGGCAAGAGAGGTACAAGACCATTGTTGCATTCACTACTTGCAAAATGAATGAAGGGCAACAAGTGAGTCCTCGCATGCTGAAAATGAAAGGTTATGTAGAGCACCTTGAGAAACTTGGTTATCCAATCCCATTGGAGCTAGCCATGGATCTCATTCTTAATTCATTGCCTAAAAGTTATAATCAGTTTGTGATGAATTATAACATGCATGGAATGGATAAGAATCTCTCCGAGTTGCATGGGATGCTTAAAACTGCGGAGATGAAGATTGCGGAGAAATGTTCTCCCGTGCTCTTAGTTCATGATGGGAAGAAGGCTGGTGCCAAAGGAAAGGGTAAGAAAGTTGTCAAACCCAAGATAAGCAAGGCAAGTGTTTCCAAGGCTTCTGAGGCAAAACCCGATTCACAAAAGGATGCAATCTGTTTTCATTGTCAAGAGATTGGTCATTGGAAACGTAATTCCAAGGCTTTCTTAGAAGAGCAAAAGAAGAAGAAGGGCAGCAAGGCTGCGTCGACTTCAGTTATCTATATGATAGATATTCTCTTTTCTACCACTGATTATTGGGTATTGGATACCGGGTGTGGTTCTCACATTTGTTTAAATGTGCAGGGACTAAAGAATAGGAGACTACTTAAAGAGGGTGAAGTAGACCTACGCGTGGGGAATGTAGCAAGAGTTGCTGCATTAGCCGTAGGGACTTATGAAGTCACTTTACCTTCCGGATTAATCCTTGTTTTGAACAATTGTTATTATGTTCCGGATTTAAGTAGAAATATTATTTCAATTTCTTGTTTGGATAATGAAGGTTTTAAGTTTCTTATTGAGAATAAGAAATTTTCTATTTATTTAAATGATGTGCTATATGGTATTGCTAATTCATTTAATGGCCTTTATGTCTTGAATGTCAAGGATGAAAATAATGACAATGTCTATCATATAAATAAGAAATCTAAACCTAATGATGTAAATCATACCTATTTATGGCATTGCCATCTTGGTCATATTAATGAGAAGCGTATCTCAAAACTCCATGGGGACGGACTTTTAGGTTCATGTGACCTTGAGTCATATGATACTTGCGAGTCGTGTCTTCTTGGAAAAATGACTAAGACACCCTTTACCAAGCTAGGTGAAAGGGCAAGTGACTTATTGGGGTTGATACATTCCGATGTATGCGGACCATTAAGTAGCAATGCTAGGGGAGGATTTCAATACTTCATAACCTTCACTGATGATTATAGTAGATTTGGGTATGTTTACCTAATGAAACATAAGATATTTAGAATATTTCAAAATGAAGTAGAAAAACAACTTGGCAAAAGTATTAAGACACTTCGATCGGATCGAGGTGGAGAATACTTGAGTCATGAATTTGATGATCATCTAAAGAATTGTGGAATAGTTTCACAATTGACTCCACCCGGAACACCACAATGGAATGGTGTGTCCGAGAGGAGAAATCGGACTTTGTTAGACATGGTTCGATCAATGATGAGTCAAGTTGATCTTCCAATATCCTTTTGGGGTTACGCTTTAGAAACCGCTGCTTTCACACTAAATCGTGTTCCAACTAAATCGGTTCAAAAGACTCCATATGAGATGTGGAGTGGAAAGAAAACTTGTTTATCTTTCATGAAGATTTGGGGTTGCGAAGCCTATGTCAAAAGACTTGTCTCTGACAAACTTGCACACAAATCTGACAAAGTGTTTGTTGCCCGAACTGGTGTCTTTCTAGAGAAAGAGTTTCTCTCCAAAGAAATCAGTGGGAGTAAAATAAATCTTGAAGAAATTCGAGACCCAGAAAATAACATTGAACCAATAGTGGAACAAGAACAAGAACCACAAAGAGTTGTGGAACCTGTTCAAAATACACAAGCAACTCACAGATCTAGTAGGTTACGATCCGAGCCTGAGAGATATGGATTTCTCGTAACGGATAGTAATGAGGTGGAAATCATTCAGAATGATGAACCGACATCCTACCAAGAGGCGATGTCTTCTCCTGATTCGGACAAGTGGCTTGGAGCCATGGAGTCCGAATTGCAATCCATGCAAGACAATCAAGTTTGGAATTTGATTGATGCACCCGAAGGTGTAAAAACCATAGGATGCAAATGGGTCTTCAAGAAGAAGACTGACATGGATGGGAAGGTGCATACTTACAAAGCTAGACTTGTAGCGAAGGGTTATAGGCAAGTTCATGGTATTGACTATGATGAAACCTTTTCACCCGTAGCAATGATCAAGTCTATAAGAATTTTGCTTGCCATTGCCGCATATCATGACTATGAAATATGGCAAATGGACGTCAAAACCGCTTTCCTAAATGGAAAACTCCAAGAGGATGTGTATATGACACAACCAGAAGGTTTTGAACAAGATTCTAAGGTATGCAAATTGAAGAGATCCATCTATGGATTGAAGCAAGCTTCTAGGAGTTGGAATCTCCGTTTTGATGAATCAGTCAAAGAGTTTGGTTTCATCAAGAACGAAGATGAGCCTTGTGTATACAAGAAGATTAGTGGGAGCATAGTGCTATTCCTTATTTTATACGTGGATGACATATTACTCATTGGAAACGATATTCCTACACTTCAGTCCGTAAAGACTTGGTTAGGAAAATGCTTCGCAATGAAAGATATGGATGAAGCCGCATATATACTTGGCATTAAGATCTATAGAGATAGATCAAGGAGGCTACTTGGTTTAAGCCAAAGTACATACATTGACAAGGTCATTAGAAGATTCCGTATGGAAAATTCTAAAAGAGGAACCTTACCGGTGTTACATGGAGTTTCTCTAAGCAAGACTCAATGTCCTAAGACAAACGATGAGCGTGAGAAAATGAATGATGTTCCATATGCTTCGGCAATTGGGTCTATGGAGGAATAGAAGATGATCTCGTTGTAAATGCTTACCAATCCGACCCTGGCGAAAATCACTGGGTAGCTGTAAAAGCGATTCTTAAATACTTGAGAAGAACTAAAGACTCATTTTTGGTCTATGGAGGAATGGAAGATGATCTCGTTGTAAATGCTTACACGGATGCAAGCTTCCAAACCGACAAAGATGATAGCCGATCGCAACCGGGTCTTGTGTTTATGTTAAATGGTGGAGCTGTAAGCTGGAAAAGTTCCAAGCAAAGTACAACCGCTGATTCTACAACGGAAGCTGAGTATATTGCTACTTCAGATGCTGCAAAGGAAGCTATTTGGATTAAGAAGTTCATCACTGAACTTGAAGTGGTTCCTAGTATTGCTAATCCAATAGACCTTTATTGCGATAATAATGGTGCTATTGCTCAAGCAAAGGAACCAAGAGCACATCAGAAATCCAAACACATACTTAGGCGTTTTCATATTATTCGAGAGATCGTTGATAGGGGAGACGTAAATATATGCAGAGTACCTACTGATGACAATGTTGCGGACCCGCTAACAAAGGGACTTCCACAAGCTAAACATGATGGTCATGTTAGGTCCATGGGTATTAGATACATGGGAGATTGGGCCTAGGGCAAGTGGGAGATTGTTGGTAGTGGTGCCCTAGGCACGTGTAATAAACGTTGTAATTGTTATCATTTATTTCATATCAATAAAGAGATGGTTTTGATTATTATCGTTGTTCATGTTTACTTATAATAATCTCCATCCCTAGTACTTGTTACGCACTAGTATAAAGGCTAAATGATCATGGGATGATCATGTTAGATTTATGGGTACTTGTTTGGAACAAGGTACTGGACATGACCCGCTGTATGAGATTTATGTCATGGTCTATGTCGAACATATGTCTCATATTAGTTATGTCATTCGAATCCTTAGACATGAAGTTATTATAGTCTTCCACTTGATGAACATTATGTTTGACCTATTCAAACGCTACCTTTAACCGTGTAGTTATAAAGGGTATGATTGGCATAATCGGATTCACGTAGGGAAGAATAATAAGCTAAATGGATTTGTCCCTCTTAGGAGAGATGTCAAGCTTGGGCCTCTCGAAGGAATAATGTTGATGGAAATGTTCGGCCGGACTCAAATGAATTGATTAGATCAATGTCATTTGGATTATCAACATATTCGGAATCGAGAAAGTATTGAACAAAACAAGTTGACTTGTTGACCATGACTTGTGTTCAATGACATCGTGGACAAAGGGATTATGACATATTCTAAAGGAATGCGAACTTGTATCTACTTATACTATTTGGGTAGGTATGACGGTTTGCTAGAACCTAATCATATCTTATGGTTTCATGTTTGAACCCATTGCCAACTTAGTATAATCCTAGAGGGTCACACACGGTAGAACGAATCTTAAAAGGACTAAATTGGAATTTTTCAACAGTTCTGGCAAGGCGGGCGACCGCACAAAAGAGACCGGGCGGCCGCCCAAAGTTGGGCGACCGCACAGCCTCTTTTGGGCGGCCGCACAGTGCTGTCGGTAGGAACTTTCCTAATTCGATTAGGAGAAACTTTTGACACAAGTTTCCTACTGATGGTGAGGGGGACAGTACTCATTCGGGCCATGGATTTTACCTCCCGAGGTGCTTTCGATGGCCTTTTCCAATTCCTCCATGCACTCTTCGTATGTCAGTTTGTGCTTGGTGAGCTTAATCATGATCAACTCATTGGCATTCTGGTGAAGGACCCTTGTACTCAACACGTTGGCCACCATACTATCTGGAGGGCATTTCATCTTTCCTTCTTGCACACAAGCCCATAGGGTGTCTTTCCATCTCTCTCCAATCTCCATTATCGGGGTATTGAATTCCAAGAAAGCCACTGGTGCTGGTTCTCCAAACTCAATCATGTTTATGGCATTGTTGTTGGGGAACAAATTATTGACCACATTCGGACCTCGGGGATGTTCAAGCTTTCCCTTGTCAATCAAGTCTAAAATGATATGTTTCACAATTGAGCATTCATCGGTGTTATGCCCATGGTAGTTGTGGAAGGCATACCTTTTGTTAACATCGAGGTACCTCTCGGGATTCTTGGGTTGGAAGTTGACAAGGGGTTTTGCGAGGCCTTGCTTGACCAATCCCTCAAACACATTTCTTAAAGGCATCCCAAAGTCTTCAAACCTTACAAACTGGCGCTTTTCTGGATTACCCGTCCGTTGTGGGTTCTGCCCTGGGTTTTCCCCTTGGATGTTGTTAACTATTCCCGAGGTCTCCTTCCCTTTGTTGGTGGCCAGAGGACGGTATCTATAAGAGTTTCCACTGCTTTGGGAGGAAGATTGTTCATTGAGAGCCTTTTCAAACTTGGACACGACGGTGACCATGGCTCGGAGGTTGGGGTAGAAGTGATGACTGATCAAAGCTCGTAATTGAGGTTTCAAACATGATTGGAAGATGTCCAATTGTTCGTCCTCGGTTGGTGGGTTAGAAATCTCCCCGAGCTTGCAATTCCACCTCTTATAAAATTCACCAATCGGTTCATCGCCTTTTTGCATGGTACTTTGTAAATCTGTGCGGTTTGTCTCCCATTCCAAGTTGGACCGGTACTTGGTGAGGAATGTTTTTTTGATTCGGTCCCATGTGGCTCGAGACTCATCCTTCAAATTGAAGAACCATTTGAGCGCATTTCCTCTCAGGGAGAGTTGAAAATGGTCGGCCATTTGTTGCACTGTGCACCCCTTTGCCCTCATTGCTAAGGTGTAAGCGTTGATGTGGGTTTGGGGACAAGCAGTTCCATCAAACTTGTCAATTTTTGGCATTTTGAATTTGTGAGGTAGGGGGACAATCTTGTCGGGGTTGGTAACTCCCAAAGAGGATTTACTTCCGTTGATCCCTTCAAACTTTTCTTCCATTTGTTTCAATCTTTCTACCAACCATCCCATCTGGGGATCCATGTGTGGGCTCGAGTTGATTGATCCCATGGTTTGGCTTATCGCCGAAACTATGGTCGAAGGCACAGTGGTGGATGGGATCACAAAAGGAGAGCTTTGGGGTAGCGCGTGGGTGTAGATATACCCATGCGCAGGATTGCTGGTAGGGATATATGGTGGAACTGCATCATAGGCTTGTGCTGTTGGATTGTAAAACGAGTATGGTGCTCCTTGGGATGCAATTGGAAAAGCTGGGGGCGGCAGACCAATGGAGGTTGGTGCTAAGGGCGCTCGGCTTATCGGGATCAGGCCGTGCTGGGTGAATCCAGGCGGATATGAAGGGAAACCGCTTGGCGGGACAAAGGGAGCTTGGGTTACAGGTACATTTTGGTGAATGGTGGCTTGGAATGTGGGACTTGAGATTGCCACATTAGGGTAAGTTTGGGGAGGAGGAACTCAGTTATAGGCATGAGGTTGCACATTTTCGACCTCCTCTTCGTCGGTGATTTCCACAAAAGACCCATCATTTTCAAACACATCTGCTACCCCTTCTGTCTTAGGGCTTCCACTACCCTATTCTGTATTTCTTCCTGATCTTTACAGATACTCTCTTCCCACGCCCTGGCGGCCTCTAAATCTTGTACCAATTATTCCCTGGTGAGACCATTCGGATCTATCGCGTTATCACCCCCACTAATGCTTCCTGCCGGGCTAGTCATCCTTAGAAGTCTGAGTGAAGCTGCTGACGAACTATCTGACTCGGCACTGATCAAACGGTGACCCGGAACTCTTATCCACTTCTTACGTGCTGCGGTGGACAAGGAGGTTTGTTCAGACTCGGGTATCGACTCGGGCTGGTGTTTGGGTGAAAGGCTTAGGCTTACGCAACATGAAAGATTATTTTTGCATTGTTCATGTTTACTTAGAACACATTATTATTCCTAGATGGTTGGAAAATATTCCTCTTCTTTTTCGCAACTATTCTAAATCTTGGATCAGTGGAGGCCATCACTACGCCTATAGACCTCTCGTTTTTCACCTGTATTGTATGCTCCCAAACACGGACTATCTCGAGCGAGGGTCCTATAGGGCACGCGGCTTCCACCAACCAAAAGAAGCAAACCTAGGGTCTAGTTGTTGGGTTTCCAAGTAACATGCGCAGCGGAATATAGCAATTAAAATTTTAAGAAACCCAAAGCCATGGATCCGTTCATATGATTAAATCAAATACAACAAGATGAATAGAGGAATAACTAACCCTTGATGGCTATGAATTTCTAGCTTTTGAATTTGGTGGTGATTTTGAAACTTGATCAAGAACGCGAACCTTGAAGATGATGAGCTTCACCCTCTAGCGGTATCCACACCACGAACGAATATCAAGCAACTTCTTGATCTTGGTTGCTAGACCAAATTGTGAAACACACTTTCACAATTGCAAGAACTATATGAAATTATGAATATTCTTGTTCTTCACTTTTGGGATCTTAGAACAAGAAAAATAACCTCTCAAAACCTTATGGAGGCACTCACAATAATATGTCTAATGGCTGCTGAAAGGATCTTTAAATAGGTCCCAATCCTTAACCCTTAAGGACTTAGGAATCCTAAATCCCGTCACCAAATTAGGCAACAAGGAATTCTGGCCGACTTGACTGGCACGGTCGTGCCCTATAATCTGGCACGGTCGTGCCATTAGGTCCGCGTGATTTCCCAGTCGACCAATTTCGGCACGGTCGTGCTTGACTTCTTGGCACGGTCGTGCCAAACATGTCGACAGATTTGCCTTGGTTTGGATTTATGGCACGGCCGTGCCATTTTAAGGCGCACGACCGTGCCAGAGCCAAAACCTGACATTTTTCCATAATTCCAATTTAGTCCTTTATGATTCGTTCTATTTGTGTGTGACCCTCTAGGATTACACTAAGTTGGCAATGGGCTCAAACATGAACCCATAAGATATGATTAGGTTCTAGCAAACCGTCATACCTATCCAAATAGTGTAACTAGATACAATTTCGCATTCCTTTAGAATATGTCACAATCCCTTTGTCCATGATGTCATTGAACACAAGTCATGGTCAAACGGTCAACTTGTTTTGTTCAATACTTTCTCGATTCCGAATATGTTGATAATCCAAATGACATTGATCCAATCAATTCATTTGAGTCCGGCCGAACTTTTCATCAACATCATTCCTACGAGAGGCCCAAGCTTGACATCTCTCCGAAGAGGGACAAATCCATTTAGCTTATTATTCTTCCCAATGGGAATCCGATTATGCCAATCATACCCTTTATAACTACCGTGTTAAGATAGCGTTTGAATATGTCAAACATAATGTTCATCAAGTGGAAGACTATAATAACTTCATGTCTAAGGATTCAAATGACATAACTAATATGAGATATATGTACGACATAGACCATGACATAAATCTCATACAGCGGGTCATGTCCAGTACCTTGTTCCAAACAAGTACCCATAAATCTAACATGATCATCCCATGATCATTTAGCCTTTATACTAGTGCTTAACAAGTACTAGGGACGGGGATTATTATAAGTAAACATGAACAACAATAATAATCAAAACATCTCTTTATTGATATGAAATAAATGATAACAATTACAACGTTTATTAAACGTGCCTAGGGCACCACTACCAACACTAGTGTGTCACAAAGTTCCAATGCGTGGGCCATTCTTATCATAGTTAAGCCCCGGTTGAGGTCAATATTGACTTAACGCTTCAACGAAATTCCGGCATGACCTCATTTTAACGAGGGATCACGAAAATTAACCTTGGGCTTAAGGATGATTTGGACGGGCCAAACAATAGAACTCAATGACATGGTGTCACCCTATTGCTAATACATGACTTTGGTTAATTATGGATGTCATTAATGCATAAGTCAAGGACCGGGTCAAAGATGACCTTGGTCACACTTGCTTTCACAAGGAGTCGTGACTCGAGCGTCAACTTCGCCATCATTAACTTTGGGCACGTATTAGGGACGTGATGACGTGAGCTAGACCAAAAACCAACCAAGGTCACGGTGTTTGTGTGTCACGGACAATGTGAGGTTGACTCGGCTCGGAAGGGGAGGTGGAATGGACCCGTTTGCGCGAGAAGGGCACAAGAGCGCCAATCAAGCTGCATCATGGCATCCATCTCGGGTTTTGAGGGTTTTGGAACGTGCACAAGGTCGAGTGCGCATTGTGTGAAGCCTTCTATGTTCCCTTTTGAGTCAAAATAGGAATTTTCGGTTCGTTTTAATGTTATGAGCATGAAAAATCAATGTATGAACAAGTAATTTGCACCAAGTAATCAAGCAAAGATATGAACAAGCAAGAATCAAAATTTTGTACATGGAAAGGTTGTGCACAACCCAAGGTTTTTTTTTAAACCAATTTTTTTTCAAGAAGGACAACCTTTAAAAGTCATTTGTACAAAAAGTTGTGCACAAACAAGGGTTTTGAAAACCAAAATCTTTATGAAAAAGGGTTATGCAAAACAATGAGGCTTTAAAAACCCAAATTTATGTCCAAAAATTTGTGCATAACCATGTTTTGAAGATCCATTTTTGGCTAAGAAAATGAAGGAAAATGTGCACAAGTATAGGCTGTAAATTGGAACCTAGACAAGCAGAAGCAAGGGGACCATCAGAATGTTTCTGCCCTGCACAAAATTGTTAATTTGAAACATTCTGTGGGCCCAGCCAAACCAGCCGTATGGCTAGATCAGTAGGTCTATTATTTTTGCCAATTTTCAGCTTCTGATCATCAAGCCCCAGTTTATTGTAATTCCCAGAGCAGTTTTATTTTCAGAAATCAAAACAGAAACATAAAACACACACAAAATATGCACAAAGTCAACAAACGGGGATGAGAGATTGACCCACATAAAAGTGTCCCCAAAGCTTCTAAAAAGAAATTTGTAAACACTTTATTCCCCAGCGGAGTCGCCACTGTGAGATACCCGTGGGAAAACGGAAAAGTTCCCTCGAGAATCAAACACGGGACTTTATGTTCGATGAAACGGAGTCGCAACGTTAATTTAATTTTAAACCCAAATTTAACGAAAAAGGTTAGAGATTGTGAGTTCGGAGGTCACGTTACGTCTTGGGAAGAACATTTCATCGTTCACCCAATCCGCCTCAGAAAACCGAGTCTCCCTAGTTTGTTGACCAAAATGTGCAAGTGTGTGTGTGTGTGTGTGTTTCCAAAAATGGGAGAAACTGACTTTTTAACAAAACCAGTTAAAAAACTTAACAGGAAGGGTTTATTTTGCAAACAGTTTAACAGAAAGGGGTAAAATTGAGAAAACCATTCCCCGGACAAACCAGCCGTACGACTAGAAGGGGTTGTCCTGGGAATTTTGACAGTTTATCAGGAATCAGTCCAGTTTCAGGTAGAAACAGAGTATTCTGCTGAAACTGGACTGTTTTGAGTCTTTTCAGTTTATTTCTTTGTACCAAACATGGATTAAATCATCTCTATGCCATTGATCACTAATTAAACACCAAAACAAATGGTTTTGGGCATGATCAAGGCAATAATTGGGGAAAATGAGCAAAGTTGATGAACATGGCTTTTGAGCCCAAAATCACCATTTGAATGATCAAAGATGGAGACTTTGACATCCAAATGGATGATTCATCCAAGGAAAAGCCTTGAGATATCAAAAATCAACCTTTGGATGAATAAAGATTGAGTCTTTATCATCCAAAGGGACATTATTATGGCTTAATCAAAGTTGAGATGGTAAAGATTAAGACTTTACCACCCAAACATGATTATTTCAACAAATTTGACATACATAAAAGGGCTCTCTCCATATGTGCAATGTATCACCAAGCTAAATTTAAATACAAGACATAAATGTAAATGACATGAAAGTAAATTTCATTAATGTAAAGACATAAAGTAATTTGTATTAATGTAAAGACATAAAGTAAATTGCATTAAATCATAACAAGCCTTGATCATCCTTGGTTGTAACCCTTGATCATGCATAAAACATGATAGGCACCATGAATCAAGTCAAGACTTGGTTCCAATTCATATCATTGCAAGAAATGTAAAGGCATAAAATGGATGAACAAAAGATAAAAGAAGAGATGAAGAGAAGATGGGGGAGAAGGAGACCTCACCAATTTTAGTTCTAGCCTATCTTCCTCTGTCTTTCACTCAAATGTGTTTATGTTTCTGTATTTAATCCTACAAAGTTTCAACTCACAAATCAATTTCTCCCCTCCCCTGAAATGATCAGCAAGGGCTCAATTTATAGGGACTGAAGGCACCCAAACCAGCCGTACGGCTGGGCCCTTCTAGTACCCAAACCATCCGTACGACTCAGCATGGCGAGTTTCTGGATTTTCCTAAGTTTAATTCCAAAACAGTCCTAATGTTCTTGGTTTATCCTAGTAAGGTCCTAACCTATCAGTTTATCCTTGAATGGTTCTAAAAATTCCTCTAAGTTGGTTTAAGTTCAGATTGTGGTACTTACATAAGCGTTGCCTTAAGTTATTTGGCGTTACATTAGTTACATTAGATGCTACAAGTGCAACGATTCAATTAGTAGTATAATTAAGGCAAGCTATATAATCTAATTTCCCACGTTTTTCGGGAAAATTCAAAGGGATAGGAATCACCCCACATTGTTTTTTTTTGTTTTTTTTTTTTTTTCATTTTCATGTCAGAACGACACAGTTCTACTCTTTAATGTATATACCTATTTTAAGCTACTTGAAACAAATTGGTGTAAATTAAATATAAGTAAAATAGAGAGAAAAAAAATATACTCCCTCTGTCCCACCAATAGGATAAATTTCTATTTTGAGTGTCCCACCCGAAGTAGAATATCCCAAGCTAAAAAATTATATTATTTTTTTTAATTAATAAGACCCACTTGTTATACTCATAACAACTTTTTATTTAATATTCTCTATCCACTTTCTATTTCTTTCATACTTACAATACCTACTTTTTAAACCACTTTTTTCTAATAAAATAGTAATGTTTTTTTAAAATTTTCTGTCGAGACCAAAAATCATATTTCAGATGGGACATAGGGAATATTAAAAAGTGAAAAATTTAGTTGGGGCGACTAAATTGCTTTGCCTTCCCGCACCCCTTCTACAAAAATCAAAATTAGAAAAGAGGCGGTCTCTTGTGAGAACACCTAGATCCGTCTCATAGAAGAGACGGGTCGACCCATGACCCGTGTACAACATTCTCCGGGAAGCGTAGGATCCCAACCCATGCTCCACTCCAAATCTGCCACGTGGCAGCGACCCATTGGCCCAAATTTTTTTCCCTGAAAAAAAAATCGTTTTTTATCGTTTTTTTTAGTTTTTATATTTTTTTTACTGTTTTTTTCGTTTGCCAAAAGTAATACTTAGTACAACTAAATGTAACAACTGTGTTACTTATAAAGTAACATTGTTTATAAGTAAACGTAACACCAGTTTTACAAAAAAAAATAAAAAAATAGCTCATTTTACTCATCTTTCAACTGTAATACTAACTATAAATACGTGTAACACTAACAATAACTAAATGTAATTATCGTTATACTGAAATGTAATAGTGTTTTTTCAGAATATTTTTTATTTTTGAGTATTTTGATTTTATTTTTTAAAAGAAAGTAACATTTGAAAAATAACAACTTATATTTACATGAATGTGATTATTTGTACAAGTAAATGTAACACTTTAGTAGATGAAATTGTAACAGATTTCTATAGATAATGTAATACTTTTACATGTATCATGATAAATTGAACCCATTGTAACTTATTATTTGAAAACATATAGATATACTATTATACAAGTAAACGTAACTGATTTACAATGTTATTATACAAGTAAAATATAACATTCGTTTATAAAATTTTTACTTTCTTATTTTTACAAAGTTACTAACACAAGTGTTTTTAGTTCTAAAGTGTAAATAGTTGAATTATTACTTTTTTATACATATGTGTTACAATTATGTATAAACACTGTTACATATAAGTGTAGACACCCCGATCTAACACCCCCTAAAACCTACCATTTAATTGGTCTAAACCCTCGCAATCGACCTAAAACCTCCAGATTTGGCCGTTCGGGACTACCGACTGCCTTATCGGTGCATCTGATGAAGAAACCGAGTCCGAATTCATGATCAGGACTCAAAACCGAGTAAACAGGTCTATCCTCGAAAACTCGCACGCCTGGACCCCACGGCGGGTCCAGCAGCTCTAAAAAGCCTTTTACCGGTCATCTTATGCATTATAAATATTATTTATGTTATTCCTTGCTTATTAACATATTCTAGATATACCGGCTCGACCAGAAAAATATTCCGAGCAATTTTCATGTTGGGCCCACGGACAACCGGGACACCGGAGCGCGCACGACGGAGCAGTTGTGGAGCGGAAAGCCGGAGCCAGAGAAAATGTGCACAAGCTCACGCCATGACGAGCCCCAAGGTGCCACTTGGCATCACATGATTGGCCAAGGTAGAAAAGAATTAAAAAATCAAAGATTGGGCATCAAGCTTGGTGCACGGCCGTGTACTTTTCCATGCTCGGCCGTGCACCCCCTGGACACAGCCATTTCTCAGTTTTTCACCTATTTTTCAAACTTGATCATTACCCTCCTCCATCACCTCCATAAAAAACCATCACCCTATATCCGGCTCCCCCTCCTCTACCCCTACCATAGGGGTAGTTTAGTCCAAAAAACCACCTCCCTCCTCCCTCTAAAACTCTCCTAAAATGTCCTAAGCAAGGAGGCACACAAAACACACTTACATCCCATTACACTTTCTCTCCAAGTTTTTTCTCTCCATTATCTCTTCAAGTTCTTATCTCCACCACTCAACCACCACTCAACCACCATCAAGCACCACCCTCACAACACTCAAACTCTTCAAAAACAACCCAATCAAACACACTCCCAACTCAAACTCAAGCAATCTTCAAGCATTCCAACCCTCAAACTCAAATAAAAAAAGAAGTCTTCCCTTGGAAAGACAAAGGAAGCACACCCTCCCCCTATTAACTAGGTAATATCTCCTTTGTAATTCTTGAATCTTCAAAGATGTAAATGATTTAGATGTTTGTGTAAGGGTCTAGCCACTAGTTGGCTAGACTCCCATATTTCTTGAAATGTCCATGTAAAGAACTTGCAATATAGTCATGTAAATAATGTTATAAATGTTTGAATCTGAGTTTTATTATGTTTATATGATTTCATGATGGTTATGTGTTCCTTGCTTGGCCAAGTTTTGGGTCATTCATGCATAAATATGCTTCTTGTCCTCAAAAGCCATGAATCTGCCCTCTTTTCCCATCTTCATGAATATTCATACTTAGGCTGATATTTGATGTAAAATAACTCTTGGGTAATGTTCTTAACATTCTAAAGTTTGAGTTCCATGAGTTTCAAGGATTATTTTTTAGTCTAAGTCATGTCTTGAGGTCCATTTTTGTGACCTAAGTGACCAGTCCAGCCATACAGTCTGCTCAAATGAATGATTTTTATGTCTTTAGAACCCCATCTTAAATTGATTTCTGGACTTGGTTCAAAAGATAAAAGTTGTTCCTTATGTATTAAAGTTAATTCTCGTGAAGTTTCATGTCCATATTTCATATTTATCGTAGGGTTTCATACATATTTTTGAGTCCCAGATGTGCTGTCCATCTTGTCTTTCTCTGTACCATGCTGTGTTCTTGTATTTAAAACTCTGTCAAAAATTGGTTATTGGGCTTAAGCTAAAACATGGATTTTGTTCTCAATGAACTCAGGAAAGTGTAAATATCTTTGAAACATTTTTAGGACCTCGTGAAGTACCTCTTTTTCTTTCTTGTTTAAACCTCCAAGTTCCAGAATCTGCACTTTTAGCTTCTGACATCAAAATGTCAGAGATTGTTTTAACCAGTTAAACTCATCTTCTGAACCTAAAATTTGGGGTACCTCATTTATCGAATGTGGTCTTCAACTTTCATTCTTTGTGTTTTGCAAGATTCATGAGTTTTTATGTAGTAAATTGGTGCTGAATGTATGAAGGTCATGACTTTTCTGTGCTGAATGGTTTTTGTGATTGTTGTTCTTATTACCATTTGAGTCTAAAGAACTAATCCAAAAATTCTACAAAAAGTCACCAATGATATCTAACTTCTGGGAGTAAATCCCAATTTTTAGTTTTGGATTTGGATAAATTTAGGACAGGTACATTAACCCGGGGACGGAGGATGATGTCGAATCCAATGACCGAACCCGTGGAGTGGACATTTATTCTTTTAAGAGATTTGTCTCCCTTTCGTATATAATGTTTATAAATCCCCAGATTTACTTAATCCCCTTCCCTTTAAATGTTTTCTTTTCTTTGATATGTTCAAAATCATTTTCGAAAACCAATTGAAAATCCATCCAAACTGATTTCCGATCGTGATCAAAACGAACATACCTAGACTAGGAGACACCCTTGTATATATATATATACATATATATATATATATATGTGTGTGTGTGTATATATATATGTGTGTATATATATATATATATATATATATATATATATATACTCCCTATGTCCCAGCAGAAGTGTCACTTATTTCCCTTTTAGTCCGTCCCAGCACAAGTGTCACTACCCAAAATGGCAAAGTTTTAATACTTTTATATTGTCCCTACCCCACTATTTAACTCCACTCATTCTCTCTCTTCATTTTCAACCACTCGTTTTATTCAACCAACACTACTATTTACCCCACTCATTCTCTCTCTTCATTTTCTACCACACATCTACTACCTTTCCTTCATCTCCGTGTCCCAAAAGTTGGTGACACTTCTGCTGGGACGGAGGGAGTATATATATAAAAGAAAATAAAAATACACCCTTGTATATAAATACATATTCTCAAGTTAAGGCATAAAAACCATCTTTTAAAATTAAGGCATTAAAATGAATCGTAGGCGAAAGCATGCTAGAGACAGTAAGGGCGAGTGGAGTGCTGCTAATCACATTCTCTACTCGTAACTTAGCCCCGGAACCCACTTTCTCATTTTTCAAACAAAAAAGGTTTTATCTCTATTTTCCTAAATAAAATGAGGTGGCAACTCTCTATTTTCAAAACCAAAGGAGGGTAACCATTATGAGAAACCGATTTTCGATTAAGTTCGAGGCGCGGGCTCTCACAATGGCGACTCTGCTGGGGATATTTTCTAAGTGGGATAGACTCAATGTGTGTGCTTCTGCCATTATGTGTTTTTCTTGCCTTATATGTATATGTGTGCCTTAACATTTGTTTTGAAGGTTTATCTCTTTCTTCCTTATTTATGTGTGAATAAAAGGAAATAAAAATAAAAACAAAAATGTGTTCTTTTCTTTCTCTTTCAAAAATCTTTTTTTTTTTTGAAAAATTAGATACCTCACACACATCACAATTGCGAACTTATATCGACATTATTACCGTACAAACCTTTGGGGACTTGGAGCCCGAGGGTGACGGGGATCTCTTGCTCCCTCAAATTGATACCCGTGGTTGTCTTTCCCGACTCGAGGCCGCGTCTCACTGCCGTGGTTAAGAGGTTAAGCCTTCATGCCAGCCAACCAATAAAGCCGCGTCTGTGACCCTATTTTCAAAAATTTCACATGTCCTTGACTTTAAGCCGGTTTTTGTCCAAATAATATTTTTAATCAATCCTATTAACTTCCCAAGATCATAAAATGATCTCAAATGTCGACATCAAATGAAATGAGTGGGATTGACTCAAAATTTCCAAAGACTCAAACATAGACCACAACTATGGGCCCTTTGCTAGAGGCTTATGATGGCCATAGGTATAGGTGAAAAACATTGGTCTCATGCTCGGGAGAAGGGATCCACTATTCCAAGATTAATCAAGACAAGGTGTCAAAACTAAGCGATGTGCTTGTCCGGCTTCCTAGGGTTTTTTGCGTTGGTTGCTTTTCAATCTTTCCAAATAAAATCATTTTGTTTCTTCTATTCTTAAAACAAACATTCTTTGGCACATAAAATCCCGTCCTCTTTCAAAATCTAAAACATTTTTCTTTCAATCAATTTTGTAGAGGGAGAATCTTGCTCGTTCCTCTAGCACGATATTCAGGGTTTGTTCCAAGAACCACTTTGATCAAGCTCTACTCCAACTTCTCTCAAATCATTATGGCCGAAGAACATAATGATCATGGGTTTGTGCCGTCAACAGGGCTTTAAGCATGGTTGGATCAATATCTGAGGACTAACTCTGAAGGTTTGATGGAACAAATAAGAACTCAACATAACGCACTGCTGGTTACCTTGGTTCAGATGCACCAAGGTGGTGAGACACAGAACAATCAGAGGAAAAATGTGAATGGTCTCAATACCGATCCAAACGCCAATCAGAATAACGGTCCAAACCCCAACCCCAATGACAATCAGAATGGAAATGGAAATGGCCACACTGCCCAAAATGATCTCCATGACAATGTCCAAAATGTCATCCCTACACAATCAAACATCACAGTCAACCTATCTCAATTCCCTCCTAACCACAATGCCTACCTTCAGTATATGCAAACCCTCTACCCCGATGGTGTGTACCCCCTGATCAAGGGGTTTCTAAAGCTCAAGGCTTCAATATCGCCCTTCACAATGGCGTTCCATAAGTTCCTCGCACTAAACAAGACCTTGAGATCAAGGAATTGAAAGAGATATTAAACAATGTTACAGATAAAGAAGGATTCTCTGTAGATTCTTTGAAGTTGGCCCCTCATGCGGTCCTCCCATGGAAATTCAAAATGCCCGATGTCGAAAAGTTTGATGGTACAGGTTGCCCCACGGCCCATCTAAAATTATACGCCCACGCAATGCAATCGCGCGGAGGAAGCACAGCAGCAATGGCTTCAAATTTCCACTTGATCTTGGTTGGACCGGCTAAACAATGGTTCATGACCGTAGACACTGGTTTGGTTAATGATTAGGCTAAGCTTGTCGATGAATTCCAGAAGAGGTACAAAGATAACTCCGTGTGGGAGATGAATCAACGTGATTTAGCTACATGCGTGCAGTGTGAAAATGAGTCTTTCTCCGAGTTCGCTGAGCGTTGGCGCAAGAAGATTGCTCAAACTTTGGTACGGCCAGATGAGACTGAACAAATTCGTATCTTTCTGAAGAATCTCCAACCGTTCTATCATGATAAGATGCGGTACATGCCTTTCACTGACTTTTCATCCATTTGCGGTGTGGGACTCAGAATTGATGAGGATGTCCGTACTGGGGCTATTCAAACACCGGCAACAAGGAAATTAAACTTTTAAGCTTCTTCTGATGCACGTGAAAGTTCGATTAATGCTGTAGGAAACCAACAACCTAGTGGCTCGCGAAGAAGGTTCAGTCGCCATGATAGGCATTTTGATGAGTTGTATGCACCCATGACCACAGTCTTCCATGGTCTAGTTGCTCAAGGATTGTTAAAACCTATGGAAGGTTATGTGCCACCAAATCCACTTCCAAAGCAATGGGACGATTCTGCATACTGTGAATTCCATCAATCAAAGAGGCACAACACGGACAATTGTTTCTCTCTCCAACATGCCATCCAGAATCTGATCGACGATGAAGTCATCTCGAAACCTTCTCTAAAAACTTGATGTTCTAAAGTGTTATCCTAGGGGCTTCCCGACCCCCGAGGAAAGTATCCCCTTTTGCCACGATGAGCGCAACTCTCCAACATGAAAGATTTATGACACTTTTTGCTAATAATGGAAATCCACTGACCCGAGGGATTATGTCTCTTTTGCTGTGAATAGGGCACACCGCCCAACTCTTTTCCCTTTTGATTTCGGGCCCGTCTTAAAATGTCATCACACTTCTTTTGCTTTCTAAATCAAATTTGCGTGTCATCTTTTGCACTAATTTTAGTTTCTTGCTTGTCTTGTAAAATATGTTTTCAGTTAATGAATCAGTGTTATAATCAAGTGCTTCTTAATCGCGCAAAAAGATTAATCTCACTTAATTAAAAACCAATAATAAAATTGAACTAATTTTAGACTGTGATTAATTGAGGTGAGAACTAAATCCGCGAAGGCGGTCAACGAAGTCCGCGAAGGTGATAAACTAAGTTCACGCAGGCGATCAATGGACTTCACAAAAACACTCAATCAACCGGGATTCCAAAGGCAATCTGGCGCAAATTCAAGGCGGTCATCCAAGGACCAGGAACGGGAAATCATGCAAGTATTGTACCATGTGTTGTAAATTCTTGTGTATTGTAAATTTGTGTTGTGTTCTACATTTTTTTTTTTTCAATTTCCAAATGTTATGAGTTTATGCTTTACAAAATTTTGTTATGTTCGACGTATTTCCAAAAATAAAAATAATAATAATAAAAAAAATTGAGTGCAAAAAAGGAGAGGGTGTGAAAAAATGAAAGTTGGTTGCTTCATTTTGCTTTATCCTTGTACATTATTTTATCTTTGTACATATTACGTGCATCTTACATAATTATTCTCGACCCCATTAAGCGAGCACCATCAATGACGGCAACTGGTGACTCTCGCTCTCAAACCGGCCTCTTACACTGAGAGGTTAAAAACCTTTGCACCAGAAATTTCAAGAATCAAACATTTGCCCTTAACAAACCAACCTCTCAATTTTAGAGGTTAGAGACCAAAAGTCAGACAGCCTCCAGAGACTCCTTCAAGATCAAAGACGATGACAACAGCAAAAATGACGATGACAACAACGACAAGGACCTCCCACCTACGAGGTCAACAAGCATTGCTAATTACAATTGTTTGATGGTGTTCTCATCCCGATTTGTCACGGTCTAATTTGAGTCCAAATAAATTACTAGCTTTTCTGAAATTGAATTTAATCTAATTGCGTAGACCCATCTGATTTTGAAGCACTTGACCATTAACGCAGATTCTAGTTTTGAGTCATTGATTTCAAAATGTGAGCAATTTCCTCGAGTCTAGGGGCTTCCCCCTACTCTCGTCCCTCCGCCATTCCATTCCGCTTAAACACAATGTCAAAGACCTTATGGGATCTTCCTTTGCCTTCCCAAAACACTGGCCTCGTGCTCTCCCCTGTCAATTCCTGAAACTGTCACAGTAAAGAGAGATAAATGAATGAATGTCTCTGGTGTTCAAAGTCTCAAATGAGCAAGATACCCTCAAATGAATGAGCCCAATCTGGGGCTGCATGTCACACGAGTTTTCAATAATTTGAAATCCCGGGTATATAGATACATGAATGAATGAATATGATCTGGGGCTGCATGTCATGGTTTGATTTGTCTTTGGAAGCAACTATTGAATTCACGACGGTGCATTGATTAAACATGGATTGCTCTGGATAACACATGTTTCCATCCAACAAAAGGCTAGCTATGGGATGACTCCTCAAAGCAGTCAGGTCCCCACCAAATGAGCACTGATTGTACAACTTACTTTTGGGTAACCCAGGGGCTTCCTCAACCACGACAGTGGAATATCAAATCCCGATCATGATTCTTGTGAACAGTTAAGTCCCCCACAAGTGGGATATCAGAACAAATTTCTAGTCAATGTCAACAGTTTGATCCACTAAACTCGAGATCTATTCCACAATATAATCAAGGGACTTCACATTCGAATCACATGATATGGCCGCTCTTCCAGACAGTTGAGTCCTTACTAATGAAGCATTGAGTATAAGGGCTTATCACTGAAACACTGGGGGCTTCCGCTATCGATATTTAAAGCTTCACAGTCATTGGAACATTGGGGCTCCCATGGTCAACAACTGGGGCTGATTCAAATATTCCATCCTGAGAGATATCGTTGAGTAAACCTGATCAAATGGGTGTCGGGAATTAACCTTTCGAGTATCCGCGCTAGGCTTACGTTCTCACACCACCTCTCATCCTCATCATAACTCTCAAAGTTCTCAAAATCTTCATAATAGGAAAAGTGCACATTTCATTCCTTTCCTGATTCTCCCTCTTCGCACATACACACTTTTCGTCATTTTACAAAAAGTAAAGGTTGGAATGCAAGCAAGGCGTGTGTGTCAGTAAAAAACGGAATTTCTCAAAATGTGAAAAGGAAATGAGATTTGAAATTCATCCAAATCAAGATCAATTGCAAAATGAAATCACCTTTCACATTTCATCAAACCATCAAGATCAAAACTTTTGCAAATTGAAAGGAATGTGTTCTTTTGCCCTTCTCAATCTCCAAACCATGAATGCTTTTTTGTTGCACGTGTATGACACTTCGAAGCACAAATGCCACAATATACCTTGCATTGCTTGAATAATTCTTTCGTAGGTACTTCGATCCATTCTCATTGCCTTTTTGAGGACAAGTCAAAAGAATCAAAAATCTCATCACACAACAAAACAAAATCCATATGTTGCCCCGATCTCAACTTTATCAGCACTCATGGCCAAGTCAAGATGCCAACTCAGATGCTACTCCAATGATGTCCAAAGCAAACTCTAGACGCCTTCACAAAAAATGCTTCATCAATGATGACAGAATCGAGATGTCGCCTTATCAAGGCCTTTGGCTGAATTCAGATGCCAATCACAACGCTACACCAACACTCTTGTGGCCAAATCAAGATGCCGCTCCATCAACAATATCAGCAAATCTAGACGCCGATTCGAACACTTCTCCAACAACATTCATGGCAAAGTCCAGATGCCAACCACTCATCATCAACAGCGAGTTGCAGCGTATCCTTGAAATATACACATGCTATCTCTTTGTTACTTTTACTTGCAATTAAACTGCATGGCTTGAGAAAATTTAGAACTCGCCTTCCTCGTAATTTTAGACAAACACTTAGGCTTGAGAAAATTAGATTTTGCCTTCCTCAAAATTCTAGAAAAACCCTTAGGCTTGAGAAAATTTAGATCTCGCCTTCCTCCAAAAACTTTAGACGACCCCTAGGCTTGAGAAATTTTAGGTCTCGCCTTCCTCAAAAAAATTTAGACAACCCTTAGGCTTGAGAAAATGTAGATCTCGCCATCCAATTATAGACCGACCTCTCCCGGCTTGAGAAAATGTAGATCTTGCCACCAATTATAGATTTCTTGGTCCGTACTGGCGCCAGTACGGACCTCTCTCAGAACTACGCCCCGACTTGATTCCCGAAAGGGATACGTAGGTAGCTCGAATGCAAGAGCTCAGTCGCCAGTTTCCTCAAATAAAATCATGTTTTCATTCCAATCCCAAGCAAAGAGAATTCGACTTCTCGATACTAACCCCGACTCAGAGATGTATGTGATCTCGCCAACCCATAAGCCATTCATCCATTCCAATCCCCAGCAAAGAGAATTCGAATTCTCAATGCACCCCCAGCATCCAGCCAAACTACAATGGGTCTGATTCTCGCAAGAGATACGTAGGAAACTTGGGAATCCAGGTTCGCCATATTTATGCTTGATTATTTTGCTTGAGTAGAACTACAGAGGCTTGATTTTCGCAAGAGATACGTAGGAAGCCCTACCTTGGGCCAGCCGTTAAACCCGAGACGAGATCGGTTGTCTCTTAGTGATCGTCAAATCCTCTTTACTTCATAAGTGAATTCGACGAGGGGCTCTGTAGACACCCCGATCTCGCACCCCCTAAAACCTACCCTTTAATTGGTCTAAACCCTCGCAATCGACCTAAAACCCCCAGATTTGGCCGTTTAGGACTACCGGCCGCCTTATTGGCGCATCGGATGAAGAAGCCGAGTCCGAATTCATGATCAGGACTCAAAACCGAGTAAATGGGTCTATCCTCGAAAAATCGCGCGCCGGGACCCCACGGCGGGTCCCGCAGCTCTAAAAAACCTTTTACCGGTCATCTTATGGATTTACAATATCATTTATGTTTTTACTTGCCTATTAACATATTTTATATATACCGGCTCGACCAAAAAAATATTCCGAGCAACTTTCATATTGGGCCCGCAGACAACCGGGACACCGGAGCGCGCACGACGGAGCAGTTGCGGAGCGGAAAACCAGAGCCAGAGAAAATGTTCACAAGCTCACGCCATGACCAGCCCCAAGGTTCCACTTGGCATCACATGATTGGCCAAGATAGAAAAGAATTAAAAAATCAAAGATTGGGCACCAAGCTTGGTGCACGGCCGTGCACTTTTCCATGCTCGGCCGTGCACCCCATGGACAGCCATTTCTCAGCTTTTCACCCATTTTTAAAACTTGATCATTACCCTCCTCCATCACCTCCATCAAACACCATCACCCTATATCCGGCTCCCCCCTCCTCTACCCCTACCATAGGGGTAGTATAGTCCAAAAAACCACCTCCCTCCTCCCTCCAAAACTCTCCTAAAATGGCCTAAGCAAGGAGGCACACAAAACACACTTACATCCCATTACCCTTTCTCTTCAAGTTTTTTCTCTCCATTCTATCTTCAAGTTCTTATCTCCACCCAATCAAACACACTCCCAACTCAAATCAAGCAATCTTCAAGCATTCCAACCCTCAAACTCAAACAAAAAAAGAAGTCTTCCCTTGGCAAAACAAAGTAAACACACCCTCCCCCTATTAACTAGGTAATATCTCCTTTGTAATTCTTGAATCTTCAAAGATGTAAATGATTTAGATGTTTGTGTAAGGGTCTAGCCACTAGTTGACTAGACTCCCATATTTCTTGAAATGTCCATGCAAAGAACTTGCAATATAGTCATGTAAATAATGTTATAAATGTTTGAATCTGAGTTTTATTATGTTTATATGATTTCATGATGGTTATGTGTTCCTTTCTTGGCCAAGTTTTGGGTAATTCATGCATAAATATACTTCTTGTCCTCAGAATCCATGAATCTTCCCTCTTTTCCCATCTTCATGAATATTCATACTTAGTCTGATATTTGATGTAAAATAACTCTTTGGTAATGTTCTTAACATTCTAAAGTTTGAGTTCCATGAGTTTCAAGGATTATTTTTGAGTCTAAGTCATGTCTTGAGGTCCATTTTTGTGACCTAAGTGAGCAGTCCATACAGTCTGCTCAAATGAATGATTTTTATGTCTTTAGAACCCCATCTTAAATTGATTTCTGGACTTGGGTCAAGCGATAAAAGTTGTTCCTTATGTATTAAAGTTCATTCTAGTGAATTTTCATGTCCATATTGCATGTTTATCTTAGGGTTCCATGCATATTTTTGAGTCCCAGATGTGCTGTCCATCTTGTCTTTCTCTGTACCATGATGTGTTCTTGTATTTAAAACTCTGTCAAAACTTGGTTATTGGGCTTAAGTCAAGACATGGATTTTGTTCTTAACGAACTTAGTAAAGTGTAAATATCTTTGAAACATTTTTAGGACCTCGTGAAGTACCTCTTTTTCTTTCTTGTTTAAACCTCCAAGTTCCAGAATCTGCACTTTCAGTTTCTGACATCAAAATGTCAGAGATTTTTTTAACCACTTAAATTCATCTTTTGAACCTAAAATTTGGGTTACTTCATGGTAAATGTTACTTTTCTTCTTTAAAAAAAAGAGTAAAAATTCATATATATATATAATCGAGTTGCATTTCAATTGTTACTTTCACAATAAAAAATTGTTACATTTCAGATATAATGTTACATTTAATAATATAAACTGTTGCAATTGAGAAAAAAAATGTTACATTCATTTTTTATAAAATGTAACATTAGTTTTAGTTTGTCAATCTTATGTTAATTTTGGAAAAAAAAGTGTTACATTTGAAAAAAGAGTATTACATTCCTTTATAAAAAGTGTGACATTAGTTTAGTTGTCAATCTTTATGTTATCTTTAATCTATTGCAGCAAAATTGTGGTACATTTTGAAAAAAAAAGTGTTACATTTCGTTATAACAAGTGTTACTTTTGTTGGGAGGAAAAAAGTTGGGAGTGGCCAAAAAAAAAGAAAGGAAAAGTCAGCGCCTGGCGCCGTCGCACAGCGTGCGGCGGTTGCACAGGAGACCGCCTCAAACTACAATGCTTAATAAAAAATTCGCCAAATTTCCGACCCTACTTCCGCCAAAAAGAAAAAAAATCCCAAAAGATACTGACGCTAATTTTGCATCACAACGACTTATTTTATGTATTGGCTTCGTCAAGCACAAAGTACAGCCCTAATCGCCATAGCTCCAACCGTCTATCGAAGCTAATTTCACATTTCCGTCAGTTGTAGTGGCGGACCCAAGATTTACATCAAGTGCTACATTTTAACTAATAATTGATAAAATCGACAAATTCAACATAAAATTGGCGAAATCTTTTTAAAACATATGTTTTGTATAAACACTTGCTAATTTCTAACTCACCATATTCTTATTGTAGTAATTTACTTGAAAACTAGTAAGCTTATGTTATAAATAAATAAAACAAAATAATATTTCATATTTACATTATTGATGTTTTAATAATTATATTATTATAGTAACCAACCAATTAATTATTTTTAAAAGAGTAATTTATTTCATATATGATTCATATTACTTTTTTCAAACAATAATTATTGATAAAAAATAGGAAATGAAAATCATTTATGACCGTTAACGTGTGGTAAAAAAATAATATCATAAGATATATTTTTTTATTTGAAAAATACCACATACTGTATTATAATAGAAGCAAAAAAGGAATTTGAATAATAAATATAAACTATTTATGATAATCAAATTTCAAGGTTTTGAATAGCTAATTCGTTCAAAAAAGAAAATGGCAATGTAGCTGGGTAGACTAGAACCCATATCAGTAGGTGTGAATTGAAAGTACGTTACAACCAGAGTTAGGTACAATATGCTATTAGACGTTGCACTATTAAATATAAGGCTAATTGCAATTCGGTTACCTGAGTTTTATAAATTGTTGCAACTGGTTATCGAATATGTAAATTTTCAAATTCAATTCTTAAGTTTGTAAATTTGTTGCAATGTGATCTAAAAATGGATGAGGTGTTAAAAAACTAACGGAATTACGGCCATGGGCCACGCACATGTCATTTTAAGGGGTATTATAGTCTTTTCTTAGGTCATGTGATTGTATTAACGAATACCAACGAAATTGACCATTTTTTTTTTCAAATAAGCCCTTATATGGAAGAAAACTTAACCAAATTTATAACTATGTTAACCATCACCAACACCATCATCATCATTGTAACACTACCACCACCACCATTATAACCACTGTGGCTGCCATCCCTCACCACCATACCATCAACATTTAACCACCATAATACCACCGCCATCTATACAGTTACACACCGACGTATAAACATACACCCATGTACACATAGATCTTTAAAGATCAGCAATTTACACACACAAACTCACCAAATTACACATAGATGTAGATCAACCACACACAAACTCACCAAATTACACATAGCTGTAGATCAACACACAGACACACATGAACATACCATAGAAATAACGCAAGAGATGGAGAGAGAGCAAAATTGGAGAGAGAGAGAGAGAGCGAAATGGGGGAAGGGGATCAGAGATGGGGAGAGAGATGAAACTGGGGGTTTTCTTTCATGGATTATCATAGATGGAGGGATAAATGAAATTTGGGTCAAAGAAGATAAGAGGAGATGGGGAGAGGCTGAACTACTAAAGAAGGGGAGATGGGGAAAAGCGCCGGTGATGGGGGAGGGGACCGATCTGCAATCAGAGAGAGAAGAAGAAGGGGAAAGCGAAGGCCAGAGGGAGAGCGGGATGAGGGTATAGAGAAGAGGGGAACAGGAGTGGCGGCGGCTACCAGAATGTGGGTAGTGGGTGAGTTGAACATGGCGGAAGGGAGAAGGGGAGCCGGGAGAGAGAGGATGGGGGGGAAGGAGATTAGGAAGTGAGAGAGGGGGGGGGGGGAAGGGATTGACTTTGTGATTTTTTTTTCTTTTTTTGTTATTTCTTTGCATAGGCATTAAATTACCTTTTTGCCCGCTCAATACTTGGCAAAATGACATATATGCACCTTAAAATGTCATGTGTGCGGCACATGACAAACATTTCGTTAGTTTTCTATTTTTACATCACATTGCAACAAAAATACAAACTTAGGAATCGGATTTGAACATTTATATATTCGATAACCAATTGCAACATTTTGTAAAACCCAGGTAACCAAATTGCAATTAACCCTTAAATATGTAACACATAAATCAGAGGTAAAAAAATTAATAAAAAATATTTTTTAAAATCAAATGGGTGCCATCGCCCCCACTCGTCACAAGGTGGGTCCGCCCCTGATCAGTTGCCAGACGGTCCTCGCAAGTCAACACTGGCTATTTGATCCACCAGTATGTATGTACTTCTCCACCTATTTCACATTTTAGTTAGGGCTTTTGAAATTGTTGTGTCAGAGTTTGAATTCTTTCTTAAAATTGGGGGATTTTGGCTCCAAGTACACGAATATATAATTCTAGTGTGGAAGTAATGATGTGAGTTATTTCAGTCAGTGTTTGTGATTGTTTTGTGTGTGTGTGTGTGTGTTTATAGCGAGTGTTTATGAGAGCTTTAATAATTTATATTCAAAAGTTACTTGTTTTTTTGGCCATTATAGTTCTGTTTTGTAGCCATTATCCTTCTTTTTTCAGTGTTAGTATTGTTTTCTTTCTCATCTTGTTCGGATACTTCTTCCTCTCATGTCCTCAGTGTTAATAATGTTTTCTCATCTTGTTTGGATGCTTTACACCATTTCTATCCCAAGGTAAAACTTGGCCGTGGACAGTCAAATTATTTTGTGCTACATAAGTCTTGTGATTTCAGACTTATTCTACCATGGAGTTAAGATGCTAGTTTATTCATAAAATTTCAGTTTTGACCATGCTTTTTGCTACATTATTTTTTTATTTTTGTACGCAGTACAAGTACTAGCTACAGGTTCCTCCCGACCAATTTTCACTTAAAAGACTCACTAAGTAGATCATAACTCAAGCACATATAAATGTCATAACGCAAAACCTGCAATTCTAAATACCACCAACTATCGAAGCTAACAATTTAACATCTAAATTATTTCAAAGATTCAATTCAAATTAATAAAACATATAACCTGGATTCAACTCTACAAGTGCAATCATGAGTGTTCAATTTGAAAAATCACTTCCAGTTGTTTCAGAAGACAGTTCAGTCCTCCAAATCCCGTGCATTTCATGTTCACAAACGAAAAGGAGAGCAATTAAGGAACTATCATTCTTAATTACATTAACAAAAAGGAACAAAAGACCATTAAGTTGGTGTGTTGAAAATCTGCATCTATAGTACATGTAGATTCAAAGTATTAAAAATTCAAACACACCATTTCCAAGCTTCCTTTGTAAACATTCTCAAACTCCCCAGCACCATATATGTTCTTGGCATGAACAGGTTCTTTTGCTGTGGC
Organism: Campanula takesimana; assembly: GCA_026119855.1. NCBI lineage: Eukaryota > Viridiplantae > Streptophyta > Magnoliopsida > Asterales > Campanulaceae > Campanula > Campanula takesimana. Next base: position 147,333 of record JAOWBW010001163.1, read on the forward strand.
GACAATAGAGGTAGCCAAGTGCTGAGAGGAAGAGTGCGAGACATCTGAAAAAAAAAACTGACATTGGAAATAGATTGACCTGAAAATTTAGGATTAGGATACTATTTAACTACAGCAGCGAAAAAGATCGGGGAGAGAAAATGATAGCCATACCTGGTGATGAATTTAGGGCGAAAGAAAGAGGATCAGGCATGGATGATCCATAAAAAAAACTACGCTTAATAATACTACATCCGCCCCAGAAATATACTCCTCCCATTTTAGCTAGTCCCAAAAGATAGTCTCACTTGTAAAAACCGTTATGTTAGTGCAATTTTATAAATGTACAAACATATGAAGCACCATCTTAACAATGCAAAATGTACCATGTCAATGAGACTTATTTTTCCGGGACGAAAGGAACGAGTGTTATTCAAAAGGAGTTGCCATGTAATAAAAAAACAAAAAAACATACAACTCAATGATAAGATTATTCGAGGAACAAGTGATCTTAGCCCAAGTACAAGGATCAACAGAGTCTTTGTCCCAGTTACTAAGACCTCCGTGTGGGTCATTTAACTCTCTTAATCCTAATTAGTGCTTCAACTACATAGAAAATAAATATTGATAATTAGTTCCAAACAAGAAAAGAAAAGAAATCACCCTAAATCAAATACCTTCGGATTGTACCAGTCGAAATCAAAAGAAGTTACCTTCGGGATTGCGACCTTTGTACGAGAAATAAAGGTCCAAAAACAAGAGAAGGGAACAGAGTGTGGGACAGAGAAGGGAACAAAGTGTGAGACCGATATTGGGAGAAACCATAACTATCTCTTACTCTTGCTGGCTTGGAGTACTACTATTTTATGATCTTGGATTTTCTGGTCAACCTATTTTCAAGGTCAATTTTTTCAGATGTCTCGCACTCTTCCTCTCAGCACTTGGATACATCTAGTGTCGCCACGGCAAAAGAACTTGTTTATGCCAAGAACATACATGGTGTTGGGGAATTTGAGAATGTTTACAAAGAAAGCTTAGAGATAGTGTGTTTGAAATTTTAATACTTTGAATCTACATCTACTTTAGATGCAAATTTCCAACACACCAACTTAATCATCTTTTGTTCCTTTTTGTTGATGTAATTAAAATTGACGAGCTCCTTAATTGCTCTATTTTCGTTAGAGAACATGAAATCCATGGGATTTCGAGGATTGAACTGTCTTTTGAAACAACTGGAAATGGTTTTTAAAATCGAGCACTCATGATTGCACATGTAGAGTTGAATTCTGGTTATATGTTTGATTAATTTGAATTAATTGCATCTTTGAAAATAATTTAGATGTTAAATTGTTAGCTTCAAATAGTTGGTGCTATTCAGAATTGCAGGTTTTGCGTTATGACATTTATTCTTGTGCTTGAGTTATGATTTGTTTAGTGAATCTTTTAAGTGAAAATTGGTCATGATGAACCTGTAGCTAGTATGGACAACTACGGGTAGATATATGGGCTAATATGAGATTCCCTTACACATTTTCTGTAAGTTCTTCAAACTTTGTAATTTGAAGATATTTAGTTTCAATCATATACAATGTTGGACCCGGAACCGCTCCACCCAAGTTAGCTCCACCCCTCCACCCAACGGCTCCGATCAAGGCCACATAGGCGAGCGGTTTGGGTGTGCGGCTAAGATGATTTCAATTTTTTGTGGGTCCACCGAGTTCGGACATATCTAACCGTTGGGTGGAGCTAAAATGAGGTGTCTCCAATCTACACCATTGGGTGGATCTAACCTCTCAGTGCAGCGGTTCGAAATCCTACAATAATGTTGTTCTTTCAGGGGACATATGTAGAGTTCTCTCCATTGTGACCATACAATAAACTTTGTTTATTGTTCTTTTATGTTTGATTTGGGTTTCTTGCATCAAAGATGTAGATTGTGCTTTTGGGGCGTTTCAATCTTGCTTTGCAATACTGCAATCCGTCACTCGCCTGGAGCGAGGCGATTCTTGGTAAAATAATGATGACTTGCATTATGTTGCATAATATGATAATTAAAGATGAACGAGATCGATATAAAAATTATGATGATGCGAGTGAATCTAGGCAGACAAACCAAAAAATAAAAGAAAACGTAAACCAGAGTTGCGCAAGACAAGACATTTACGTATACAAGAGAAAATTCGCATGTTGAAAATAGCATCGCCGAATATATGGCGCGCAAGCGGAATGTTCAAAGTAAAGCTACACACTAAGCTCTCAAACCTAATTGAGTAGTATATATATGCAAAGAACAACCCTTGAAATCACATGCATCATTTTATTTATTATTGGCATTGCTTTCTATTCTTTCGTTTCTGTTTGTATTTTAGTTTTTTAAATTTTCATGAATGTAATGTTTTAAATTATTGTAATTTGACGTTTATTTATGTGTGTTTAATTCTTTCAAAGTTCTGCAATTAAGTTAGGATTTGCTGTTAATTTCCATGGAACTTGTTGATTTCCATGGAGCTTCTGTAGACATTTGTTATGGTTCGGTTGTTTATGGTTCTGGACATCTAGTTGATGGTTTTCTTGTTTTAGATGTTGAACATACGTTGTTTAGTGACGATGGTTGTTTCTCTTTAATGGCATCTTCTAGTAGCATCAATGTAGATGCATCTGTTTGGTATGCTCGCTTAGGGCACATCGGACAGGAAATAATGAATAGGTTGGCAAAAGAGGGTTTATTTGGCTCACTTAACAAAGTGTTATTGCCTACTTGTGAAAGTTGCCTAGCTAGGAAAGCAACAAGAAAACCATTTGGAAAATCAGGTAGGGCTACTTTTCCATTGCAATTAATCCACTTCGATATTTGTGGGACAATTAATGCGAGGGCAAGGCATGGAGGCTCATATTTCATCACATTTATAGATGACTAGACACGCTTTGGTCATATCTATTTACTTTCTCACAAGTCTGAGGCATTAGATTGTTTTAAACGATATACTTGCATTATTGAGGATCAATTAGATAAAAGCATCAAGGCTTTAAGAATAACATAGATGTGAGTATTTGTCTGAGCAATTGAAGGCTCTTTGTGATGAAAAAGGCATTGAAAAACAATCAATTATTCGAAGGACTCCATAGCAAAACGGTGTTGCAGAGAGGAGGAATAGGGCATTGCTAGACATGGCTAGATCTATGATGGCACAAGAAAATCTACCTATAAGTTTTTGGGGATATGCTTTACTTACTGCCGCATATATTCTTAATTGTGTCCCCTCTAAATCAGTAACTTCCACCCTATACGAATTATGGAAGGGCAGAAAACCAACTTTGGAAAATCTGCGTCCATGGGGATCGGCTGCCTATATACATAATACTTCCGACAAGCATGTGAAGTTAGGTCTTAGGGGTAAAAAGTGTATCTTTATAAGATACTCATAACATTCCAAAGGATATGTGTTTATAGGTGAAGGACCGGATGGAAGCTTGACTAAAATTGAGTCCCGTAATGTGGATTTTCTGGAAAATGATTTCCCTAATAGGGGTGAAGTAGATAGGGAGATTAGACTATATGAAATGGAAGAACCCGAAGTAGGTATACCTACTCATCAAATAGAGATAGAGGAAGAAGTTCCTCACCTTCAATAGTGGGAGAGATCTATCATCGAGTACCACACTTCCAATAGAAGAAGAATCTCAAGAGCCTATCTTACGTAAGAGTCAGCGTGGACATATTCCTCGATGTCGTTTCGACATAAAAAGTGAATCATTCATGGCTGATGCACATGATGTTGATGAGCCAAGAAGCTATAAAGAGGCTATCACATCACCTACTAGTGAAAAATAGATGATGAAATGAAGTCAATGAAAACCAATAATGTTTGGGAATTAGTTGATTTACCTCCAGGGTGAAAGACTGTAGGAAATAAGTGGATCCTACGAGTCAAACGTAGAGTGGATGGCTCCATTGAAAGATTGTTGGTCCCAAAGGGCAACAAGGGTATGAAAAATAGCTTAGAGGCGGGGTGAATAGCTGTTTTAAAATTCTTTTCGTACCCTTGAAAAACTCAATTGCAAATGCGCACTTTATCAAGTAAGCGTTATGATATGCGCCTAAGTGAGTGAGTGAAATGCACAGCGGAATTTAGTAATGAAAATAGGCGCAAAGTGTGATAAAGGGGGCGCACACACACACTAAGGATTTTGGCTCAAAGTGGGTGAAATAAGAAACTAAGGCAAATGAGTTAACAACACAACACAATTCAGTTCAATCAATCTACAATGAGTAAACAAGCAAATAGTGAGTGAAGATAATAACTTGAAAGTAAATGACAAGATAATAACACAAGCTATTTGGAGAGGTTCGATCAATGAAAGATCTACGTCCTCTACCAAGATGGTTAGTCTTGGATTTCTAATGGAGATCTTATATTATGAGAGAGTGTTACAAATTACAACTTTTGAGCTTCTACACTAACTCAAGATCTAATATTCTATGAATGAACAAATCCAAAACAATAACCGGTGTATCTCTAAAAGATGGATCTAAGTGATCAAACTTAAAGAGGTGCGTGTGTGATTTTAGTATCAAGGCTCTTTAGATCTTTATGATTTAGAGCACAATGAAACTAAAGTGTTATAGCTTGAAGATCTGGGCTAAGGATGAAGGTATGAAGATGTTCTTGAGAAATTCTGGAAACACGAAGGCAATCTTCAAATCTTCAACAAATGCTTTGAGAGAGAAATTCTTGAAATTCTTAGCAAAACTCAGCAACTTCAAAATGTTGAAGTTATGGGGTATTTATAGTGAACTTCAAAAAACTAGCCATTGGAAATCCTTGTGGATAAGATGTGCTGTCGCTCGTTGATTGGAGCATGCATATATTATGGCCACTTTGACACTCAACATAAATGTGACCGTTATGGACACGTGTCAACAGATTAGGCGCATATGCATCTTTTAACCACCGTTGGATCATTGGCATAATTTGAATTCTCTTCAAGTCTTTGAATCTTCAATAAATCACAGAGTGTTGAATTAACACTTTGAGGCGCGTTTGAGCCAAGAGGCGCACATTATGTGTGCGCTAAACCAAGGGGCGCGAGGCGCGTAACATTGCTTATGAAGAAATCCTTATGCGCGCGCTCTAAATGGCGCATGGCGCGAATAAAGAAGGCGCGTGGCGCGTGGCGCAGGAGGCGCATATGCGCGGCTCAAACTCACTGAGTGATTTTTCTTGAATTTTGATCTTCTTGCCCTATTTCTAAGCCTATTCTATATTAATGGACAACCTAAAAAATGAAGTATAAATACTTCTTACATGTGGGTCTAAAGTCCATGAAATAAAACTTAGGTGATGGATCAATCAAATCTAATAAATCCTATTACATTAAAACTAAGATATATGTGGGCATACCCAACAATCTCCCCCTATTTGATTGATGCCATTACCCACTATATCAAGGACAAACATTATACTTGATAAAAACATGTCCAAATGAATGAAATTGGTAAATCATGTCTCAAGTTAATGCACACACTAGTCCAAGATATAGATTTCTAATCTATTCCAAAAAGGATAACACATTACATATGGAAAGATAGAAACAACAGTTTAACACATTCAAAATGATATATGAATTTTAGATTTGAAATGTGTTTAAACCAATTTGAACTCAATACATGAAAGTATGAAACAATTCAATATGATGCATATGAATTTAAACAATATTCATTGTTCTACAAACAAGGAGTTTGAGTGAACAAGGTTTGATAATAAGTGATGCATTGTTCTCATTAAAACTTGGGGTGTAGGAGTTACAGATTACAAGTTTTGAATAGAACAAAGACAAAAGGTGCTAAAACAAGTAAGCACAAAATCACTAACACAAAAGAGTTGTTTCTATTACAAAAGATTCTTAATAACTTACAATCAAAAAAATAGAAACTAAGGGTTGGGAGGCGCATCATCGTCCTTCAATGATCTCTGAAACGGAGCGCTGAATCTGTTTAGCGAGCTGATGACTACGGTTCGCTAAGCCCTGAGTGTCAGTGACGCTAGAGTGAGTGGCAGTGATACCGTCTATGATGTAACTCAAGTGATTCACATTGATGTTTTGATATTCATTAATGGAGCGCTGAGTGATTTGCTGCTGCTGAGAAATATTTTCTTCTAAGATTTGAATATGAGCTTCAATGGCATTTTGAGCCGTGATAATGTCAGAAGAAATGTGTTCGGCGCGTCTGTCTGAGCTTGAGTGAGCAGCAGTGAAGTGAGTAACGACCAATTCTTTCAACACATCCAACTTTGATACTAACACGTTCATGTTAGATTGAGACGCAGCAGACTGAGGTATGAAAGTAGGCGCAGAAGAGGTGGTTTGTGCCTGATCAGAATGAGGTTGTACCTGAGTCTGCGCCGGAGGAGGAGTAGGAGCAGAAAGTTTGTCCTTGAGAGAATTCATCTCCCCCTTAATGGCAGCGATCTCTTCAGATTGATCAGTAAGTAAGGAAGTAAGAAGCTCAAATTGAGACTTTATCTGCGTCTGACCTTGCTCTAAACTTGCTTGCCCCTGCTGCAAAGATTGAAGAATAGCAAGTACCTCGCTCAAATCTGGAGCAGATGGAGGAGGCGTAGGGGTAGACTGGGGCGCATCAGATTGTATAGGCGCAACAGGAGACGGAGGCGCATGAGGAGGTGAAAGAGTAGGAGATGCATATCCATCTTCAGTTTCAACATCAACAGTTTCAACATCAACAGTTTCAACATCAACTGTTTCCGTTGTGATTAGATCTGGTCCAGAATGAGGTGGAGGCGCAGCTGGAGAAGGAGTGCGCTGAGGAATGGTCTCTTGCTCCCCCTGAACTGGTTCATCTATGTCTGAAACATCATCGCCAAAAAAATCAGAAAGGAGTTGTACCCTTGACACTTTGGTCTTTTGAAATTTGACAGGAGGAGCACGGGGAGCGGGGGCGCGTTGAGTAGGCGCGCGCTGGGTAGGCGCGGGAATAGAAGGGCCTTTCTCAATATCAGCGCTTGAACCAGCGCCTTTCTTGCGCTCTAGCTTCTCTGACTCAGCAGCTTGCTTGGCTTGAAAATCTTCATCTCTTTTTCTTTGAGCCTCAAGTCTGCTGGCTTCCTGCGCTAGCCTTAAATCACGCTCTTCATCAGATTCAAATCTGGTACGTTTGATAGGCGCACGAGGAGGGTTATCAACCACCCGTTTTCCTTTGCTTTTCTCTGTGCCTGGCAAGGGATCAGCGCTTTGTCTTGCACTTGCCGTCACTGCGCTTTTCTTTAATGGTGCGCCTTTAAGAACTGGCGCCTCATCTGATTCGGTGTCTTCATCAACTAAGCCTTCAACAGATTTGATTTGAATTCCCTTGGCGCGCTTTGTAGGCTTCTTTCTGCGCTTTTTGAGGTCCAAATTCGCTTTTCCAAAAGTTGGAACATCATTGATTTTATACTCAGGATTTTCATTCAAAAATTTAACTAACTCAGGATAAGTTAGAAAAAGTTTTGTGAGAAGAAGGCAGTGAGAGCGAAACCTGGTCTTTCCATCACTCTTGTTCTTCACATACTTGTCAATCTGCTCACGCAACGTCTTGAATAAAATGTGAGGCCAGTGAAGCTTCTCCTTGGCCATGATAGCAGCGGTGTATTCCCATTGTTCCACCGTGAATCGGTTCACGTTCCCGGTTTTGAATACAATTGAAGTTCCCACCAAGTGCGCAATATGAGTCAAGAGTTCTCCACCATCTCGAATTTCAGTGTTTTTGATATTATTTTGAAGTGTGGGAATATTCAGAAGTGAAGCAGCCATCCTGTTCTGATCATCAATAGAGTAAGTCATCGGACGCCCAATAATGCGATCGTCACCCGTAGACGGAAAACTGAGTAAGTGTCGAATCACAGATGAGGAGATATGGACGTCTATATTTTGAACGCGAGCCTCAATCCTGTAGTGAGTGCGTCCATTAACATCGATTTCCACTAGAACAGCAGTGGAAAAGAACTCATCCACGAGGAGCGGAGAATAAAAAGACTGGTCCATGGTGAATAAAGGGAGCAGACCAGCAATGCGCAATGTCTCTATGATTTCTCTTCCAATAACTTCACCAGATAACTCTAACAGATCAAGAGTTTCTTCGAGTTTGAAATTTGCAAGGTCCTGAAAAAATAAACATTGATTGATTTTAGAAGTGAAAGAGGCGCATAGAAACATAAGATGATCAAAGTAACATAGGCGCATAAAGAATTGAAAGGCGCATAATAGAATCAGGCGCACAAAATCATAGAGATTCAAGGCGCATGATTGAATTAGGCGCATGAAATTTTAAAGGCGCATAGAGTTACAAGGCGCATATTATGGTTCTATGTAAATACTAAGGAAAAATTAAAACAACAAAATTTGACTAAGTACAAAGTTAGGCGCATAAAGTTTTAGGCGCAAAATGATTTAGGCGCATATACAAGTAGAGGCGCAGAAAACATTCAGGCGCATAAAAAAGTAGGCGCATAAAGAAGTATATAGGCGCATATCGTGTGAAAATTTTGACTTAGCAAAAACACACAAAAACAAAATAACACGTATTCAAATGAAAGAAATGAGAATCAAAAAGTACAAATTTTCAAAAACAAGATAGAAAATTTTTAGAGACCAAAACATGCAAGAATGACGAAGAACACGAAGAACGACCCTTGAATGCTCGAAGAACACCAAGAACACGAAAATCATGAAACTTCACCAAAACAAACAAAAAATATATCAAAATGACCGCATGACAATAAGGAATCTAAATATGTAAACAAAAACATGAACAAATCAACAATGAAAGCACAATGAACAAAAGAAGAACCGAAAATTTGAAAAGTTTAGAAAACCAAAAGTTTCAGATTCGTAATGAAGAAAGCATTGATCGTAAAAATGTTGGATACAAAAGATTAGAAATCATAAGATGAACACAACCCAACAAACGATATAGAAAACGGATCATCGAAACAAGCAAAATCAAGAAAAAAACGAATCCGGGTTTTGTAAAAACGAAGAACACTAAAAATGACGAAAACGGAAAAAGAAATTCAGAAATATAAAGAGTTTAAGGGTTGAGAACTCATACCATTTCGTCTTGTGAAGATGTTGATGCTTTCTTAGGACCCATAAACTTATATATAGAAAATGAAGAAGAAAAATAGAGAAGATGAAGGTAGAGAGAGAGAGGGTGAGAGTCGGGGAGAGAGAGAGAAGAGAGACTGAGAGAGAAGAGAGTTGGTAGGAGGGAGTGTAGGTGATGATGAATATTTATAGGTTAGGTTCAAAATTTTGCACTGATAAGGAAAAAATACAGTCAAAAATTTAAAAAGATGGGAAGTTGAAAGGATGGCATTTATGAGGGATTTTGAAAAACGGCAGCTCATCATGACAAAAAGGACGTTCATTAATGAGGGATTTTTGGGATTTGAAGGGCATTAATGGCTGAATGACCTAAAGTGTCATGATGTGACATTTTGGGTTTAGAAAAACTGCTCCACTTTCCCTTTAAGTGTAAGAGCAATTTTAACTAATTTTTGCACAAACACCAAAAACATCTATTTTGGTGTAAGTTTGGGGTGCAAGAAATATATCCCCAGAAAATAAAATTTTTCGAAAACGTAAAACGAGGGAAAAATTTAATTGCACAAGTACCCTTGAACAATTAATGGAATATCAAAAGACAAAAATTCCAATAATAAATGAACAGAATAAACATACCTGGTACTTGTGTATTGAATACGTTCAATCATTGATATTAAATTTTAAGTATTGATTGAGCCGCAATAGTTAATGCGCGCATGAGAGGCGCATTTCACTCACAGGAGCGCATAATGACCAGTGCGCAGAAATTGCTTTTGGGCGCGCAGGTGAGTGAGGCGCTATTCTATGTTCTTAGGCGCGTAGTAATGATAAAATTCTTTGTAGGATAGGTGCGCAGAGTGAGGTATAGGGCGCGCATAGATATTGAGCGCGCAGAAATAAGAGTTGGGCGCGCAGTTAGTAAGGCGCATAGTATGGCGCATAGTTTCCTTGAAACTTTGAAGAATTGATCTAACATTTGTACCTAATATACTCATAAGTCAACAAAACATAAAATCATTAGTATTGACAAAACTATATTGAATTTAGTTGAGTTCAAGCATACCTATTTCACCTCTCAAAAACATGAACCGTTTCGCGTCGAGTACTTTCGTTAGAATGTCGGCGATTTGATAGTCGGTTCCCACGTGTTCCAAATGAATATTTCCTTTCTCCACGTGGTCTTTGAGGAAGTGATATTTGATGTCGATGTGTTTGGTCTTTGAGTGCATGACAGGATTTTTAGAAACCGCAATTGTTGATGTATTGTCGCAGTAGATGGAACAATTTTCTTCGATGATATCATAGTCCACCAATTGCTGCTTCATCCAAAGTATTTGACAACAACAACTTCCCGCAGCGATATATTCGGCTTCGGTTGTTGAGACAGATACAGAAGCTTGTTTCTTACTTGCCCATGACATAAGTCGATATCCGAGGAAATGACAAGTGCCACTAGTGCTTTTCCTATCAATTGTGCACGCTGCATAATCCGCATCTGAATAACCTACAAGTTTAAAGTTCGAATCTTTGGTGTACCAAAGTCCAAGGTTAACAGTGCCAGAGAGATATCTTATAATACGTTTCACAGCAATTAAGTGTGCTTCTCTAGGGTCGGATTGATAACGAGCACAAACACAAACACTAAACATAATATCGGGCCTACTAGCAGTAAGATAAAGGAGTGAGCCAATCATACCTTGATAGAGCGTTTGATCAACACGTTTACCTTTTAAATCTTTGTCGAGTTTGTTGCCGGTGGCCATTGGAGTATCGTATGCTTTGGCGTTTTCAAGTCCAAACTTCTTGATTAAGTCCTTTGTGTATTTGGCTTGATTGATAAAAATGCCTTCACTCATTTGCTTGATTTGAAGCCCGAGGAAGAATGTGAGTTCTCCCATCATGGTCATTTCAAACTTGCTCTTCATTAGTTTCTCAAAACGCTTGCACAACAATTCATTAGTAGAACCAAATATAATATCATCAAAATAAATTTGAACAACTAATTTATGACCATTATGTTTGGCAATGAAAAGAGTTGTATCGATTTTACCGTGAGTGAAGCCTTTTTCGATGAGAAACTTGGATAGTGTATCATACCATGATCTTGGTGCTTGTTTGAGTCCATACAAAGCTTTCTGGAGTTTGTACACATGATTTGGAAATTGTGAATCTTCAAACCCAGGTGGTTGAGAAACATAGACTTGTTCTTGGAGTTCACCATTTAGAAACGCGCTCTTCACATCCATTTGATATAACTTGAAGTTCTTGTGAGCGGCGTAAGCTAGAAATAATCTGATAGCTTCAAGTCTTGCTACGGGCGCAAAAGTTTCATCGTAGTCAATTCCTTCTTCTTGCCTATAGCCTTGTGCAACCAATCTTTCTTTGTTTCTCGTGATGGTTCCATTCTCATCCATCTTGTTCCTGAACACCCATTTCGTACCAATCACTCCATGATCATTTGGTCTTGGAACTAGAGTCCAAACCTTACATCGTTCAAATTGATTGAGTTCTTCTTGCATTGCAACAACCCAACTAAGATCTTGGAGCGCTTCATCAGCCTTCTTCGGTTCAATTTGAGAGATAAAAGCAGTGTAAGCATCAAAGTTTGTAGCTCTCCTTGTACGAACACCAACTTGTAGATCACCGATGATGTTAGCAATTGGGTGACCTCTAACTTCACGAACTTCAGGAGGTAAGTTAGGTTGAGTCGTTGTAACTTGAAGGTCTTCAATTGGTACATCTTCACCAGATTCAAAGTCATTGAAATTTGGGGGTTGAACTGGCTCAGAATCAAAATTTGGGTTAACACCAGATGCAGCAGTAGAAATAGGCGCGTGAGAGGAATCATGAGGCGCATCATTGGAATGAGGTGCAATAGAGGATTCACCAGGCGCATTATACATTGAATTAGGCGCATTTGATGTAGATGGATTTCCTTGTGTTGATAGATTCTGATTTTGAGTGGGCGCAACATAAATAGGAGCAACTGTATCATTTAGCTCAACAGAATCATCAGCAACATTTGGAGCCAAATGTGTCTCAAGGAGAGAATGTTCATCAAATGTAACATGTACAGATTCAACTATCACTAATGTAGTTCTATTAAAAACGCGAAAAGCTTTAGAGTGTTTAGCATACCCAGCAAAAATACCTTCGTCGGCTTTGGCATCGAATTTACCTCTATTTTCGTTTCCGTTGTAGAGGATATAACATTTGCAACCAAAGATCTTGAAGAATGCAATGTTGGGAGTTCTACCACGCCAAAGTTCATACGGAGTCTTGTTGTGAGGTTTGTTGATGAGGGAACGATTTTGAGTAAAACATGCAGTGTTGATAGCTTCTTCCCAAAAGTACTTAGGTAATTTAGCTTCAGCTATTATCGTCTTTCCCTCTTCAATCAACGTCCTATTCTTTCGTTCAACAACGCCATTTGTTGAGGGACTCCGGCGGTTGAAAAGTTGTGATCTATCCCATGATCTTCACAATATCGAGTAACACCGTTGTTTTTGAATTCTGTTCCATTGTCGGATCGAACACTAACGATGTCATCTTCGTTTTGGGTTTGGAGCAGTCGAAATAAGGTAGTGAGAATATCATAACAATCATCTTTTGTAATCATCATCTCTACCCATGTATATCTTGAATAATCATCCACCACAACTAGAGTATACTTGTTTCTTCTAATACTTGCGGAGGTGACTGGTCCAAATAGATCAATGTGAAGCAGTTGCAAACATCTAGTAGTTGAAGGATTTGACTTGCTTGAAAATGACTGCTTCGGTTGTTTGCCAAGTTGACACGCGGCGCACTTTTTGTCATGATGATCAGCAACCTTGGGAAGTCCTTTGACAAGATTATTCCTGCTGAGTTTAGATAGATACTTGAAGTTCAAGTGACTTAAGCGCTTGTGCCACAGCTAACTATTTTCGTTCACACTTTTTGCTACAAAACAAAGATTAGTACTAGAGTTCATACTATGGAAATCAATAATATAAATGTTTGTCTTACGATATCCCGTGAGTAAGATAGCTCCAGTTTTGCCATTCTTGATAAGACATTGCGTTGAAGTAAAATGGCATTCTAATCCTTTGTCGCAGAATTGAGAAATGGATAATAAGTTGTGCTTGAGCCCTTCGACGAGTGAGACTCTTTCAATGCACACTTTGTCTTTCTTGAGCTTTCCATATGCCACAACTTGACCTTTGTTATTGTCACCAAATGTTACGAAGGGACCTCTTTCTTAATGGACATCTTCTAATAAGGATTCATCTCCAGTCATGTGTCTTGAACACCCACTATCGAGAATCCATTCATAATTTCTAGCTTTTGAAGATCTAGCCATGAAACAAAGAACCTGAAATATAGACAATTAAGCAGGTCCCCTTTATTCCTTTTGGGTCCTAGGGTTAGCAACTTTTGACAACCCACTCTTGCTTGACCTTAGGATTTTTACGTCCTTTGGCATTGGGAGTGAATCGCAAAAGGCATTCCACGGCCTTGTGTCCTGAACAATCACAAATGGAACAATGATGAAAGCCACCAATCACGTGAGTTTTCACAAACTCTTTACTTTTCTTGGGGATGGCATTCTTCTTTGGGTCAGATGAACTAGTCTTAACAAAATCTTTCTTTTGAAATTTTGGAGCGGTTTTTCTTGGAGGGCGCATAGGGCTAGGAGGCGCACGGCGATGAGGCGCGTGGCTCTTAGGCGCATAATGAGCACTCAGAGAAGGAGCGCGCCTATTTTCAAGAATGATTTTGCTAGGAGATGGTTCATCTGTAGCTATATCTTTCCCATTAGCTTTCCCAAATTGCTTCGTTGGGTAGACATAATGGAATGTTTGTCTCTTGACTTTTTCCTGTCCTTTACCCATTGAATTAGAATGTTTTTCCTTGGGAATTTCAAAAGTTTGTTGGTTGGTAAATTCACTATCTCTTTCAGCACAGACATCACATTTAAAGTTGTCACTAGTTGATGAGAATCCCAAGCCACTTTTATCACCACTGACTTTTTGGGACTCAAATATGTTCTCCATAGTGACACGAGAATTGGACCACTCATTTGTAATCTTTTTAAGATCAGTAATTTGAGCAACCAATTCATCGTTTTGAACTTTAAGAAGTGAGTTCTGTTCTATTAGAAAAGTGTTTTTAACAGTAAGAGGAGTCATGCTCTTTATCTACTCCTTAAGGAGGGTGAGTTCAGATTTAAGTAGAGATTTCTCGGTCTTAAGCTGGGAAATTTCATCACATGATAGTGCTAAAGCTTCCTTCATACTATCAAATCTAGTGATTACCTTTTCAGCCTTCTTGAACAATTTTTCTTGTTCAGCAATCACTTCATCATCATTGATTTTGGAGATTTGAGCAGTTGGTTCAACTTGAGGTCTAATGTATGCTCCTTTTCTCAATTTGTTCCTTGCACCAAGATCACACCGTGAAAATAACAATCCACCATCGCTTTGAGCCGGAGTGAGAAATCCTTGTTCAACGAGCTCACTGATGGTTGGTCCTTTCTTCTTTTTCACTTCTTGAAAACCTGCAGATTTCTTGATAGGTTTATTCAAGGCATTCATATCGGGAACATCCTTGGAGAAGTCATCATCAGAATCATAAGTATTAACTTCATCATCATTTGCCATCAAACAAACGAGTCCATCATCGGAATCTTCATCGCTCTCATCTGAGTCTGTTTCAATCCAAGTGTTCTGCTCATTTGCTGGTGCTTCTTCTTCAGCAATCATTCCCTTGTGACGAGTGAACTTGGGAGTGAATTTGGGAGTATGGCTGCTCTTCTTCTGCATATATTCAAATTTCGGGATCGGGCAGCTTGATGCAAAATGTCCGGGTTTCCTGCAATTAAAACAAACAAGATCTTCTTTCCTTTTTGAATCACTGCTCCTTGAAAACTTTTGAGGAGCTTTGCTGGTAGATCCTTGAAATTTGTTGGTTGAGCCGGGTCTTGAGAATTTTCTGAACTTTTGAAATTTCTTCACAAATAAAGCGAAGTCTTCATCATCCATGTCTAATAGCTCAGAAGTGGAAATTTTGGGATCGGAACTTTTCTCATCATGAGTAGGCACAGGAGCAGGCGCAGGTGCAGGCGATGCTTCTCTGTGCGCCACCATAGCTATAGATTTTGACTTTCCTTCAGTTTCGCTGATTCGTTGGAGTTTGAGTTCGTAAACTTTGAGATTTGCATAAAGGTTCCTTAGTGTCCATACATCTAAAGTTCCAGCGTCTTCAAGAGCGCTAGATTTATGTAGGTATCTTGATCCAAAGGCTTGTAGAAAATTTATATTCAAATCTTTGTTGGTAAACTTCATGCCAAGTGAAATACATAGATTGATAATTTCACAGTAGCGTTCATAAGTTTGCCTCAAGTTTTCACCGGGGAGTTGAGAGAAATTGTTGAATATCTTTTGTACTTCGTATTTCTTGTTCTCCTTGCAAATCGTGTCTCCTTCTATATGCTCTTCAATAGCATCCTATAGCTCATTAGCAGTAGCACAATGCATGACTTGTTGTTTCATAGCCGTGCTTAGAGTGCTTAGAAGAATGTTTCTTGCTTTGCCATCATTTGCAACTCTTCTAATTTCTTCCTCGGTCCATTCTTCCCTTGGTTTTAGAACTGTAGGTTGAGCAGCGTTGGTGCGTGGATTTGGATTCGCCTTCATCGGAATATAAGGTCCATAAACGACGGTGTCATGGATCCTTTCATCGATTGAGTTGAGATGAGTCAATATGCTGAATTTCCACACGTCAAAATGATCTTCATCAAAGACCGGAACGTGAGTGTAGTTTGCAGTTGCCATAGGTTTTGAGTTTGCCATTTAGAATCGGCACCCAAGCTGTTAAGCTTGAAAAACGAAAAATGTTTTATAAAGGTGAAAGCTCTGATACCACTTGTTGGTCCCAAAGGGCAACAAGGGTATGAAAAATAGCTAGAGGGGGGGGGTGAATAGCTGTTTTAAAATTCTTTTCGTACCCTTGAAAAACTCAATTGCAAATGCGCACTTTATCAAGTAAGCGTTATGATATGCGCCTAAGTGAGTGAGTGAAATGCACAGCGGAATTTAGTAATGAAAATAGGCGCAAAGTGTGATAAAGGGGGCGCACACACACACTAAGGATTTTGGCTCAAAGTGGGTGAAATAAGAAACTAAGGCAAATGAGTTAACAACACAACACAATTCAGTTCAATCAATCTACAATGAGTAAACAAGCAAATAGTGAGTGAAGATAATAACTTGAAAGTAAATGACAAGATAATAACACAAGCTATTTGGAGAGGTTCGATCAATGAAAGATCTACGTCCTCTACCGAGATGGTTAGTCTTGGATTTCTAATGGAGATCTTATATTATGAGAGAGTGTTACAAATTATAACTTTTGAGCTTCTACACTAACTCAAGATCTAATATTCTATGAATGAACAAATCCAAAACAATAACCGGTGTATCTCTAAAAGATGGATCTAAGTGATCAAACTTAAAGAGGTGCGTGTGTGATTTTAGTATCAAGGCTCTTTAGATCTTTATGATTTAGAGCACAATGAAACTAAAGTGTTATAGCTTGAAGATCTGGGCTAAGGATGAAGGTATGAAGATGTTCTTGAGAAATTCTGGAAACACGAAGGCAATCTTCAAATCTTCAACAAATGCTTTGAGAGAGAAATTCTTGAAATTCTTAGCAAAACTCAGCAACTTCAAAATGTTGAAGTTATGGGGTATTTATAGTGAACTTCAAAAAACTAGCCATTGGAAATCCTTGTGGATAAGATGTGCTGTCGCTCGTTGATTGGAGCATGCATATATTATGGCCACTTTGACACTCAACATAAATGTGACCGTTATGGACACGTGTCAACAGATTAGGCGCATATGCATCTTTTAACCACCGTTGGATCATTGGCATAATTTTAATTCTCTTCAAGTCTTTGAATCTTCAATAAATCACAGAGTGTTGAATTAACACTTTGAGGCGCGTTTGAGCCAAGAGGCACATTGAGCCAAGAGGCGCACATTATGTGTGCGCTAAACCAAGGGGCGCGAGGCGCGTAACATTGCTTATGAAGAAATCTTTATGCGCGCGCTCTAAATGGCGCATGGCGCGAATAATGAAGGCGCGTGGCGCGTGGCGCAGGAGGCGCATATGCGCGGCTCAAACTCACTGAGTGATTTTTCTTGAATTTTGATCTTCTTGCCCTATTTCTAAGCCTATTCTATAACAATGGACAACCTAAAAAATGAAGTATAAATACTTCTTACATGTGGGTCTAAAGTCCATGAAATAAAACTTAGGTGATGGATCAATCAAATCTAATAAATCCTATTACATTAAAACTGAGATATATGTGGGCATACCCAACAAAGATACAAGGCTCGCTTAGTAGCTAAAGGTTATATTCAATAAGAGGGTAAAGACTATGAGTTAACTTTCTCTCCTGTAGTAAGGTATGCCTCAATAAGATTGATTCTAGCTATTGTAGCTCATTTGGATTTAGAACTTCATCAAATGGATGTAAAAGCATCTTTTCTCAACGGAGAATTGAATGAAGAGGTATATATGGATCAACCTGAGGGTTTCACTGTAAAAGAAAGTGAAAAAAAAGTTTGTAAACTCAAACGTTCTATATACGATCTCAAGCAAGCATCGAGGCAGTGGTACTTAAGATTTCACCACTCAATAATTAGTGATGGATTTGTGATGATTGAAGAAGATCATTGTGTCTATCTCAAACGATCTAAGAGTGACTTTGTTATCCTTTCACTTTATGTGGATGATATCTTAATATATGGAAATAATCTGGAGTTGTTGAAAGCCACTAAGTAATTGTACTCAAATTTCAAGATGAAGGACATGGGTGAAGCTGAATTTGTACCGGGTGTTCGAATCTATCGGAATCGTTCCGAAAGACTCCTTGGTTTGTCTCAAGAGACTTACCTTAAACAAGTTCTTGAACATCTTGGTATGCATCAATGCAAACCCCTTGACACTCATATGGCTAAAAATGAAAAGTTGAGTCTTGGTGATTACCCTAAATAAGATGTCTAGAGTTCCATATCGCATTGCCATTGGCAAGTTAATGTATGATGTCATGTGTACACATCCAAATTTAGCTTTTTCAGTTGGCATGGTTAGTCGTTATCAATCTAATCCTGAAAGAGAACATTGGGGAGCAGTAAAAAGGATATTACGTTATCTAAAAGGAACTGTCGACTACATGTTGTGTTTATCAAGGATCCAACTCACGAATAGTTGGTTATAGTGATGCTGATTGGGGAGGAGATAATGATAACTGAAAGTCAATATCGGATTATGTATTCTTGTTTAATAACGGAGATATTATGTGGAATATAAAGAAGCAAACAAGTGTATCTCTCTACCATGGAAGCCGAATTCACTGCATGCACAAGAGTTGTTCAGGAGGATGTTTGGTTAAAGAGGTTCATGGAGGATCTTGGAGTGGTTGATCATACATCTGACCTCGTAACAGTTTATTGTGAAAATCAAGCGTTCATTGCTTTCACAAAAGATGTAAAGTATCATGGAAGAACCAAACACATCGATCTAAGGAATAACTACATTCGAGAGACTATAGCAAGTAATGAAGTAACGCTAGAGTACATTTCTACTAGTGTGATGGTAGCTGACCCTATGACTAAGCCCCTTGCTACAGATGTCTTTCTAAGTCATGTTAGGGCCATGGGTCTTCGAAGGGTGTTGATGTACTTAAGAACAACGAGTGTATGTTTTTTTTACTTCAGTTTGAACTACGTTTATGGAACTATGTTTATTTATGAATTTTTTTTGAATATCAAGTTTATATTCTTGAGATGTATAAATAATTTGTTATGCCATATTGAAACATACATTACACTATATAAGAGTATGTCACCAGACAAATATTAACTCTCTCACATGAGTAATCGCCTCAGGAGCTACAAAAGCAAGCTGAGATGAGACAATGATACTTGAGATACCAAAGGAGTATGCTAAGTACATTACGTAAACATATTTCGGCTTGATAAAAATCAAGAGAAAGTCAAAGTGAAGACCACATGAGAATCAAGACACTTTTCATATGTCTAGAAATGTGAGACGGGTCAGATATAAATACTTGAGGATTAAGAAGTGTCTCTGAACTAAATATCTGTACAGTGGGTAAATTGTTGACATACGCTCCTTAAAAGGAGTTATACCACTGTAGCACTTGTTTTGGTAACAAGTGTGCATTGACCAAGAGAAATGAGCAACATATCCCTCTTGCTCATTGTGTTAAGTCTCTAAAATTCTATTTATATGGGCAAAATACCCTATATGACTTTTAACTATACTTAAAAGGTATTAAGTCAATGCATGCTACTTTATCTTGTTACCTATAGCCATGAACTAATTCGGCTGGATGGTACATGTCTAGGAAAGCGATTGACTTTACGATCTAAAAGTGATAAGTTAGAAAGGAAGACAAGATTGATTATGCCTGATGATTGTGTTATTAGGTCGACCAGTTATGTCACGGACATAGCTATGAACACACTTTACGATCGTAAAAGTAAAGCATAGCCTTAAAGGGACCAAGGTATGTTTGGACTTGGTTTAATCAAATTAGTCTGGGGTATAAAGAGTCAATGGTGAACTTGTAGTGGACGTAGCTATTATGTCATGCCTAATGGATGCATAATCTAAAAGTTGCCATGTGCATGCACGCTCGTTGGTCACACGACACATTTGCTTGGATGATAGATCATGGAAGTGTTAGTACCCGGTCTGAAAAATGAGTTGTTAGACATTCCAGAACTCACAGGGACATTATAGGTATTCAGAAACTGCGCAGGACT
Organism: Campanula takesimana; assembly: GCA_026119855.1. Lineage (NCBI taxonomy): Eukaryota > Viridiplantae > Streptophyta > Magnoliopsida > Asterales > Campanulaceae > Campanula > Campanula takesimana. The sequence continues at coordinate 167,258 of JAOWBW010001163.1, forward strand.
TATTCAGAATTTCCCAAAAAACCCCGGATAATGAGATAAACGCGTCTGGTCAGATTATTCTCAAAGATAAACGTAATCTAGGGTTTTCTAGAGTCCAAATTTGACCAAATCCTTAGGAATCACGCCAAATGGCTAGATTGGCCCGGCGGCCACTTCTTCCCTTGCCGGGCGGCCAGTGTCTCCAGGCCCAAATCCCTATAAATAGGTGGCCTCAGCTCATAAATAGAAACAACTCTCTCCCCTAAGTTCCAGAGTCAAAACTGATGAAAGAACTCTAAGCCTAAGCTCTTCTAGCAATCCCGAAGGTCTGGCAAATCTACAAGAAGATTCAGCTTCGTTATTGCCAAGATTGGTGAGGATTATTACTTTCCTTGCTATGTTCTTGTCATGTTCTTAGAGTTAGATCTATTCTATGCCTATGCTTATGATGTTATTCATATATTCATGATGGTGTTCATAATATGCATGCTAGATCTAGGGTTTATACATTCACAAATGCTAGTTTTAGGGTATCGATCTTCCTCTATACATGTTTGTTCATATGCTTTCATATAAAACTCATATTATATTTCTATGATTAGGGTTTTAATATTCATATGTACATGTTATAGCCGATGATGATCTTATCAGATCTAGGAACTACTTCTAAACCCTAACTTTAGGTAAATGCTCCTATGATCATTAACTCTCCTAGGATGAGTGACGATGACCACACATCGATCATATCGATGGTGTAATCATCAATCTAGGATGTGATCATCTTGCACGATTCTTTCTCCTCCCTCTCCCTTATGCATGATCCCACTTCATCTCTCCATTCTCTACTCTATATGCGAACTACGCTGACCTGAGCTTCTCATACGAGAGGATCGTAGGAAATCATCGGATCCGGTCTAAAACACTAGCACACAATAACACATTTTTATCATGAAAGAAAGTCCAACTGCTCGGCGATGGGAGTGATCACCGTAATATTCTTCTTCTATCGTAACTTGACCCTCGAACGCTCTATGTTTTACATGTTAGAGAATTTAGGTTAGGGTAAATTGATAATCCTGGATGATTGATTGAATCGTGTATAATTCACTCTCCGAATAAAGTAATTCGACCCTTTTGCCTGGGTTTCACGAAATCCTTATTAGGATAAGACAATCAAAAACAATCTGTATCTTAGGCAGAGAAAACAGATCAGAAACTCAGAGATTAGTTAGGGTTTTTCGTTAGTTTAATCTGAGACCAAAATCTGTTTTATAAACAGATTAGTTAGGGGCGCTGCCCCTTGACCCCGCAAGGGGGCGCAGCCCCCTTGACCCCTGCTTCTTTATCGTGATCGAAAACATATTGACTCAAAATGAGTGTGTACTCCACACTTTCCCTTACTTATATCCGAGCCTAATATGAGATCGCATTGGTCTCTAGTAAATCCAATTACATAAAATCGTTGATGACACTAAAATCACCAACATTACATAAATATCTCTTTTCAAAGTTTTAGCTCAATAAAACGGCGTGGTGACTCTAATAAGTAAAATGCTAACTTGAATATCCTATCCCATAGAAAAGATAAAATAACATAAATAATAAGAATTTTCCCATGCGTCGCTGCATTGGAACAGGGTATTCATAGGATGATAAGGCCATCGTGTACGAGTGGGAGATGTTGGAATTAAACTAGGTCCGCCCAAGATGGCCCAACCAAGACAAGCCCAATTCCTTGTATTTATAAAGAAAATAAAATACATAAATAAATAAAACGGAGACAGTTAACTACGAGAAGTTAACAAGTAGTTATGGAGTCGGTTTTATTTTCACGGGTTAAAAGATGGACTACGGCAGTTTTTTTTTTCAATAATAAAAAAAAAATAGCGAGCAACACAAAACGAAACCCACATATAAAACCTCCGTTCTCTCTTGCTCTCACCACCCATCCATGGATGACTAAGAAGGCAAATCAGTGTTGTGAAATTGAGGGCAATTTCCGCTTTGTGATTTTGCTCCGGATCAACGTTGCAAGTGTTGTACCAAGTTCTTCTTCGGTGATCAAATCCACAGTATCGATTCACGTCTTCCGCACAAGAATCAATCAAGTAAGTTAGTTATTCATATCCCTCTATAAGTTTACAAATAATGTATATTATTAATTTTATAATAACATGAAATTACCATTAAAATAATATATTTATAAACAAAAATGCATTCACCACTACAACATGTAAACTGGTGTGAACGGAATTTCCTTCACAAGCCAGTTTTGTTGACATGGTAAACGATTTTTTCGTTCACCAATGTGTGAATGCTCTATCAATTGAGCTACAAACATTGTTCAATCTTGGTGCAGTCGTAATAATATAGTATAAATTGAGGTATTTTTTTATTTTATTTTTATTTGAATGTTGAGAAGTAACCGTGCACCCACATGGACGACTTTGTGTCCCCGCCCCTGATTCCAAGTCCGACCCTAAAAGTTGTTGCTTATGGATAGTTTCACTACGACTTTTGATAAAATTTGTTCTTGATCAATCCATGATTAGGAGCAAGTTATTTGGCCATTCATTTTGAGACAAAACAAAAACTTATGTAAGACGATCTCACGTATGAGACAAATTTTATTGAGAAAGTAAATGGTTTGCCCTGTTAGAGATAAAGATAACGTCTCCTAATTCTATTTGTATAGCTTTCCTTATTTCATTATGTTTAGAATATTATCCTAGATAGGATTCTCTTGCTTGCCTAACAAGCTACTCTTGTATATATATATATCCTTGTAGTTGCAATACAAAGTTGAGAGTTCAATGCAAATAATTCCTTCCAATATAATTCTCACATGGTATCGAGCTTAAGATCCTAAGTTTTTTTTTTACCTTAGCGCACCACCACCCTAGCTTTCCGCCGCTACCACCTAGCCATGGCCTCCTCTTCGGATCTTACCCTCCTCCCTAATTCAGATGATCCCACCAAACCCCTCAGGTAGTGTTTGGTTGGATGGAAAGTGAAGGAAAAGGGAGGAATGGAATGAAGAATTTCCTTTGATTTTTTCCATTCCCATGTTTGGTTCATTTTTACCAAAATTTTCCCATTCCTTCCAAATTTGGAAGGAATGGGAAAATTTTCCCACTCCCCTCACCCCAAATTGTTTTTTTTAATCATTACAGTTTTTTTTTACTCATTAATCATTACAGTTTTTTAACTCCCCTATCCCACCCCCACCCCCCCCCCCAAATTTTTTTTAATCATTATAGTTTTTTTTTTACTCATTAAACATTACAGTTTTTTAACTCCCCTACCCCACCCCACCCTACCCACCCACCCCCACCCCTCACCCCCAATTTTTTTTTAATCATTAAAGTTTTTTTTTACTCATTAATCATTACAGTTTTTTAACTCCCCTACCCCACCCTACCCACCCACCCCCACCCCCCACCCCAATTTTTTTTTTAATCATTACAGTTTTTTTACTCATTAATCATTACAGTTTTTTAACTCCCCTATCCCGCCCCCCCCCCACCCTACCACCCCCCCCCCCCCCTCAATTTTTTTTAATCATTACAGTTTTTTTTACTCATTAATTATTACAGTTTTTTAACTCCCCTACCCACCCACCCCCCCCCCCCCCACAAAAAAATAAAAATTAATCATTGCAGTTTTTTAACTACGCTACCCCACCCCCCCACCCCAAAAAAAAAAACAATTTTTTTTAATCATTACAGTTTTTTTTTTTACTCATTAATTTTTTGAAAGAAGGGTAAATTGGACATTTATATGTTTCCATTCCATTCCTATAATTTGTATTTTCAAACCAAACATGATTGTTGAAGGAATTCCATTTCATTCCATGGCAACCAAACATGAGGTTTGACCACTTTATATTCCTTTCCATTCCTTTCCAATTCCTTTTCCATTGACCATTCAATTCCTTCATTTTTATTTCTGCCGAACCAAACACCCCCTCATAGTTGTTTCTCTCTCTCACATTCTCAAACTCACACCTACCAACTACATCGCTTGGAAAACCCAAGTTGAATACATACTACTTGGCGTAGATCTATACCAATTCTTGGATGGATCCTCTCCCAAACCCAAAGAAACCCTCACAATCACCACCCCGGCGTCGCCTCCTCCAGTGATACTCCTGCCAAACCCGCCGCCACCATAATAAAACCAAACCCTGCATACAAAACATGGTTCCATCAGGACAAGCTTATTCTTAGCGCTCTCTCCGGAACCCTCTCCCCCTCACATGTTCCTCTCATATCCCTCTGCCCAACAACCCATGCTGCTGGCTCACACTTACCAAGACCTACGCCAATTCATCTAAAGCTCATCTTAAACAACTCAAAGATCGCCTTAGAAACATCACCAAAGGAACCCGTTCTATTACTGAATTCATGCAGGACATCAAAAACTGTACAGACCAATTAGCCTCACTTGGTTGCCACCTAGACACCGATGATATTGTTGATTGTATTCTTGATCAACTCAATGACCCGGAAAACGATAATGTGATATCTGCTGTCCAAAATCGAGAAACACCCATTACGTTTGATGAGCTTCATGAAAAACTCATCAATCGTGAACTCACCATCAAACTCAAAACTCGAGTTAACCCGACCTTCTCTGCCTCGATGAACCTATCCGCCAAACCTTACCAACTTAATAACCCCTATCGTCCTTCTTCCTCCAATAATAACTTCCACCCTTGCCCCCCAATCAATCCAACAACCCCAACTTCTGTACCCAAAACCGCACTAACTACAAGGGTAAATGCCAATTGTGTTGTGAGGTTGGCCACTCACTCTCTTACTGCCCTGTGTTTCGAAAACTATATCCTAACGCCACCATCCCTTCCCCACCCAACCAAAACAACCCTCTGCTCTATAACAACAACCGCTTTCCATCACAGCCATCCCTCCATGCCTCCACCACTAACCCCTCTACCCCACCCGCCAACTGGGTCCTTGACAGCGGGTCAACTCATCATGCTACCAACGATCTCAAAAACTTGTCTCTTTACTGTCCTTATGATGGCACGGATGAATTGTTCATTGGCGATGGCTCCGGACTTCCAATCTCCAATATTGGTTCTACCTCTCTCCTCACCTCTAATTCTTGCTTTAAACTTAATCATGTTCTTCACGTACCTGCCTTGTCTCGTAATATTCTTTCTATCTCTAAACTGTGTCAAGATAATAATGTCTCTATCACTTTCTTATCTAATTCCTTTGTTGTGAAGGACATTCGTATCGGGGCAATCCTCCTCCAAGGTCAACCTAAATCTGTCGTTTATGAATGGCATCTTTTCCGTTCCACCATTCACTCTTCCTTGGTCTCGTATACTTCAAGTTGGCATCATAGATCAGGACATCCTTCTTATTCAGTACTACGTCATATTAGTAATAGTTTTCAGTTAAACATTCCTACGTCCAGTAATTTTCACTGCAATTCTTGCGATTGTAATAAGAGTCACAAGTTACTTTTTTTAAATAATACTATTCGTTCTTTTGGTCCGCTTGATATTCTCTATATTGATGTTTGGACATCCCCACTTATCTCCCATGATGGCTTCAAATACAACATTATTTTTGTCGACCACCACTCAAAATACATTTGGTTTTACCCGCTCAAAAACAAAAATGATGCTCTCTCTGTTTTCACCTCCTTTAAACCTCTCGTTAAAAGATACTTTGGCCGTCCCATCAAAATACAGTGATAATGGTGGTGAATATCTGGGTCTTCGCCCGCTTCTTGCATCCCATGGCATCCAACATCTCACCTACCCTCCTCACACACCTGAACACAATGGATACTATGAACGTCGCCATCGTCATATTGTTGAAACCGGCCTCTCTCTGCTCACCCACTCATCCATGCCTCACAAATATTGGACCCATGCCTTCTCCACTGCATGCTATCTTATCAACCGTATGCCCACACCCACCTTAAACCTTCATTCCCCCCTACTATGTTCTCCACAATCAACATCCCAACTACCTCAAACTTCAAAGCTTTGGGTGTCTCTGTTATCCCTGGCTTCGCCCCTATAGATCACACAAACTTGAATCTCGTTCCATCCCTGTGAGAGCCCGCGCGCGAACCTTTCGAAACGGGTCCATGCGAACGCGGTTTGAATCCGCTCGGTTTCTCATAATGGTTTTTCTACTTTGGCTTTGAAAAATCAGAGAGTCGCCACCTCATTTTATTTTAGGGAAAATAGAGATAAACCCTTTTTTTGATTTGAAATTGAAGTGGGTTCGGGGGCTAAGTTACGAGAGGAGAAGGTGATTAGCAGCACTCCGCTCGCCCTTACGGTCTCTAGCATGCTTCCGCCTACGCTTTATTTTATTGCCTTATTCGAAAGATCGATTTTATGCCTTAACTTGAAAAGAATGTGTATTTATGTACAACGGTGTCTCCTAGTCTAGGTAAGTTTATTTAAGTCACGGTCGGGAACCGGCTTGGGTGGGTTCCCGATCGGTTTTCGAAAATGGTTTTGTACATGCTAAGAAAAAGGAAAACATACAATGGGGAGGAGGAATAAATACATTATATACAAAAAAGGGGAATAAATCCCTTAAAAGAATAAATGTCCGCGCCATGGATTCGGTAATTGAATTCGACGCCACTTGCCGTCCCGAGCTTATGTGTCTGTCCTAAATTAATCCAAACACAAAACAACAAATTAGGACTTAATCCCAGAAGTTTAGAGATCGTTGATGAATTTTTATGGATTTTTTGTATGAACTTTAGACTTAATAATTAGCAAAAACACTACCCAGCACAGCAAAACAGTAACTACAACAATTTCATCACAAGATTTGACCATCTTAAATCATGAATCCGGAGAAACTCAAAGCATGAAAGTTGAAGAGCACATTAAGTTCCCAGAATTTGGAGTCCCGAAAGCATATTTAAATTGTTCAAAAGGTCTCTGACATTTTGATGTCAGAGACCGGGAATATAAAATCTGGTTTTTCAAGGCTTAAACAAAGGGGCAAAAATGATACTTTCTTGAGTCTAAAAATTATTATAATTTTTTTTTCATTTGCATTAGTTTTCTGGGAACAAACTCCATGTTTTGACTTTAGTCCAAAAACCAATATTTATCTAAGTTTTTAGCATGAGAACAGAATATGGTACAGAAATGGACAAGCAAGGCAGCATATCTGTCACTCAAATCTATGCATGAAAACCTAAGCAAATCATGGAACATGGACATGATATTTCACGAGAATGAACTTTAACATATGATAAACAACTTTCATGTTTTGGGATAAGCCCAGAAATCATTTTAAGATGGAGATTTTTAGAGATGAAAATCGTTGGTTTAAACTGATCTGCAGAAACTGGTTGCAACACTCACAAAAATGGTTTCCAAGACACAATCAAAACTTGGAAACAAACCATGAAACTCAAGGGAATTGTTATTTAACATGTTGATATAATTATCAAAGACTCACTTGATAACAAAACCTAATCTAAGCATGAATATACATGAGAAAAAGAGAAAGAGGACAGATTCATGATATTTAAGAGCAATAGACATGTTTAAGCATGAATGACCTAAAACATGACCAAGAAATGGTCACACAATCATCACAAACACTTATAAACATGATAAGATTCAGATAGCCAAACAATAGCTAGACTCCTAAACAAATAACCAAACCAATTACATCTTTACATATTAGATGATTACAAGGGAAAACTTACCTAGTTAAGGGGGGATGGTGTGCTTCCTTTGCTTCCAAGGGAAGGCTTTTTTGTTTGTTTGAGTTGTTTTGAGAGTTGGAATGCTAGAGAATGCTTGAGTTTGAGTTGTGTTTAGTGGTGGTTTTGTGGTGGTCTTATGGTGGAGATGTGGTGGGAGAGTAGAGGGCTGAGAATAGAGAAAGAGTTAAGAGAGAATTCAGAGAGAGAGAGAGAGAGAGAGAGAAAGACAGAGAGCTGAATATGTGTTGTGAGTTGTGTGTTGGATCAATGAGGGGAGTGTTTGGGGTGCCAAACTTAGGCAATTTTGGAGGGAGGAGGGAGGTAGAAATTAGGACAAGAATGTCCCTATATTAGGGGTAGAGGAGGGAGGAGGCTGGTTGTGGTGAGGGTTTATGGAGTGAACGAGAAGATGAAGAAAAAATGGGCAAAAGATGATGAAAAGGTTAAAAATGGCACAAAAGCTGAAAATGCTGAAAAAATAGGAGTGCTCGGTCGAGTAGCTTATAGTGCTCGGCCGAGCACTAGGCCAAAAAGTCAAAAAATTGTTTTTTCTTTTTCTTTTCCCACCCATTCATGGAGGAACACGTGGCATATGTTGACTGGCCTTTTACTTTCTCGGCACACATTTCTTCCGGCTCCATCTTTTGTTCCGCAACTGCTCCGTTGTGCGCGCTCCGGTGTCCTGGTTGTCCGCGGGCCCAACATGAAAGTTGCTCTGAATATTTTTGCGGTCACCCCGGTGTATCTGTAATTTGATCGAAGAGCAAGGAATAGCATAATATAATTTTAATGCATTAGATGACCGGTTAAAAGGCATTTTAGCAGCGCGGGACCCGTTAAAGGGTCCGCGCGGGCGATTTTCGAGAATATGTCTATTTACTTGGTTTTGAGTCCTGATCATGAATCCGGACTCGGTTTTTGCATCCGATGCACCGATAAAGCGTACGGTAGTCCGTACGGCCAAATCTGGGGTTTTAGGTCGATTATCAGGTTTAGACCAATTTAAATGAGGGTTTAAGGGGTGCGAGATCGGGGTGTCTACAGGCCCCTCGTCGAATTCACTTTTAAAGTAAAGAGGATTCAACGATCACTAAGAGACTACCGATCTCGTCTCGGTTTAACGGCTGAGCCCGAAGTGGGGCTTCCTACATATCCTTTGCGAGAATCAAGCCTCCGTAGATCTACTCACGCAAATCAAGCAAGCATATGGTCGAACCTGGATTCCCAAGTTTCCTACGTATCTCTTTCGAGAATCAGACCAATCATAGTTCGGCTTAGCAACTAGGGATGAAATTTGAGAAGTAAACTTCTCTAGCGGGGCAATGGAGCGGAGGAATGGCTTTTGGGTGAGATCACATATCTCTGAGCCAGGGGGCATCGAGAATTCGAATTCTCTTTGCTTGGGATAAGAAAGAAAGAAAGAAAAGAAAACATGATATTTGAAGTAATCGGCGACTGAGCTCCTATTCGAGCTGCCTACGTATCCCTTGCGGGAATCAAGTCGGGGCGTAGTTCTGAAGGAGGTCCGTACGGGCACCGGCACGGACCAAAAAGAAAAGTAAAAAAAATCCTACGTCGAGGGGAGAGACTTTCAGGAGGCGTCTCAAGCCTAAAAGGATCTTAAAGGTACCATGACTCTTAGGGGGTTAGTCGGCCTAATAAGTCAGAGGGATTTGAAAGACTGCTAGGGGGTTGTCGGCCTAATCAGTCGATTTGATTTGAGGGTGACTTCTAGGGGGTTGTCGGCCTATCAGTCGAAATTGATTTTGAGGGACTTCTAGGGGGTTGTCGGTGACACGCCCCAAGTCCCGGGATTCCCTAATAGAACCTCGAACCTGGTGCGCGTAACTAACAAGAAACAAGAAACTAACGGGAAACAGGAACAATACCTGTTAAAAACAAAACTGATATGACGTATATACTCAAGAGTAGGGAGCTAAGATAGCTCACACGAGTTCTAAACCAAGAAAATTAAAACCAAAATGGTTACATACAGCGGAAGACATGCCTAGCAAATAAGCTGGCATCAAGAACTGTCTAGGGACAACAAATACTACCCCAATACAAGCCCAGAGTTTAATTAACTCATACAAGATCGTCCTTCCCAAAATATAAAAGGACACTAACTTCGAACAAGAATATCCTGCTGAGTAAGTTCCCAGCTAAGTCGAGCCTCACTGCGTACTATCCCCTGCTTTCCTGGGGGGGGAAACAATTAAACAAATAAAGGGTGAGATAAATCTCAGTAAGCTATTAACATGCAACTATATGTCATGTTATCATGCAATACAAATAGATACTCAACTAAACATATATCAAGTATCATCAAGTAACAAGTATAGGAGAGGCTAAGCCAACTCAACAAGTAATCAAGCTCAAGAAAGGTTCAGGTAACAAGTAGTCAAGTAGTGTGAGAGGCTAAACCAGCTCACAAGATGCACATAGGCCTATCACGCATTGTACCTGAATCCTTCCTTATTTCTCCCAAGAATACCATTTTGTTGTCGATGCTTTTCTAGCTGAGGACAACCAAGAACAGGAACAAGAGACTGCTGTGCAGTATATAAAAAGACCTGGTAACCAGTGTCATCCACAATAACAAGATCCACGTGGTGTTCGGGACGGGAGAACAGTATATAAGAAGACCTGGTATTCAGTGTCATCCACAATAACAAGATCCACGTGGTGTTCGGGACGGGAGTTAGCATTCACTTAGGTCAGGCTTATTGCTCCAACCAAGGAAGCTATGCCCTTACTATGGCCAGTAGTAAGGGGTCGGGCGGAAATACATAGGGACCCGATTGTCACTTAAACCCCAGCTCTCGCGACAAGCGTGAACCTATATATTTTCGAACAAGCAATGAGAACCAGCTGGACTCACATAAGAATGCACAAGTAGATATTTACTTGAACTACGGAAACAGAACTCAGTCCCTTATTAGTGGACTATTCTTTATGCACCATGTAATCATGTATCATGTGCTCATGAGAATATGCACCATGTAACTATGTATATGTGCTCACGAGAATATGCACCATGTAACTATGTATCATGTGCTCACGAGAATATGCACCATGTAACTATGTATCATGTGCTCACGAGAATATAAGTACACGTACTCAATTATTGCGAATACCAATCAAGTTTAACTATGGCACATAAGTGTCCATGTAACACGATCAATCCAAGTAAGAGTCTATTAATAACAGACTTCAGTCAAGTAGTAGGGTATATCACTTTGTCACATGCCAAGTTTGCACGTACATATTTATGTCACGTTTAACACATTAAGGTGTTTATCACGATACCCTTACTATCAAGTAGAGCCCAATACCTTAGACTCTAAACACGTAGTAGAATAGGTCACATTGTACCTAGACACAGTCATACTCCACATATATGTATCGTTAGTAATCGAATACATTTCCTAACACATATTGTGTTCTGTAATTATTCTTTATGCTTTATATACTTCATTGAGTATATACACGATTAAAACCAATCACTAGTACTTTAGTGTTTGTTCATAACACTTACAATACTCACGTATCAAGTTCAAGTATGTAGTAGAGTTAATCATTCTCTAACTAGTTTCATAACCCAATTCTTTGGTTATTCAAGCCACTTACCAATCAATCAAGAAGTCACATTCTATCAAGTAAATATATGCAAGATTTGCATATACACATCAAGAATCTTTCAAGTTATTACCATATTCATGTAATGGTTTCAAGACATTCAAGACTTTCAAGACAATCAAGACAGTCAAGACTTTTACAAGATTTTATTATCTTGTATCCAAGTTCTCAATCCATTTTCTTGGATGGTTAAACATGTACAAGAGTTAATTAACTTATACTTAAGTTATCAATCCAACTCTTTGGTTATTTAAGACAAGTACAAGATTTACTCATCTTATATTCACGTTTTACTTAAGAAGATGAGCTATACATCTCCCAATCAAGTTCACGATCCTATTCCTAGGATATTCAAGTTCAAGGCATTAGTTGGTGTCCTTTAGGTACACAAACTTTAGCTACGAGAGGGGAGACTAATCCAAGATTCGTGGACTAGCTCAACGGGAAACAAGCTTCAAGTAATCAAGAAGTCACATTGTTATCAAGTAACTATGTGCGATGATTGCACATACAAGTCAAGAATATTTCTTATTCACGTTAAGGCTTGTTCTGAGCACTTTCGAGTTTACACCTTACCCATATATTGGTGTCAAGGCATATACAAGATTTATTAATCTTATATTCAAGTTTTAATCCCTTTTCTTTGGATGTTCAAGTCATGTACAAGATTTTATTGTCTTATACTTCAAGTTTTATTCCAATCTTTGGACATTCAACCATGTATAAGAGTTATACACTTTACTCTTACCAATTCTCAATCCTATTCTTAGGATGTTCAAGTTCAAAACATTGTTTATACCCCTAAGGTACACAAGACGTTGATTTCCCAGACACATAAGAGCATTCATACTCTTATACTCAAGTTCAATATCCTAAAACACCTATCTAGGTGCTCTAGACAATCACTTTAAAACCCCATTAATTTATTCTTTGAATAGCCCTCTAAGTCTAGGTTATTCAGCTTCTTTCGGATCTTGATTCCGACTTTCCTATAGAAAATTATGGGGGAAACAAGTCAAGAAGGAAAATCAGGATTTTCCCTTGGCACGACCGTGCTCTAGAAATTGGCACGACCGTGCTAACACTGCCGAGGGATTTTCACACAAAATTCATTTTCGGCACGACCGTGCCCAATAAAGGCGCACGACCGTGCTATTAAGGTCGAGATGTTTTTACACAAACTTCATTTTTGGCACGACCGTGCCCATAAAAGGCGCACGACCGTGCTAACACTGTCGAGGAAATTTGCCTAAAGGTGATATTTGGCACGACCGTGCCAAATAAAGGCACACGACCGTGCGGTACAAATTTTGGCCCTTTTCCCCTGAATTCAAGCTTAATAATTCTCCGTCCCAAGTGTAGGAGTAACTTTTATTAACTCTTAGGCAATACCCAAAACATTATTTCTAGCTCAATTCATTTCTTTTACCGTCCCATAAATAATAGGACAATTTCCTTTTATTCCATTTCAATATTTCACCGACCCCAAAAGTATAAGTACAATTTTATATTATACTACTATATCCATTTAGGGATACTTCCATTCATTTCCCCGTACCACAAATAATGGTACAATTTTTCTAATAATATTTAAATCGAGTTACTATTTTACCGTCTCACGAATAGGAATAATTTTCCTATTACTCTTTTAGCAAACCAACAACCCAGGAGGTTAACTAAGTTGATTCAATTTTCCAAGTTTCTCTTGTACGCAGCATATTTATACTCCCTTCGTCCCAAAATTACAAGTATCACTAAAATTGCTCAAAACACAATTTTAACAAGAACAAGTAACGGGAATAACATATATACATGTTATTACAAGTAAGGGGGAGCTAATAGCTTACCTAGTCAAAAATCAAGTTGACCCAAATTAATTTCTGATCGGGCTGGATCGCTCTATTCAATGCCACGAATATTTATCCGGGACCGGAATCACGAACAGATGGATAATTAAGCTCGAGGAGTCGAGAATAGGGTGGAGCTTTTACCCTAAGCTTACACAGAGGGAGTACGAGAAGAAAATTTGGGGGAAAATGATTGTCAGAGAAGAGGCAAACATATTTATCCTTAACAAGTTTCCCAAAATTGCAATTATGCCCCTCAAGTTTCACAAATTACAAAAAGGCCCCTAAACTTTCAACTTTGACATTTAACCACCTTAATTTTCTAAAGTAGTTAAATAATTAACTTAAATAAAATAGCATATAAATATGCTAGCCAAGAATTTAACAAGCACGTTAAATATTTAACAAGAATAAAGATGGGCGTTACATCCTCCCCACCTTAAAGAAAATTCGTCCTCGAATTTTACTGATCCAGATTATAACATATATCATCAGCAAATAGAACTCAAGAACATCACGACTATGCACAGATACTCACAAATATTCTATGCAATTTAGATGTATAAATTATAACATCAAAACACATAAAGTCAAACAGACTCGATTAGTCAATCCACTATATCGGTGAAACTTGACATATCCACTAAAATCATAGAACTGGTCATATCCTCCAGATCACTGTAATACTGGTCAAATCCATTAGGAAATCTCAATTACTGAAATCGTGGTTATCCATCGTTTCAATATTCAAAACTGACTTTACGTATATCAATCCATCAAGACAATCCATCAAAAGATGTAGCTCTCGGTGTCAAATAGTTAACAATAGAGCTGCCTTCGAAATTCATTCATGAATCTCTAACAAGACCAAGAAATCTCAAGAACACACGTACCTTGGTTGTTTCCACTAATAGGTCAACACAGATACTCAATTCAGACATCCACTACAAGGTAGATATATCCTCTATCAAGAAATTCTCAAGTTGAATCTTCAACTCTTTTAACTCAATCGAGATCAAGAACATTAATCCAGATGTCAGCACTGTATTCGCACTGTAACAACTCAAGATAATCCAAGTTTCTCATCAAGAATGGATACATCCATCTGGTTTGGTATAGAAATTCCACTATCAATCACATAGGTTAAATACCCAGTACAATCTCAAGAACCCTTTCTAGACTTTCAATGCAGAACATAAAGGTTATGCATAAATCTATCATGCTCACATAAATAGTCAAGCATACTAACGGAGAATTAATTACCATCTATTATGGTAAACAAGATTGGCCTAACACATAGAAAGCCAAGTCATGACACGTATCACATCAATGTCCCATACCGGTGACACGACCCAGTCAACATAGAACGTATAGGGTGTTATCACCCACACTTCTATCAAGCTCTTATACATAACGATATCAAGCATGTAGTCTCTTACTAGAGAATACACTTTCACATAATTCACGAGATAAGGACAAGCATGCATATATAGCACGAAACAATGTCCACAAAACAAGATAGATACGCCTAAGTCTTTAAAGACTCGCGCTCTCGATTCTCAAACCATCTAATCCAATTGGATCAACACTATTAATACCAGTCCTATGCCTGGTATAACAACAAGTAACGAAGCACTCGGCGTCGAAAACACACCCAAGACTAACCCAACCTAGGCCATAGATCCTATCCAGGCTTAGAGCTAAACCATAGCTCTGATACCACCCTGACACGCCCCAAGTCCCGGGATTCCCTAATAGAACCTCGAACCTGGTGCGCGTAACTAACAAGAAACAAGAAACTAACGGGAAACAGGAACAATACCTGTTAAAAACAAAACTGACATGACGTATATACTCAAGAGTAGGGAGCTAAGATAGCTCACACGAGTTCTAAACCAAGAAAATTAAAACCAAAATGGTTACATACAGCGGAAGACATGCCTAGCAAATAAGCTGGCATCAAGAACTGTCTAGGGACAACAAATACTACCCCAATACAAGCCCAGAGTTTAATTAACTCATACAAGATCGTCCTTCCCAAAATATAAAAGGACACTAACTTCGAACAAGAATATCCTGCTGAGTAAGTTCCCAGCTAAGTCGAGCCTCACTGCGTACTATCCCCTGCTTTCCTGGGGGGGGGAAACAATTAAACAAATAAAGGGTGAGATAAATCTCAGTAAGCTATTAACATGCAACTATATGTCATGTTATCATGCAATACAAATAGATACTCAACTAAACATATATCAAGTATCATCAAGTAACAAGTATAGGAGAGGCTAAGCCAACTCAACAAGTAATCAAGCTCAAGAAAGGTTCAGGTAACAAGTAGTCAAGTAGTGTGAGAGGCTAAACCAGCTCACAAGATGCACATAGGCCTATCACGCATTGTACCTGAATCCTTCCTTATTTCTCCAAAGAATACCATTTTGTTGTCGATGCTTTTCTAGCTGAGGACAACCAAGAACAAGAACAAGAGACTGCTGTGCAGTATATAAAAAGACCTGGTAACCAGTGTCATCCACAATAACAAGATCCACGTGGTGTTCGGGACGGGAGAACAGTATATAAGAAGACCTGGTATTCAGTGTCATCCACAATAACAAGATCCACGTGGTGTTCGGGACGGGAGTTAGCATTCACTTAGGTCAGGCTTATTGCTCCAACCAAGGAAGCTATGCCCTTACTACTGGCCAGTAGTAAGGGGTCGGGCGGAAATACATAGGGACCCGATTGTCACTTAAACCCCAGCTCTCGCGACAAGCGTGAACCTATATATTTTCGAACAAGCAATGAGAACCAGCTGGACTCACACAAGAATGCACAAGTAGATATTTACTTGAACTACGGAAACAGAACTCAGTCCCTTATTAGTGGACTATTCTTTATGCACCATGTAATCATGTATCATGTGCTCACGAGAATATGCACCATGTAACTATGTATCATGTGCTCACGAGAATATGCACCATGTAACTATGTATCATGTGCTCACGAGAATATGCACCATGTAACTATGTATCATGTTCTCACGAGAATATAAGTACACGTACTCAATTATTGCGAATACCAATCAAGTTTAACTATGGCACATAAGTGTCCATGTAACACGATCAATCCAAGTAAGAGTCTATTAATAACAGACTTCAGTCAAGTAGTAGGGTATATCACTTTGTCACATGCCAAGTTTGCACGTACATATTTATGTCACGTTTAACACATTAAGGTGTTTATCACGATACCCTTACTATCAAGTAGAGCCCAATACCTTAGACTCTAAACACGTAGTAGAATAGGTCACATTGTACCTAGACACAGTCATACTCCACATATATGTATCGTTAGTAATCGAATACATTTCCTAACACATATTGTGTTCTGTAATTATTCTTTATGCTTTATATACTTCATTGAGTATATACACGATTAAAACCAATCACTAGTACTTTAGTGTTTGTTCATAACACTTACAATACTCACGTATCAAGTTCAAGTATGTAGTAGAGTTAATCATTCTCTAACTAGTTTCATAACCCAATTCTTTGGTTATTCAAGCCACTTACCAATCAATCAAGAAGTCACATTCTATCAAGTAAATATATGCAAGATTTGCATATACACATCAAGAATCTTTCAAGTTATTACCATATTCATGTAATGGTTTCAAGACATTCAAGACTTTCAAGACAATCAAGACAGTCAAGACTTTTACAAGATTTTATTATCTTGTATCCAAGTTCTCAATCCATTTTCTTGGATGGTTAAACATGTACAAGAGTTAATTAACTTATACTTAAGTTATCAATCCAACTCTTTGGTTATTTAAGACAAGTACAAGATTTACTCATCTTATATTCACGTTTTACTTAAGAAGATGAGCTATACATCTCCCAATCAAGTTCACGATCCTATTCCTAGGATATTCAAGTTCAAGGCATTAGTTGGTGTCCTTTAGGTACACAAACTTTAGCTACAAGAGGGGAGACTAATCCAAGATTCGTGGACTAGCTCAACGGGAAACAAGCTTCAAGTAATCAAGAAGTCACATTGTTATCAAGTAACTATGTGCGATGATTGCACATACAAGTCAAGAATATTTCTTATTCACGTTAAGGCTTGTTCTGAGCACTTTCGAGTTTACACCTTACCCATATATTGGTGTCAAGGCATATACAAGATTTATTAATCTTATATTCAAGTTTTAATCCCTTTTCTTTGGATGTTCAAGTCATGTACAAGATTTTATTGTCTTATACTTCAAGTTTTATTCCAATCTTTGGACATTCAACCATGTATAAGAGTTATACACTTTACTCTTACCAATTCTCAATCCTATTCTTAGGATGTTCAAGTTCAAAACATTGTTTATACCCCTAAGGTACACAAGACGTTGATTTCCCAGACACATAAGAGCATTCATACTCTTATACTCAAGTTCAATATCCTAAAACACCTATCTAGGTGCTCTAGACAATCACTTTAAAACCCCATTAATTTATTCTTTGAATAGCCCTCTAAGTCTAGGTTATTCAGCTTCTTTCGGATCTTGATTCCGACTTTCCTATAGAAAATTATGGGGGAAACAAGTCAAGAAGGAAAATCAGGATTTTCCCTTGGCACGACCGTGCTCTAGAAATTGGCACGACCGTGCTAACACTGCCGAGGGATTTTCACACAAAATTCATTTTCGGCACGACCGTGCCCAATAAAGGCGCACGACCGTGCTATTAAGGTCGAGATGTTTTTACACAAACTTCATTTTTGGCACGACCGTGCCCATAAAAGGCGCACGACCGTGCTAACACTGTCGAGGAAATTTGCCTAAAGGTGATATTTGGCACGACCGTGCCAAATAAAGGCACACGACCGTGCGGTACAAATTTTGGCCCTTTTCCCCTGAATTCAAGCTTAATAATTCTCCGTCCCAAGTGTAGGAGTAACTTTTATTAACTCTTAGGCAATACCCAAAACATTATTTCTAGCTCAATTCATTTCTTTTACCGTCCCATAAATAATAGGACAATTTCCTTTTATTCCATTTCAATATTTCACCGACCCCAAAAGTATAAGTACAATTTTATATTATACTACTATATCCATTTAGGGATACTTCCATTCATTTCCCCGTACCACAAATAATGGTACAATTTTTCTAATAATATTTAAATCGAGTTACTATTTTACCGTCTCACGAATAGGAATAATTTTCCTATTACTCTTTTAGCAAACCAACAACCCAGGAGGTTAACTAAGTTGATTCAATTTTCCAAGTTTCTCTTGTACGCAACATATTTATACTCCCTTCGTCCCAAAATTACAAGTATCACTAAAATTGCTCAAAACACAATTTTAACAAGAACAAGTAACGGGAATAACATATATACATGTTATTACAAGTAAGGGGGAGCTAATAGCTTACCTAGTCAAAAATCAAGTTGACCCAAATTAATTTCTGATCGGGCTGGATCGCTCTATTCAATGCCACGAATATTTATCCGGGACCGGAATCACGAACAGATGGATAATTAAGCTCGAGGAGTCGAGAATAAGGTGGAGCTTTTACCCTAAGTTTACACAGAGGGAGTACGAGAAGAAAATTTGGGGGAAAATGATTGTCAGAGAAGAGGCAAACATATTTATCCTTAACAAGTTTCCCAAAATTGCAATTATGCCCCTCAAGTTTCACAAATTACAAAAGGCCCCTAAACTTTCAACTTTGACATTTAACCACCTTAATTTTCTAAAGTAGTTAAATAATTAACTTAAATAAAATAGCATATAAATATGCTAGCCAAGAATTTAACAAGCACGTTAAATATTTAACAAGAATAAAGATGGGCGTTACAGTCGGCCTACAAGTCAAATTGGTTTGAAAGACTGCTTGGGGGGTTGTCGGCGTATCAGTCGGTTTGATTTCGAGGGTGAGATTTTTGGGAGGAGTCTCGATCCTAAATTGATGACTTGTTTGAGAGTCAGATTCGAATAAATCCAAAAATGACCGAAGGGGTAACCAAACTACGTCGAGGCTCAGATTCAGTTAAGCCGAAAAGGACCACGGGTAACCAATACTTGAGCCATCCAACTCTGGCGTCAGAGTGGACCGAAAGAGTAACCAAATTTTAGAGGGTCAATTTTGAATAAATCCAAAAGAGACCGGAGGGTAACCAAATTTTTTGAGGGTCAGATTCGAATAAATCCAAAAGAGACCGGAGGGTAACCAATTTTTAGAGGGTCAGATTCAAATAAATCCAAAAGAGACCGGAGGGTAACCAATTTTTAGAGGGTCAGATTCGAATAAATCCAAAAATGACCGGAGGGGTAACCAATCTTTTTTGAGAACGGGGCTATTTTCTTGCCATCGAAGTTTTTGTGAAAGCAAATTTTGAGAATGAGGCAATGTTCTTGCCATTGAGGTTTTATGAAAACATTTTTTTTTAAAGCGAGGCGATTTTCTTGCCATCTAGATTTTGGGAAAATGATTTGGAAAATGAGGCAATGTTCTTGCCATCGAATTTTTTGAGAAAGCATTTTTTGAGGATTAGCAATATTCTTGCCATCGAGGTTTTGCGAAAACGATTTTAGAGGAAGCCGAGACCTAAATTTTCTCAAGCCTAAGGACGGACAAAATTTTGAGGAAGGCGAGACCTAGATTTTCTCAAGCCTAGAAGATTTTCTTAAAACTTATTAGGGAGGCAAGTTCTAAACTTTCTCAAGCCTAGCAGTTTAATTGCAAGTAAAAACAGCAAAGGGATGGCATGATAAGGATAGAGGCGTGCAAAATGACATGCTAGGGAATGGGGGCTGCAGCACTGCATGGAGCATGATATGATGATGGCATGGCATAATATGATGGCATGGCAAGCATAAGATAATCTAAAAATTCAACACACATATGTACGAGAGTTAGAGGATACACTGCAAGCTGCTGCTATGGGCGGATCCAGGGGCTTTGTTGTTGTTGTGTGATGAGATTTTTGATTCTTGCTGTGCAAGACACCACCGGATGTGCGGGGCCATCTCGAGTTCCTCCCGGATGTTGTTCTTTCTAGTGCGGGCTGCCTCTTAGGGCATTTTTAGGTATGTGTGGTCGCGCCTATGAGGGGCTCTCCTTTGCATCGTCTCGAGGAGTGTACGGGTCGCACCTGAGGTGAAAGGCTCTCCCTTTTCAATGTTTCGACGAGTGTGTGGTCGCACCTGAGGTGACATGCTGCCTACGTATCCCTTTTGGGAATCAGACATTTGTAGTTCGAGTCTGGCAACTTGAGCAGATTCTTCAAAGATGGTGTCAGGAAATTTCGTTCCTTGGTCAAGACATGAGCATTGATGTTGTCGAGGAGTTCCCTTGTGGGGACCATGATGTGGCAGGGTGCATGATGCGTACCTGCAAGAGATTTTCACTAACATGCAAAATATATTGTGACCTTGATGTGATCTAGAGTGTCATACACGTGCAGAAAGAGAATTTATGATTTAGAGATTTGGAGAGGTAAAAGAACGCATTCTCTTTGTTTGGAAAGCTTTGAGGGATAATGATTTCTTTTCACAATTTTTCTTTTGATGGATACGCTTCCAGTTTCACTTTTATTTTGAGCAATCCTTCTTTTGTTCTTCTTCTTCTTATTTTTTTTCTATTGACACGTGTGCATTGCTTGCATTTCAAACTTTCATCCCTTCTTATAAAACGAACAAAATATGTATGTGCAAAGAGCGAGAACCCGGGAAAGGAAAGAATTATGTATATATGTATTTTTTTTCTTTTGAGAGGTTTTGCGGGAAGTGAGAGTCATGATGAAGATGAATGGTGGGGCAAGAACGGAAACTTAGCGCAAGCACTCGAAAGGTCAATTTTTGACACCCATTTGGTCAAGTCTTCTCGACGATGCTCTCAAGGCACAATGCTCGGACCAGCCCCAGTTGGTGGCTAAGGCATCCCCAGTTTTCAATCGCGGAAGCCCCAGTGTATTTTCATGATAAGGACCCGGATGTCAATAGTAGAAGCCCCAGTTTTTTATTGCGGAAGCCCCAGTTCATTTTGATGGGGCAAGTCTCTAGATGTTGGCCATCGAAGCCCCAGCGTTTCAATGATAAGCCCATGTATCCAACGCTTCATTAGCAAGGACCCGGATGTTTAGAAGAGCGGTCACGTGCGATTTGAATGTGGAATCTCTGGCATATGAGAGTGAGCCCTAGGCATACTGATTCAAGAGTGCATTCTGACATCCCGCTTGCGGAGGGTTGCAACCTTTTGTTAAAGGCATCTCGATGTTTTGATGATTCCTCAATGGACATTGGAGGAAATCATCGCGTTGACCAAAAGTTGTCTTTACAATAAGAGTCTTTTGTTTGGGGACTAAACTACTGTGAGGAGTTTTCCTTGTCCATTAATGCATACCAAAATTGTAAGGCCTGCGATTGTATCGTGGAACAGATTTCAAACTCAGTGAATTGAACTGTTGATATCAACTGGCTAATTGTTTTAAGTCTCCACTTTCGGGGGGACTTAACTATTCACAAGAATCATCACCGAGTTGTGGCATTCCACTGTCGGGATTGAGGAAGCCCCAGTGTCACAATGTGTCACTGTCGAGGACTCAACTGTTTGGAAGAGCAGTCCTATTCATTCGATGCTCATTCGTGTGACTCGGGAGCGAGAACTTTGACCATGGAAGATCGAGGAGACCATTGTGTTACCCAAAGGTTATACCCAAGATTGATATTGTTTTGATGGGGACCAAACTGCTTTGAGGAGTTGTCCCAAACTCAGTATTTCTTTTCAATGGACACATATGTGAATCAGAACGAACCATGCTCTACCATTGTGAGTTCGATTCTTTCTTCCGAAGTAAGCCCCAAACTGATGATGTGCAGCCCCAGACTGATGATGTGCAACCCATATTTATGTTCATTCATTCGAGGGTATCTGCTCATTTGAGACTTTGAAGATCAGAGACTTTCATTTATTTGTCTTTCCTTGCTGTGACAGATTATAGGAATTGACGGGGGAAGGCACGAGGCCAGTATTTTGGGAAGCAAAGGAAAATCTCGTGAGATTTTCGACATTTGTGTTTGTGCAGAATGAATTGACGGACGGACGAGGGTAGGGGAAAGCCCCTAGACTCGAGGAATTTGCTCACGCTTTGAGGTCAATGACTCAAGATTAGAATTCGCGTTAATGGTCAAGTATTTCAAAATCAAATGCAATCTAATTAATTTCAACTTTTTAGAAAAAGCAGGTAATTCATTTGGACTTAAATTAGACTGCAACGGCTCGAGATGAGAACACCATTTGATAACTGTCATAGTTAGCGCCGCCTGTTGACCTTATGGGTGAGAGGTCCTCGTCGTCGTTGTCACGCCTTCTGAGATTGATTAGAGGTTGCGCGACCTTTGACCGCTGGCTCCCTCAGTGTAAGGGGTTGGCATAGCATGTAGTGTTCCAACCAAGACACCAGTTATCGTCGTTGATGGCGTCTGCCCAGGGTCAAAAGGTCAGGATCCCCTTCGGTGTAGAGTCTTTGAAAGCCGTTCACCTTTTAGGTCTCTAACCTATCAGTGTAAGAGGCTGGCTAAGAGCATGAGTCACCAATTGCCGCTGTTGATGGTGCTCGCTCAAAAAGGGTTGAAAATAATTGTAAGATGATATGTACAAAGAATAAAGTAATGTACAAGAATAGAGCAAAATAGAGATTTTTTTATTTTTTATTTTTTGCTTAAAGCCTCCTTTTCGGGTTTTCGACTTCAGAGGGCCACTCTTTTGCACTTTTTTTTTTTTTGCGCCTCCCTTTTTTGCCAGAAGCCGCCCTCTCGGGTTTTCAACTTCAGCGGGCGAATTTTTTTTTTTAATAGAGAAAGAGGAGAAAAAGAAGGGAAAATAAAATTTTGCAATGCACACACTCATTTAGAGAGAAGTGTGCAATTGCAGAAACAAAAATTTTCGGTCTGCGGCCTTTGACTGGCCCCCTCAAATCTGCGTCGAATTGTCTTTCGGAGCCTCGGCTGATTGATCATCTTTGTTGACTCCGTCGATCGCTTTGTTAACTTATTTGATCTCCTTCGCGGACTTAGTTCTCAACTCAATTAGTCGCAGTCTAAGATTAGTCCGTTTTCATATTTAGCTCTTAATAAAGTGATTTTAAAAAGATGCGCGATTAAGAAGCACTTATTTATAAGGCGAATTCGTTGACTGGAAACCTTTATTAATAAGACAAACGAGAAATTAAAAGTAGTACAAAAGGATTGACACGCAAATTTGACTTGGAAGACAAAAGAATGAGTGAGCACATTTTAGAATGGGCCCGAAAACAAAAGGGATTAGAGTTGGGCGGTGTGCCCTATTCACAGTAAAAGAAAACTATCCCCTCGGGTCGTTGAAGTTTCATTTGCAAAAGTCACAGATCCTCGTTGGCGGGCTGCGGTCATCGTAGCAAAAAGGGAACACTTTCCTCAGGGGTCCAGGAGCCCCTAGGATACCATCTTCGGTTGAAGTCAAGTCTAGGATTTCTTAATAACCCCGCTGCCGATGAGATCCTGTATGACATTCTTAAAAGACCAGCACTAGTCAGTAGCATGTCCCGGCCATCGGTGATACTGGCGGAACTCAAGAGGGTTCCACCCTTTGGGTAATGGCTGGGGAGATCGGTACTTCTCCAAGGGTTTCAAGAGTCCATGAAAAATCAAAACACGTAGGATTTCAGACATTGGTACGCATAGATCATCAAAGAACCTATCCACTGCAGATGTGGGTCTCTCAATGTCCTCCTCATCGATAAGGCTCTGGATAGCTTGTCGAAGCAAGAAGCAATTATCAGTGTCATGACCACTTGATTGGTGATACAGGCAGTAGGGAGTAGGATCCCATAGTTTGACTGGTGGCTTCTATCCTTCCATTGGTTTCAACAAGCCTTGGTTCATGAGGTTGTTAAGGACCACAGTCATTGGAGTGTCAAGCTTGTCAAAGTGCCTATAAGGGCGAATGGGTTTTCTCGGACCGCTTTTAATCTTCCATGGCACAAGCACTTGGTCTCGAGAAGTATTTTTCGAAGACAAATTCTGATCACAAAACTTGAAGAACAAAGGCCTTATTTCACGTTCAACCTCAGTTGCATAAATATCATTCCTGAATGAATCTATCCCTCTCCCCAAATCATGATGTGGGAAGTGCGTTTCAACCCCTAGGTGTTGGATCATCTCGGTGAAGGAAGTGAAAGTTGGAACTGCGTTTCAGATTGAATCTGGGTAGGCATTTGGTACCTGGTGAAAAGATGCACTTGCGGGTACCGAGGCCATTTCTTGTGACTGAACTTGGGACAACACGGTATGGGCGTTTGAGGCAACTAGCGATTGAAGATTTTCAAGCCCCAATTGATTTTGATCCTATAAGGGTGTCGATACATGGCCCATTATCTCCTCTAGGTGGTCTTGGAAGATACTGATCACGTACTCTGTTTGGGCTCTTAACTGCCTCTCTAAACATTGCCCCATTGCATATTCTGGCTCAAAGTTGGGCGAGCCCCTAGTCACACTTTCTGATGTCTGTCCTTCGTTTGCCATTACTGATTCGGTGAGACTCGGAGTAGACTTTGATCAAAGGGACGCTGGGAACGGACCTTGAATACCGCGCTAGAGAACGGACGGGATTCTCCCTCTAAAAGATTGGTTGAAAGGAAAAGAATGTTTTAGTTTTTTATGGGGACGGAAATTTTTTATGTACGAAAGAATGATTGCTTTAAGAATAAAAGAATGCAAAAAATGATTTTATTTCGAAAGATTGAAAAGCAAGCACAGCACAAAAATCCTAGAAAGCCAGACAAGCACATTGCTTAGTTTTGACACCTTGTCTTGATTAATTCCTGGAATAGTGGATTCCTTCTCCCGAGTATGAGACCAATGTATTTCACCTGTACCTATGGCCGTCATAGACCTCTAGCAAAGGGCCCATACACTTTCGGGAATCCACCACTCTCGTTACGGTCTAAGTGAGAGTCTTCGGTAATATCGAGTCAATCCTCGACATCCCATTTTGAATATCAATTTTTTTTTAAATTGTTTTTCTCTTTTTTTTTTATTTGGGAATGAAATAGGATTGACCAAAAATTGACTCGGACAAGAACCGGCTAAAAGTCAAGGACGTGTATTTTTTTTTGAAAATCATCTCAGACGCGGCTTTTGATACGGCTAGTTGGATGGGGGCCTAACCTCTCAACCACGGCAGTGAGATGCAACATCGAGTCGGGAAAGGCAACCGCGGATATCAATTCAGGGGAACAAGAGGTCCCCATCATCCTCGGGCTCCAAGTCCCCAAGGGTTTGTACGGTAACAGGAGACGGTATAAGTTCGCAATTGTGATGTGTGTGAGGTATCTATTTTTTGAGAAAAAAGAGATTTTGAGGAGAAACGAAAGTACATTTTTTATGTTTTATTTGTTTTGATTTATTCACACAAAGAATAAAGGGAAAAGAGAATGTACCTACAAAACGAGCAAACGTTAAGGCATATATATATATATATATATGTATATATATATATACATATATATATATATATATACATGTATATATATATACATATATATACGTATATACATATATATACGTATATACATATATATACGTATATACATATATATATATATACATGTATATATATATACATGTATATATGTATATATATGTATATACGTATATATATGTATATATATATATATATATGTATATATATATATATATATGTATATGTATAAGGTAAAAGGAAAATAATGGCGGAAGCACACATATTGAGTCTAGCCCACTTAGAAAAAGTCCCCAGCAGAGTCGCCACTGTGAGAGCCCACGTGCGAACCTTTCGAAACGGGTCCGTGCGCGGTTTGAATCCGCTCGGTTTCTCATAATGGTTTTTCTACTTTGGTTTTGAAAAAGCAGAGAGTCGCCACCTCATTTTATTTTAGGGAAAATAGAGATAAATCCTTTTTTGATTTGAAATTGAAGTGGGTTCGGGGGCTAAGTTACGAGAGGAGAAGGTGATTAGCAGCACTCCGCTCGCCCTTACGGTCTCTAGCATGCTTCCGCCTACGCTTTATTTTAATGCCTTATTCAAAAGATCGATTTTATGCCTTAACTTAAAAGAATGTGTATTTATGTACAACGGTGTCTCCTAGTCTAGGTATGTTCATTTAAGTCACGGTCGGGAACCGGCTTGGGTGGGTTCCCGATCGGTTTTCGAAAATGGTTTTGTACATGCTAAGAAAAAGGAAAACATACAATGGGGAGGGGGAATAAATTCATTATATACAAAAAAGGGGAATAAATCCCTTAAAAGAATAAATGTCTGCGCCATGGATTCGGTAATTGAATTCGACGCCACTTGCCGTCCATAGCTTATATACCTGTCCTAAATTAATCCAAACTCAAAACTAGAAATTGAGACTTAATCCCAGAAGGTTAGAGATCGTTGATGAATTTGTATGGATTTTTTGTATGAACTTTAGACTTAATAATTAGCAAAAACACTACCCAGCACAGCAAAACAGTAACTACAACAATTTCATCACAAGATTTGACCATCTTAAATCATGAATCCGGAGAAACTCAAAGCATGAAATTTGAAGAGAACATTAAGTTCCCAGAATTTGGAGTCCCGAAAGCATATTTAAATTGTTCAAAAGGTCTCTGACATTTTGATGTCAGAGACCGGGAATATGAAATCTGGTTTTTCAAGGCTTAAACAAAGGGGCAAAAATGATACTTTCTTGAGTCTAAAAATTATTATAAAAATATTTTCATTTGCATGAGTTTTCTGGGAACAAACTCCATGTTTTGACTTTAGTCCAAAAACCAATATTTATCTAAGTTTTTAGCATGAGAACAGAATATGGTAAAATGGACAAGCAAGGCAGCATATCTGTCACTCAAATCTATGCATGAAAACCTAAGCAAATCATGGAATATGGAAATTATATTTCACGAGAATGAACTTTAACATATGATAAACAACTTTCATGTTTTGGGATAAGCCCAGAAATCATTTTAAGATGGAGATTTTTAGAGATGAAAATCGTTGGTTTAAACTGATCTGCAGAAACTGGTTGCAACACTCACAAAAATGGTTTCCAAGACACAATCAAAACTTGGAAACAAACCATGAAACTCAAGGGACTTGCTATTTAACATGTTGAGATAATTATCAAAGACTCACTTGACAGCAAAACCTAGTCTAAGCATGAATATACATGAGAAAAAGAGAAAGAGGACAGATTCATGATATTTAAGAGCAATAGACATGTTTAAGCATGAATGACCTAAAACATGATCAAAAAATGGTCACACAATCATCACAAACACTTATAAACATGATAAGCTTCAGATATAAACTTTCATAACATCATTTACATGAACATATTAAGAAAACATGGGAGTCTAGCCAAACAATAGCTAGACTCCTAAACAAATAACCAAACCAATTACATCTTTACATATTAGATGATTACAAGGGAAAACTTACCTAGTTAAGGGGGGATGGTGTTGGTAGTGGTGCCCTAGGCACGTTTAATAAACGTTGTAATTGTTATCATTTATTTCATATCAATAAAGAGATGTTTTGATTATTATTGTTGTTCATGTTTACTTATAATAATCCCCGTCCCTAGTACTTGTTAAGCACTAGTATAAAGGCTAAATGGTCATGGGATGATCATGTTAGATTTATGGGTACTTGTTTGGAACAAGGTACTGGACATGACCCGCTCTATGAGATTTATGTCATGGTCTATGTCGTACATATATCTCATATTAGTTATGTCATTTGAATCCTTAGACATGAAGTTATTATAGTCTTCCACTTGATGAACATTGTGTTTGACATATTCAAACGCTACCTTAACACGGTAGTTATAAAGGGTATGATTGGCATAATCGGAATCCCGTTGGGAAGAATAATAAGCTAAATGGATTTGTCCCTCCTCGGAGAGATGTCAAGCTTAGGCCACTCGTAGGAATGATGTTGATGAAATGTTCGGCCGGACTCAGATGAATTGATTGGATCAATGTCATTTGGATTATCAACATATTCGGAATCGAGAAAGTATTGAACAAAACAAGTTGACTGTTTGACCATGACTTGTGTTCAATGACATCGTGGACAAAGGGATTGTGACATATTCTAAAGGAATGCGAACTTGTATCTAATTATACTATTTGGGTAGGTATGACGGTTTGCTAGAACCTAATCATATCTTATGGGATCATGTTTGAGCTCATTGCCAACTTAGTATAATCCTAGAGGGTCACACACAATAGAACGAATCTTTAAAAGGGACTATATTGGAATTTTAGAAATTCTGGACATTCTGAAGAGTGGGCGACCGCACAGTATTGACTGGGCGGCCGCACACTTAGGACAGTTTTGTACCAGTTTTGCTTCAGATAGTTGTGCGACCGCACAGATGATTTTGGGCGGCCGCACAGTGCTGTCGGGTGGCAGATTCCTAATTTGATTTGGAAACGAATTTTGGAAGGATTTTGACACAAGTTTCCTATTTGGAATAGGTCATACTTGTGTATAAAAGACCAAATTCGGCCAGCACTCAATGCTAATGATTTTGTGAGTCTCAAAGAGTTTGAGAGAGGGTTTATTTTGTTCCAAGACATTCTTGGTTGAGGAACAAAATAATACACAAAATAAATTCCATATAGTTCTTTTGATTGTGAAAAAGTGTTTCACAATTTGGTCTAGCAACCAAGATCAAAGAAGCTCCTTTGATATTCGTTCGAAGTGTGGATACCGCTAGAGGGTGAAAATCATCATCTTCAAAGTTCGTGTTCAAGCTTTGTGATCGTGATCAAGTCTTCAAACCTCCACCAAAGACCAAGAGAATTTGATAGCCATCAAGGGTTAGTTTATTCCTTTATTCTTATGTTGTATTTGATTTAATCGTATGAACGGATCCATGGCTTTGGGTTTCAAAATTTTAAATGCTAAATTCCGCTGCGCATGTTACATCGAAACCCAACAGATGGTGTGCTTCCTTTGCTTCTAAGGAAGGCTTTTTTGTTTGTTTGAGTTGTTTTGATAGTTGGAATGCTAGAGAATGCTTGAGTTTGAGTTGTGTTTAGTGGTGGTTTTGTGGTGGTCTTATGGTGGAGATGTGGTGGGAGAGTAGAGGGCTGAGAATAGAGAAAGAGTTGAGAGAAAATTCAGAGAGAGAGAGAGAGAGAGAGAGAGAGAGAGAGAGATAGAGAGCTGAATGTGTGTTGTGAGTTGTGTGTTGGATCAATGAGGGGAGTGTTTGGGGTGCCAAACTTAGGCAAATTTGGAGGGAGGAGGGAGGTAGAAATTAGGAAAAGAATGTCCTTATATTAGGGGTAGAGGAGGGAGGAGGCTGGTTGTGGTGAGGATTGATGGAGTGAAGGAGAAGATGAAGAAAAAATGGGCAAAAGATGATGAAAAGTTTTAAAATGGCACAAAAGCTGAAAATGCTGAAAATAGGGGTGCTCGACCGAGCAGCTTATAGTGCTCGGCCGAGCACTAGGCCAAAAAGTCAAAAAATTGTTTTTTCTTTTTCTTTTCCCAGCCATTCATGGAGGGACACATGGCATATGTTGACTGGCCTTTTACTTGCTCGGCACACATTTCTTTCGGCTCCGTCTTTTGTTCCGCAACTGCTCCGTTGTGCGCGCTCCGGTGTCCTGGATGTCCGCGGGCCCAACATGAAAGTTGCTCGGAATATTTTTGCGGTCACCCAGGTGTATCTGTAATTTGATCGAAGAGCAAGGAATAGCATAATATAATTTTAATGCATTAGATGACCGGTTAAAAGGCTTTTTTAGCAGCGCGGGACCCGTTAAAGGGTCCGCGCGCGCGATTTTCGAGAATATGCCTATTTACTCGGTTTTGAGTCTTGATCATGAATCCGGACTCGATTTTTGCATCCGATGCACCGATAAGGCGTATGGTAGTCCGTACGGCCGAATCTGGGGTTCTAGGTTGGTTATCAGGTTTAGACCAATTTAAATGAGGGTTTAAGGGGTACGAGATCGGGGTGTCTACAATCCCTTGTGTTTTTGTAGGTTATTCATCCACCCAAAGTGCCTACTACTGCCTTGATCCCCAAACTCACAAAATTTATACCTCCCGCCATGTCAAGTTTGTTCAAACCGTGTTTCCCTTCTCCTCTCATTCTCCAAACCTTCCCTACCAAGTTGATGAATGGTGAAATATCTCGCTTCCACTCCTTCCCTCCACTATCAACCCCACTCTCACTCCTCGACCAGCAACTCACCTTCCAATCCTCACCACGGCCGAACCAACACTTGACCCGACCGAACCCACCTCTAACCTGGCCAAACCCACCCCACGCCGGGCCGAAGCTTCCCTTAACCTGACCGAACCCACTCCACGCCCGGCCGAATCCACCCCACACCCGGCCGAACCCGCACCACCTTGGACGACCATACTGTTCCTCCGCACCCTCGTGGTCCTGTTACCCGATCTCAAAACCATATACACAAACCCATACGTAAACTTAATCTTCATACTTCTCTCACTTCTCCCTCACCCGAACCCACCAACATTACCCAAGCTCTCAAAAATCCTCTCTGGCGTGCTGCCATGCAAACTGAATTTGATGCTCTCCTCCATAATCACACCTGAGATCTTGTTCCTCCTTCATCCTCTCAAAATCTTGTGGGTTGCAAATGGATCTTCCGTACCAAGTATAAAACGGAAGGTTCCATTGACCGTCATAAAGCTCATCTTGTTACCAAACGCTTTCATCAACGTGCTGGCATTGACTATTCTGAGACCTTCAGCCCAGTCGTTAAACATGTCATAGTTCGTACTATTCTTACCCTTGCCACTGTTAATGGTTGGTCTCTCCGTCAAGTTGACATTAACAATGCCTTTCTTTAAGGCTCCCTCACTGAAGATGTCTTTATGTCTCAACCTCCCAGCTTTACAGATACCTCTAACCCTTCTTACATTTGCAAATGCAAATTAAGGAAGGCTATTTATGGTCTTAAACAGGCCCCTCGGGCATGGTACAATGAATTACGTTCTCATCTTCTCCATCTTGGGTTAAAACCTTTGTCTCAGACTCTTCTCTCTTCACCCTTCATCACTCTCTTGGCATCATCTATCTTCTTGTCTATGTCGATGATATCATCATCACTGGGTCCAATAATGATTTGCTTGAGTCATTCATATCTCGGTTCTCCTCACGCTTCGCTCTTAAAGACCTTGGTTCCTTTAATTATTTTCTTGGAGTTGAAGTCCTTCCCCATCCCAATGGTATTCTCCTTAATTAGCCAACATAAATATATTCAGGATCTTCTACATCGATCCAAAATGGATGAGGCCAAACCCATGCCTACTCCCATGACCCCTCAACCTCAACCACCTCTCTCAGCAACTCGGGGCATCATCCTACCCGATCCTATTGCCTTTCGTACTCTTGTTGGTGGCCTACAGTACCTCTCCTTAACCCGCCTTGATATATCCTTTGTAGGACCAATTGCCTTTCTCAATTTATGCATAAACCAACAGAAGATCATTGGCTAGCTCTTAAAAGGTTACTACGGTACTTAGCTGGCACTATTTCTAATGGTCTTCTCATTCGTTGAGATTCGCCTCTCACCCTTCATGCATTCACTAACGCTGACTGGGCGGGTGACACTGATACTTATACCTCCACTACCGGCTACATTGTTTATTTGGGTAAAATGCTATCTCATGGAGTTCTCGTAAACAACGTACATTGGCATGCTCTTCTACTGAAGCGGAATATCGTGCTGTTGCTTCCACTACAACAAAAGTCATTTGGGTTCAGAACTTACTCCGTGAACTCAACTCCCCATCCACAACTACTCCCGTCATTTATTGTGATAATCTGGGAGCCACTTATGTTGCAGCTAACCCTTGGTTCCACTCCCGGATGAAGCATCTTGGTCTTGACTATCACTTTGTTCGCGAGCTTGTTCAAAACAACACTCTGCGCGTCTCCTTCATTTCTAGTCATGATCAACTTACTGATATTCTCACCAAACCATTACTTCGTGCTTGGTTCCATGAATTAATGGTCAAGATTGGTCTCACTCAACGTTCGTCCATCTTGCGGGGGCATGTTAGAGATAAAGAGGAATTCTCCTAATTCTATTTGTATAGCTTTCCTTATTCCATTTTGTTTAGAATATTTTCCTAGATAGGATTCTCTTGCTTGCCTAACAAGCTACTCTTGTATATATACTCCCTCCGTCCCATAACAATGGGCACACTTTGACTTTTTTGGTCAATTGGGTCAATCTTTGACCATAATTTTATGAATATATAGATATCTATATACAATTCTTAAAGGAAAAATTTCTCAAAAGTCCTCTAATTAAAACAATTTCTTTAAAAAGGACAGACATTTTAGTTTATTTCTCTCGGGTCCACTTGGTGGAATATTTATTTCTATTAGGTCCATGATTTGTTTTAATGAAATACAATAATCCCAAAACTACCCCTCCCACCCAACCCTAATACGTAAACCCTCCTCCGTCTGCGTCATTTGTTTCTCTCCTTTTTTCTCTGCCGTCACCCACTCTCTCTCTCTACTCCTCCGGCGAACTCCTATCTCCTCCGGCGAAGACTCATCTCTCAACCGTCTTCCCTCATATTCCGTCTTTCCCCTCCCAGCACAAAGACATCCAACTTGCAGTCACCTCATCTTCTCTGGCAAGCCCTTATCCGGCAATGGATCAACGGATATTTTCTTCTTCTCCGGCGGAGAATATGGTGAGGACTATTGCAGTCACCAGTTTTTGTCAATCCATATAGAAGCTCCAGCCATTGTTGAGCAAGCAACTGAAAAATTGGTAACCCAAGAGAGTAAAGTAGAACTAAGATATCTGGTATAGTTTTATGATTTTTTTTTATTTATTTTTTTGCTGATTTTTGGATTTGAGAAATTGGATCTGTGAAGGTTTCACAAAAAAAAATAAAAATTGAGATATGTCTTAGATCTGAAAGTTGGTGTGAGAGACAAGTCTCATAATTATTTTTGATAGGTAACATATTTGATATGGTTGCAACATAGTTAGTTTTTGCCAATTTTGATTAGTTTTCTGTAATTTTATTGCTTTGAAAATTTGGGTCTGATAGTTATGTTTCAGATCTAAAATTTGTATGAAAGTTATCAAAGTCAAAATTTGGTCACAAAGACAACATGGTGGCAAAGCTGATTGGAGATAAACGGACTGTTGTTGCAGAGAGAGGATTCAACCGTCCATACTCAATGGTGGTTTTCACCAATTATGGACTAATATAATGAGAAAATTGGGTTTTAACAAATTTGGATTTGTTCAGCAATTTTTTGCGATGAGAACAAATATCTGCAATAGAAAAGTACTTCTATTTATGTTTCTCGCCAAAAATCACGAGCATCCTCAACAATGTAAAACCGGAAAACTAGAAAAGAAAAGATAATTTACATCTTTTTGTGAAGCGAGGGTGACCTCAAGTGTCAAAAATGGTACTCCCGCTCTGTCTCTAAAGAAATATCCATTTAAAAAAAATGTTCCTAAAATGAATTTCTTTTTCGAGAATAACTTTGTTTCTAAATGTGTTTTTCTGAATCTTTTTCACTAGTCTCTTTATACTTTCAAAATTAAATGTTAGGAAAGAGGATTACATAATTGTCTCTTATACCATCTTAGAATTAGAGATGTGTCAAAAGCAGAGAGAGACTCAAGTGTGAGCATGGGCTGGATTAGGCCGGTCCATATTTTTCTTTTTTAGTTACATACTCCCTCCGTTTCATGTGACTTGAGACCAAAATTTTTGACACACAAATTAAGGAAAAGTAAGAAAGAGAAATAGTGGGAGGAGGTGTTTGTGAGTAAGGAAAAATTAAATAGGAGAGAAAATGAGTGGGAGGAATAGTAAGTTGATTGGTGTTGTGAGTGTAAAAGTAAAGTAGGAGAGAGAATGAGTGTGAAGAATAGTAAAGATTCTTTACCATTTTTGGCAGTCCCAAGTCATGTGGAACGGATGAAAAAAGAAATAAGTCTCAAGTGACATGAAACGGAGGGATTATGAATTTTTGCCATTAAATTATTTGAAACATAAAAAAAATTCATGTGCCCTTTAAAATAAAATTTTGACATAGAAACAGGGGTAGTATAATACTTCCTCCGTCCCAGAAAGATGGTCCACTTTTGATTTTGGATGGTCAATACAAGTGAACTTTGACTAAATATAAATGTCAATCTAACCATCCTTGTGAAATTCTAAAACTTGTTATTGATTAATTATCAAGTGATTTATCAATGAAAAATTTTAAAATTTCATTTGGATGATTAGATTGATAATAATCTTTGATCAAAGTTCACATGTATTGACCGTAAAAAATCCAAAGTGGACTATCTTTATGGGACAGATGGAGTATTATACATTGAACTAGAACTTCAAGCAAATCCTTTGTGCATAAAATAATGTCAACCACGCATATGGTCACGTTATGCTTACATATGCCATCGGTGGTGATTGTTTCAATTCAGCTAGAACCATGAGTGAACTTCTTTCGTTTAGAAAGGGGGTGTCGAGCTTTTTGACCGAACTAACAGGGTCATCTACCTGCTAAACAATGCTAAAAAATGTAAAAATAGAATATCACTAATCTCTTTTCAAGAGTTGTGTTATGAAAACTCAGTTTTCTTAATAATCACAAAAAATTTGCTTTAAAATTTGTGGTCACATTTCTAAATATAAATAAATGGGAATAACTTTCTAAGTTAATGAGATATAACAAATCAGAAAATCATTTTAAGATAGAGGGAGTATATATATTAAGATCCATACCAAGTACACTTAGTACGGTGCGCATATGGTTGGTTGGTTTGGATTTGTGCCATTGGTCACTCCTATTTGAAACTTGTGTCTCAGATTATTATTTTCAACTAAGACTTGATTTTTATTTTTAATTTATTCATCTTTTTTTTGTCCTAAGAGACAATAGCATTTTTACTTTGAGAGTTAAGTCTCAATGTTTTTATAGGTTTGTGACATGTCTCTCAGTGTTTTTATAGGTATGTGACATATCTCTCAGTATTTTTTTATAGGTCTATGACACGTCTCTCAGTGTTTTTAAAGGTCTGCGACACGTCTCTCAGTCTTTTAATAGGCATGTGACTTGTGTCTCAGTGTTTTTATAGGTCTGAGACATGGCTCTCAGTGTTTTATTGGTCTACGACATGACTCTCAGTGTTTTTATAGGTATGTGACTTGTATCTCAATGTTTTTATAGGTATGAGACATGGATATCAATATTTTTATTGGTCTACGACATGGCTCTCAGTGTTTTAACAGGTGTAAGACATGGCTATATGTCTGTGACATGTCTCTTAGTGTTTTTATAGATCTGTGACATGGCTCTCAGTGTTTTTATAGGTATGTGGCTTGTCTCTCACTATTTTTATATGTCTGCGACATGTCTCTCAGTGTTTTTATAGGTATGTGACATGTCTCTCAGCATTGTTATAGGTATGCGACACGTTTCTCAGTGTTTTTATAGGTTTGCAACATAGTTCTAAGTGTTTTTATAGGTATGTGACATGTCTCTCAGTGTTTTCATAGGTCTACGACACATCTCTCAGTGTTTCTATAGGTCTGAGATATGTCTCTCAGTGTTTTTATAGGTTTGAGACACGTCTCTCAGTGTTTTGATAGGTTTGAGACACGTCTCTCAGTGTTTTTATAGGTTTGAGATATGTCTCTCAGTGTTTTTATAGGTCTGAGACACTTGTCTCAGTATTTTTATAGGTCTGTGACATAGCTCTCAGTGTTTTTATATGTATGTGACATGTATCTCAGTATTTTTATAAGTCGGAGACATGACTCTCAATGTTTTTATAGGTTTGAGACATGGATATCAATGTTTTTATTGGTCTACGACATAGCTCTAAGTGTTTTAACAGGTGTAAGACATGGCTATAGGTCTGCGACATGTCTCTTAGTGTTTTTATAGATATACGACATGGCTCTCAGTGTTTTTATAGGTATGTGACTTGTCTCTCACTATTTTTATAGGTCTGCGACATGTCTCTTAGTGTTTTTATAGATATGCGACATGGCTCTCAGTATTTTTATATGTATGTGACTTGTCTCTCACTATTTTTATAGGTCTGCGATATGTCTCTCAGTATTTTTATAAGTATGTGACATGTCTGTCAGTATTGTTATAGGTCTGCGACACGTTTCTCAGTGTTTTAAAGGTTTGCGACATAGTTCTAAGTGTTTTTTATACGTATGTGACATGTCTCTCAGTGTTTTTATAGATCTGCGACACGTCTCTCAATGTTTTTATAGGTCTGAGATACGTCTCTCAGTGTTTTTATAGGTCTGAGACACGTCTCTCAGTATTTTTATAGGTTTGAGACACGTCTCTCAGTGTTTTTATAGGTCTGAGACACGTCTCTCAGTGTTTTTATGTGTATGTGACATGTCTCTCAGTGTTTTTATAGGTATGTGACGTGGTTCTAAGTGTTTTAATTGGCATGTGACATGGTTCCAAGTGTTTTTATTGACATGTGATATGGTTCTAAGTGTTTTTATTGGTGTGTGACATGGTTCTAAGTGTTTTTATAGGTATGTGATATGGTTTTAAGTGTTTTTATAGGTATGTGACATGACTTTCAATGTTTTTATAGGCATGCGACACGTCTCTAAGTGGTTTTATACGTTTATGATATGGCTTTTAGTGTTTTTATAAGTTTGTGACATGATTCTCAGTGTTTCTAAGAGTCTGAGACATGAATCTCAGAGCGGGATGAAAATATGACCTGAAAATATGGCCTGGAAAGGGGGAACTCCCTTATAAGGGGTAGTTAGGGGTATTCTTGGCTATTTTTGTCCCTTGGGTTTTTGAGCAATTAAAAAAATATTGTGTCTTCTTTAGAAATAAAAGTTAGAATGAAGGGCTTTTAAGAAAATGTCCCATTCTTAAAATAGTTAATGATAGTATTTATAATAGTAAAACAATAACAAATTTTAGAATTTCATAGAAATATTTAGATATTCATAAAATTATGGTCAAAGATTGACTCAGTTGACCAAAAAGTCAAAGTGCGCTCATTGTTATTGTTATGGGACCGAGGGAGTATATCCTTGTAATTGCAATACAAAGTTGAGAGTTCAATGCAAATAATTCCTTCCAATATAATTCTCAATGGATTTCATCGAGACCACGATATCTCATACATCACAAGTGAAACAAATGTAATATTATTCTGTATGAATTGAGACCTACAGTTGATTACCATCTCATCTCAGATTTGGTAACTTTCTTATTCCGTCCCATTTAAATTGCAAAAGTTGACAAAAAGGGTGTCCCAACTAAAATTGCAAAATCTAAAAATGGCAAGTTTTAACCCACTTGCACACTCACATCCACTAACCCATTAACTATTCTCTACCCCACTCAACTATCAACACTCACAACACATCACCTTTTTCACTTTTTCCCTTAATACTCGTGTCAACCTAGTATTTGCAATTTAAAATGGGACGGAGGGAGTATTTCTTTTTTGACGAGAGGGAGGAGGATATACCAAAAGAAAATCACTGATGATTGATGAAAAGGAAAACAAAACATGAGTCCTCAAGCCAGTTTCGTTTCATATTATGTAGAGACACAGAAAAAGTAAAAATGTCTTAGGTCGAGAGTAACACGAGAAAGGAAAAAAAAAAAAAAGTTCTCAAGTCTCAACCATGTTGATCAACTAGAGGTCATATATTCATCTTTATTTATTTTATTTTTTACTTTTTTTTATTTTTTTTTATTTTGTAGTTAATCATCTTCAATTCAAATATATAAGGTGGTGTCCCCACAATAATTTTACTTTAAAAACAACTAACATGGTTAGGTAGCCATGACCATGAATGCTGTTTAATTTGCTATATATAGCCAGAGCCACTCCTGCTGTAAAGCACAGAAGAAAGATACTCCCTCAGTTTAATTTCGTTTGGACACATTTGAATTTTAATGGGTGAATTTTGACTTAATATTAACTTCAATCTAGTCATCTTAATGAATTTATAAAAATTACTCCCTCTGTCCCGCTTTAAGGTTTTTACTTTGCTTTTTAATCTGTCTCAATTTAAGGTTCTTACTTTACTTTATTACCTAAAATGGAAAGTGGTTCCCACTTGTCATTCTCACAACAAAAACTCCCTACACACTTTCTCTTTCCAACTTTACTTTTCATACTCACAACATTTACTTTTTCTTAATTTTCGTGTAAAGTCAAACTAAGAACATTAATTTGGGAAGGAGGGAGTATTATTAATAACTTACTTGGTGACTTATTGATTATGAGCAAACTCTGACACAATTTCTGATCCCATGCCTTGATATGTTCCCCGACCAAGCAGCGCAAAAGATTACCCAACGAACGATTAACCACCTCTGTCTGACCGTCTGTCTGAGGATGATAAGCACTGCTAAAATTCAGCTGCGTGTTAGCCATTTTCCACAAGATGCGCCAAAAATGACTAAGAAAACGAGTATCTCGGTCTGAAACAATAGAAGCTGGCAACCCATGCAGACGATAAATCTCCCGAAAGAACAACTGAGCAACATTAACTGCGTCGGTGGTCTTCTTGCAAGGGATGAAATGAACCATCTTGGAAAACCTGTCCACTACCACATAAATAGAATCATGACCCCGCTGAGTACGTGGCAACCCCACCACAAAATCCATACTCACATCAACCCAAGGCTGTGTCGGAACTGGTAAAGGCATGTACAACCTAGCATTAGTGGCCGTCCCCTTCGCTTCATGACAAACCCGACAGCGCTGCACATACTTCTCAACCTCCTTACGCATGCTAGGCCAGAAATAAGAAGCCTGGACTAACTGTAGCGTGCAATCGCGACCCACATGGCCCTCCCCATGGAGCTCCTGAATAATCTGCAAACGAATACTGCAATCTGGAATGCACAACTGATTACCCTTGAATAAGAACCCCTCTTGCAGCAAGAAATCTGTCTTCTCGCCCGCTATCACCCTGTCAATAATCCCAAAAAAATACGGATCAGTAACAAGTGTGTCGCGAAAAGAATCAAATCATGGTACTTCCACACGCATAGTACCCAATAGCCCACGACGACGGCTCAATACATCAGCCACCCTGTTAGAAACCCCTACTTTATGATTGACCACAAAAATAAACTGCTCAAGGAAAGCAACCCAACGAGCATGTCGAGGTGAGATTTTATCCTGACCATGAAAATGTCGCAAAGAATCATGATCGGTAAACAGAATGAACTCCCCCTGGAACAGATAATGGCGCCAATGCTTAACCGCCTGAACAACTGCATAAAACACCAGATCATACCTGCTGTACCGTGTCTTTGCCCCAGATAATTTCTCGCTGAAATAAGCAACCGGTTTGCTATTCTGACTAAGAACATCACCTATACCAACCTTCGATGCATCTGTGTGTAACTCGAATGGCTGATTAAAGTCAAGCAAAATCAGAATCGGTGCAGTGGTCAATCTCTCCTTAATATACTGAAATGCCAATTCTGCCTCCTCATTCCAAGAAAACCGAACGTTCTTCATGCAATCTGTAATCGGTGCCATGATGTTGCTGAAATTAGGAATAAAACGCCTATAAAATGAAGCCAGACCATGAAAACTCCGCACTTCCGTCTGTGTTGTCGGGCGAGGCCATTTCTGCACTGCTTCGACCTTAGCACCATCAACCTGCAACCCATCACTCGAAATCACATAACCTAGGAACAGTACACGAGACACCATAAAAACACACTTCTTTGTTGCTGCATAAAACTCGTGCTGTCTGAGAACCGTAAGGACTGCCCGAATATGCTGAATATGCTCCTCTTGAATCTTATTATAAATCAGGATGCCATCGAAGTACACAACCACAAAACTCCCAATAAAAGGACGCATCAACTGTTTCATCACCCTCATAAATGTGCTGGGGGTATTCGACAACCCAAAAGGCATCACTAGCCACTCATATAAGCCCTCTTGCATTTTAAAGGCTGTTTTCCACTCATGACCAGGCCGAACCCGAATCTGATAATACCCGCTCTTCAAGTCCAGCTTAGTAAAAAACCACATCCCTACTAATCTGATCAAGAAAATCATTGAGTCTAGGAATCGGGAACCTGTACCGTACTGTAATCTTGTTGATAGCCTGGCTGTCAACACACATACGCCACGACCCATCCTGCTTAACTGTTAATATAGCTGGCACTGTACAAGGGCTCATGCTCTCCCTGATATGCCCCTTTGCCAGTAACTCTTCTACCCGCCTACGCAACTCCTTGTGCTCTTTGGGACTCATCTGATAATGTGGTATGTTAGGAATACTTGCCCCAGGAACCAGATCTATATGGTGCTGAATGTCACGAAGCGGTGGTAATCATGCCGGTAACTCATCAGGAAATACACTAGAAAACTCCTGCAACAGAGGAGCAATCGTTTTCAGAACAGAAACTGTATCTACTACTGTCTTCCCAATCAACACAAAAACTACATCAGAATCTTCCAGTTCATTGTCAAACTGTGCCCAAGATAAACAACTTAATGTTGAAACTACTGCAGCCACTTTCTCTGCAGGTTTACTTGGTACCAACACAATTTTAGATCCCTTGACATACAAACTGTAAGTATTATGTCAACCGTTGTGAACCACCTGCCTATCAAATTGTCAAGGCCTACCAAATAATAAATGACATGCATCCATAGCTACTACATCACACCATATATCACGATATTTCGACCCAATTGAAAAGGAAATACGGGCACGTTTAGAAACAGTTACCTCACCACCTTTTTTGAGCCAAGCCAGCTTGTACGGTTTGGGATGTGTTTCAGTCGGGATGTTCAGCTTCTGCACTGCCTCCTCTGCAACAATATTCTCGCAGCTTCCCGAGTCAACCAAAAAATGACACACCTTGCCCAGAATGGTACATGTAGACTGGAAAATATTGTTATGCAACCACTCCGTCTCGGCTGTAACACGCAGAGTCAGGCACGACATCTGAACTATCAATGAAACCCCAGTGTCTCCTTCTACATGTTCTCCCTCGCCATGAACAGCCTCATCAAAGGTTAGATTTTCAGGAAGTTCGAAATCCTCACCGTCCTCGTATTCAGTCTCATTAAACAACAACTTTTTGCCGTTTTTCTTACAATCAACCTGTCTATGCCCGGTTTCCCCACAACTGAAACACCAAGTATTACTGGTTTCTACTCGAGATGGTTGCCCTACTGTTGGTGGTTTGTTGACAGTATTATTTTGCGTTCCCCCAGAAACTGCACCACCACTGCCACTGAAACGCCGTAACTGTTTCTCTATAACCAAAGCCCGCTGATGTGCCTCAGAAATGGTTCCAATGTCAAACATATTGAGAGTGTCCTGCAGATTAATTAGCAGTCCCCCAATATACCTAGCCACCATCTGATCACCAGTCTCCTGAATCTCATTACGCGCCATCAACTGATAAAATTCAGTCGTGTAATCGTACACCGATTTCTGCCTCTGTTTCAGATTCTGCAACTGCTGGTACAAAGTACGCTGATAATTGTAGGGTAGAAAAGCAGTCCTCATCTGCTTCTTCATCTTGTCCCACGTCAGAATCTTAGATTTACCCAACCGCACACGTGAAAGTTTCAACTGCTGCCACCACGCTGATGCCCTACCTCTCAATCGTGCAGCAATTAATGGTACTCGCCGGTCCTCCGGTAGTCCTTTAAAATCGAAAACTTCTTCCACTGTTGCAAGCCAATCAAGAAACTCCTCGGCCTGTAACCCACCGTGAAATTATTGTATCTCCGTTCTCATACCCGCTTCCCAGGGCCGATTGTCTTCTTCGACTGGAACCCTAGGATGTCGACGATCTGGGGAATTTCCTCATAAAACTCTCCACCGCCACCATCATCTTCAATTTCCCAATCCTGTTGTCGCTGATGATTTCCACCAGCCCGTGGAACTCGCTGATTCTGGCGTTCAAACATGTCATCCATCCTTTCTGTCAAAACCTCCATGATTTGGTCGATACGTGGATCCAAGACTTGTGCGATTCGCTCTTGAAGCGTATCCTCCTCACGATCAAAGGACTCTCCCACAGCGGTTTTCCTCTGCCCCTTCGGTGCCATGGATTCCCTAGGAACGAACGGGAGCTCGATACCAACTGACGTAGTGGAAGATGGGATAGATATTAGCTATTGTACTTCGCTCGAGAAATTCAGCAATTAATCGACAATTTTCGCTCGAGAAAATTGAAAGAGAGTGATCAATATCATAAAACGGCATAAAACTCCTTCAAAAACCCTAGAACAATGTATTTAAATTCTAAAAAAAAACCCTACTCGAAAATAAACCCTAAACTGCAAAATTACGAAAAAGTCCAAAAAACTGTAAAAAAAAATAACGGGATAAAGCTTCAGAAGGCCGTTTGAGGCCCTTAGAAGTGGATTTTGGCCCTTTTATGGGCCTCATCAGGGGGCAAAGCTTGATGACTTTGTTCCTCCCGAAAAGACGCTCGTTTTGATATGCTGTGCGTCCCGTAACTCCTCCGGAGTCAAAAGTTACGCCCATTACCGCGTTGTCGCTCAAACGAGTCCAAAAAACTCAGCGCCATTGTGTCCGCATCACTTATCAATAACATCTTTTAAATTTTCATTAGAATGATTAAATTAACATTAATGTTTCGTTTTGTTTACTATCAAAAGTCAAATGTGGAAAAAAAAAAAACAACGGAGGGAGTAATAGAGTGGCTGATTGATTCAAGAACAATATGATCAAATATGAATCTGACATTTCATTTCACATTCATAATAGATATACTCCGATATTTTTATTTTTTTGTAATGGCTACAATTACAAAATTTTCAGTCCTCTAATATGATACATGTAAAACAACTCACAGTATACCTCAAAAACTAGGAACTCCATCTTTAGCAACTGTTATCTTGGTCCTGAAAGTCTCACAGCAGATAAATAAGCATCACTATTACAATCGGAAGGCCCCGACGAAGCCGTGCCCTCCTCTTCGCTC
This sequence comes from Campanula takesimana, assembly GCA_026119855.1. NCBI lineage: Eukaryota > Viridiplantae > Streptophyta > Magnoliopsida > Asterales > Campanulaceae > Campanula > Campanula takesimana. Next base: position 210,516 of record JAOWBW010001163.1, read on the forward strand.
ACCGACTTGAAGAAATTTGAGTAAAGTCGAGGCCCCATTTGAGAGGTAGTCGGTGGTGGAGGAACCGGAGACAAACCTTCAAGCATTTGTACCACTTTCATCATCGGGGGTCGTTGAGACATATCATCTTGTATACACCACAACGCAACCTTAATCGCGATCATAACCCTTTCATCGTCATTGTGGATTTTAAGGTTCGTGTCGAGGATTTCTTTAAGTCTCCCTTCTTCAAACATCTTAAACGCGTAAGATGGGAAATGGGATTTGTCAGAAGTTTCTGACGAGTCGTAGTTTTTCCTACCACCTAAGATCTCTAACAAGACCATTCCGTAGCTATAAACGTCGCTCTTTTCTGATATCGCGTAGTTTGTGATCCACTCGGGTGCTAAGTAGCCTCTTGTACCTCTTAGATTCGTGAAAACATGGCTTTGTTCTCTTGTCATTAGCTTTGCGAGGCCAAAATCAGAGACTTTAGCTAGAAAATTGTCATCTAGAAGAATGTTTTCGGGCTTAATATCACAATGAACAATCTTGACATCACAATCTTCATGAAGATACGCGAGTCCTTTTGCAGTACCCACTGCAATGTTGTACCGTACATCCCAATCCAACATGAATTCCTCCTTATTTTTTCGAAAAATCCATCGATCTAAAGACCCGTTTGCCATGAACTCGTAAACAAGAAGCCTATGAACACCTTCTGCACAAAATCCTCTCAGCCTCACTAAATGATGGTGATGAATGCTTCCAATTATGCTAACTTCAGCTCGAAACTCCTTCTTTCCTTGTCCTATGCCTTCTAATTGCTTCACAGCCAAACGGGTCCCATCTTTAAGGATCCCTGAATAAACCGAGCCAAATCCTCCTTGCCCGAGCTTCACACTGAAATTATTTGTTGCAGTTTGAAGATCATTGTAGGTGAAACGGATAGGCATTCCTGATATACTTTCCAAGAAATTATCCTCTTCTGAACCTTCTTCTAAAGGCTCTGTCAATTTCTGGTTCTTCTTGTTATAGTAGCGAACTCCGAAAAAAACTAGGCCACAAATAACAAGAACCGTGATTATAACAATGATGATCACTACATATCGAAATGGTTTCTTGCTACTTCCACCCTCGCCCACCTTCACTTTAACAAAGGCGACAATTCCATTATCATTTCTTGAACTTTTTAAGCTTCCAATCTGATCAAACATGAAGCAATTCCTAGAATTGTTGTCGTAAAACAAAGCAAGACACGAGCAATTACCAAGACAGGAATATTTGCAACGATCTAAGTCAATCTTAGACAAGGCGGGATCAACAAATTCAAGTGCAAAATAGCTTATCCCATTTCCTGCATTTACAAGGTCCATTGAACCATCTGAACCATTGCAAGAAGAGACAATCCGTGGTTTGCAATTAGGCATAGAATTAAGAACCGAAGGACACTGACACGTGTTTTGACCACGACATACGAGATAAGGATCACACGCTTCAGGTCTATTGCACGGATCATCTGGTATGCTCTTCGGGGCAGAGTTACTCCCGCCTTTGCTTTGAAGATTGAAGAAATTTATGAAGCCATCGTTCCCAAGAACTGCAGCCCATGTAGCATTAGCTCCAGTATCATCCACAAAGATGAACTGCCATAAAAAGACTTTGTTATTATCATAAAACCTCCAAGAATTGCCTTTAATGGATGCCAAAGTGACATCCCCACCATTATTGTTGATGGTTATTCTTTTGTCCTTGGCCATGGACCAATAAGGCTGTGGAGTTTTGAAAGCCACCGAAAGAATCAAATCCCCAGACTTGAATTCTAAAGAGTTGCTCAAGTTATTGGAATTGGGATTGCTTACAAGTTTCATCCCTTCGACAAATTCTTGATTCGACATAAGGGTATCAGTTGGATGACTAAAACTTTGCCAAATTACACTCCCATCTTTCCCAACCAAAATCAAGTTCCCGGAATCATGCAATTCCAATCCAGAAACCCCTTTCCCACCCGAATTTGTGGACCAAATTGTGGTTCCTTTACTTTTTAATGAAGCATTTCCATCATCACCAAACATAAAAACATCAGAATTTTGAACTGGGGAGGCTCTATTTGCAGACCAAACTACTCTTGAACTGCTCAAGTGAATGATAGCAAGTAAGAACAAGGTGACATCTGAGGTAGGGTTGAATCCGAATGCGAAATTTGAATTGTTTGATAATAGAAATAACCCATCATTATCAATCCAATTCATCTGAGACCCTTGAAACCCTGGATCCAACCTTCCAAATTTTCTAACACTACCCACACAAGTTTGGGGCAGAAAGAGGATGCACAAACACATTACCAAGAGGTAGAAGAATGCCCAACTACCCATGATCACACAATGAAGTGAAATTTGGTTTGAATATAGAAATTGAAACCCCAAAGAAAAACAAAAGACTTGAACAAGTGAGTAAAACTATGGCCAAGAAACAGCAAATTGGAAAAACCCACAAGAATTAACACAAAAAAGATGAAAAATCAATGATAATAACACATGGGTATTCTTCATTTGATCAAGAAATGAAGGGAAATTGAATGAAAAAACAGCTTTTATGAGTGAATAATATTGAAACTCATAAATGGAGAAAGAAAAAAGAGTGATTTTGAAAGGAAAACGTACCAGAGGGTTAGAGGGTTAGAGATAAGTATACTTGGTGTGAAAGTTGTTGAAGAAAATGAGTGTTGAATTGAATTGACAGAATTAAAGGAAGAAAAATACAAAAAATACAGACGTGAATCTGTTTCTCTGATGATGAGGTCAAAGAATTGGAAAGATATAAGGTGGGTTTTAATGGTATTTTATTGAGAAACCAGGTATCTATTATGGATGACAGATCCTTGACCATTGTTATTGGCTCATTAATCAAACTAAAATCATTTTTCAATGATAAGGTTAGGTGGGTTATTCTTCATGAGAAAAAAAAAGTTATGTGGGTTAAATTCAGGAAAAAAAACTTAAAATAAGGACAATGCAACCCGTAAGTAAAGACGGGTTAATTGGACGACCCGGATTCATGACCCGCATGTTGTTATTTTAATTAGATATTGGGTGTAGTTAGAAGTTACTCCCTCTGTCTCCGCTCACTTGAGACTTTTTGACCAAAACTGGTCAACTTAAGGTCGGTTTGACCAACACTTTATAGAAATATTTATGGTCCAATTTTTTTTTTTTAAATTGTTATTGAGAGGATTTTTAATGGTGGTCATTTTATATTTTTTTAATTTTTGTTCGGATCATAAATATTTCTATAAAGTGTTGGTCAAACCGACCTTAAGTTGACCAGTTTTGGTCAAAAAGTCTCAAGTGAGCTGGGAAGGAGGGAGTATTTTGTGCAAAGTAGAGGATCGTAACTTGCGCTCCACCCAAAAGTTGTCACGTGGCAGCCAAATTTAAAGAAAAAATATTGTTTTCATTTTATTTTTTATTTGGTGTTTTTTCATTGGCCAAAAATAATACACCATCTGTCCCGCTCGAATTAGGATTCTTGGTCAAGTAATTTATACTTTGACCAACAATAAGAAAAATAATTATCTTAATAAAAATCTAAAAACGGTTATTTAGTTTATTATTAATCGTGATACAATAACAATTTTCAAATTTTTATTAGCATTACTATTTTTCTTCAAATTATTGATCAAAGTATTATTTGCTTGACTAAAAATCTAATTCGAGCGGGACGGAGGGAGTACTCGACTAAAATGCAACAAACAATTTTTTTATTTTTTTTGAAAGGAAAATGCAACAAACATTTTAAAATGAAACATATGTCTAATGACATTTTTTCATAGATAAAATAGTGTTGCATTAAAACTTGACAGATAGGTTTATATTTACCCCAATAGTCCTACTGATGAGCTAAAAGTCTTTGGCTAAAAGCAAAATAAATACTCCCTCCGGTCCAAAATATCTGTCACTTTTGGATCAAAATTTTGTCCAAAATAATTATCACTTTTGAGCTAAATGTCTCTTTTATCCTTGCATTGAAACTTGTTCTCTTTTATTAATTATCTTAGTGTGAGACATTAATGTAAGAAAGTTGCACACTTAATACGGGTAAAGTTGGAACTTTTGTCACTAAGTCATGATAATTATTACATTTCTCTTAAGAGTTGTGCAAATGCAAAAAAATACAGTTATTTTGGAACGGGGGAGTAATGATGTTTTGAGAAAGATAATGAAAAATATAGGAGGAAGTTATTAAGATGGGTGGAAGATTGGGAAGAAATAAATATTTGTTGACCTAAAATTAAATGCAAAGGTTTGACGATCGCGACGGAACGAGTCAAGGACTTTGCAACCAACAACGTACCCGCCAGATCAGGGTACTAAAAGGAACAACCCACATGAGACTCTTAGGTCCACATGAGTCTATGTGGGTCCATTTTCTCATATTCCGTACTCCTTTTTTGGCATCTTTTACTCCTTGGGCATTTATCATATAGTCCTCAACGTAACCTTATTTACCTCTTAAGACAAGGAATATTTTAACTAACCATATAGTCCCTAACTTACATCTTCCTCAACATTTTACTAACTACACCCTCTCAACATTTTACTTTCACCCCAACCACTATCCCTTTAGGCTATCCCTCACCACTTTCTCCAGTCAACAACTCCGATGACCACTCCGGCAATTTTTTTTTTTTTAGCTTCAGTGACCTTCCAGCAACCAAACAGTTGAGAACTTATCAGTAAGTTCTCAGTTGCCAACTAAACTACTAATAACACGAACAATTCCGGCGACCACCAACTCCGGCGACCAAACAACTGAGAACTTCTCAGTAAATTCTCAGTTGTCAACTAAACTACTAAGGACATGAACAACTACGGGGACCACCAACTCCGGCGACCAAAACAGTTGAGAACTTATCAGTAAGTTCTCAGTTGTCAACCAAACTGCTAAAAACATGAACAACTCCGGTGCCCAACACCTCTGGCGATCAAACAACTGAGAACTTATCAGTAAGTTCTCAGTTGTAAATTAAACTACTAACTAAGAACACAATCAACTCCGACGACCACCACCTCGGGCGACCAAACAACTGAGAACTTATCAGTAAGTTCTCAGTTGTTAACTAAACTACTAATAACACGATCAACTCCGGCGACCACTGAACTCCGGTGACCAAACAACTGAGAATTTATCAGTAAGTTCTCAATTGTCACCTAAACTACTAAGAATTTATCATTTATCACGTTTTCATTGTAAAAGTGATAAATCCTCAATTAGTTCTCAACCGTCAACTAAACTACTAAAAACACGATCAACTCGACGATCGCCAACTCCGACGACCAACTCAGGCGACCAAATAATCGAGAACTTATCGGTAAGTTCTCAACTATCAACTAAACTACTAAGAATACGATTAACTCCGGTGACAAAAAAATTGAGAACACAAAAGTAAGTTCCAGTTGTCAATTACAAAGAACACAACCAAACTCCAACGAACAATTCGAACCGACGATCAACTCCAAAGACCAACAATTAAGAACTTTTGAGTTGTTCTTAATTGTTCTGTAGAGAAATTCCTCAGTTGTTCTCAATTGTTAACTATTTTAAGTTGTCAACACTAAGAACACCACCAACTACGCCCAACAACCAACTCCGGCGACTAACAATTGAGAAATTATGAGTTTTTCTCCGTTGTTCTGTAGAGAAGTTCTCGGTTGTTACGGGTTCTCAGTTTTTAACTTTTAAGAAAACGATGAACTCCGACAACCAACAATTGAAAATGGTTCTCAACTATTCACTTAACAAAATCGAGAACTTCTCTGTCGTTCTTAGTTGTCAACCAAAAAGGTGATCAACTATGAGAAATTCCTAGATATATTAAGAAAAAGATTATTCTCTCTTCTAAAATACTTGTCATTTTGAGTGTCTCATTAAATAAAATTTGTTTTTTTTTTTTGGAAAAAAACTTTAGCAGTAATTTTTTAGTGGGACGGAAGGGACTATTCATTTTGAGTAAGCGGGTTTTTTGTTATTAAAGTTCGTAATAAATTGAAGCTGGTGATATTTCAACTAATGGAAATGATTTTTTTGTTTTTATAGTCAAACTGTCTTGTTTTGTCTAGTATGTATAAAAGGTTTTGCATTTTTCTCCATTGTCATTTTTATTGATACATGTACATATTTTTTCTTATTTCATTTTCCAAGATGAAGTAGATGATAATGACAATTTTTTAACTTCAGTTCCCAGTCCCCAAAGCGATGATACTTCATCCGTCTCAAAATAGATGTCGTTTTGGAGTGTTTCACACATATTAAGAAATGCCATGAATGCATGTAAAGAAGTCTCAAATACCCCTAAAGTAATTCAACTACCTAGGTAATTAAATGGTTAGGTAAGAGATAGTTCACTATCATTATTAAGGGTATAACTGGTATAGAGCAATAAAAAAGCTTTGAAAATAGTGAAACGACAAGTATTTTGAGATAAATTTTAACTCCCAAAACGACATCTATTTTAAGACGGGGGAGTACTACTTTTCACAAATGCAAGTATGGCTACCAACAATTTCAAAAGTCACTAACGTAATAAACTAATTGCTCCAATCCAACCTCATCAAGCTTGTCTATACCTTCGATGCTCTCAATGGAAATTCCAGTTTCAACTACCTCTACCTCGAGACTGACTCCGATCAATTCACCTTGGTCTTCACTAACTGTCTCCCTCAACTCAAGATCTCCATGGATGTCCGATCCGCTATGTACAATCTCGACGGCAACTCCGGCAGCCGCGGTTATTGAGCTCCGCCCACCTCCGGTCCTTGGCAGTCCGTTCAAAGAGAGAGACAGAGAGACAAAATTGTAGAGTAGCATGTACACTATCTGAGTAAGATCTGACTTACGGTGAAGCAGAAAGAAATTGTCTGATCGGAAAATTTGGTCAGATATGGTCGGAGGTCGGGTAAGGGAGATGGTCGCCGGGTTTTGGAGACGGGAACGGTCGCCGGATGTGGAGAGGAAGGATCGTCGGAAGTGGGGAAGGGAAGGGTCGCCGAAGATTGCGATGAGCGGTAGTTGCCGGCGCTGGGATCTATTTGCCGGAGTTGTTTCAACGACGGTCACCGGAGTAGGGAAGACGGTCGCCGGTGTAGGGGAAGATTGTCGCCGGAGTAGAGGGAGACGATCACCATGGTAGAGAGACCGTCGCCGGAGTAGAGGGAGACTTTTCCGGAGTAAGGGAGGGGAGAGGTGGTCGGAGTTGAATGGGCAGAGAGAGAGTGGCGGGGTCGCCGGAGTTGGGAGGGGTCGCTGGAGAAGGAGGGATCGACGGGGTTAGGAGGGGAGGGGAGGGGCCGCCGGTGAGTTAGAGAGAGGAGAGAGAGAGAGAGAAAAAAAAATTCTCTGGGTGTGTGAATAAGAGAGAGTAGGGGAGGGGTGTAGTTAATACACTACTAAATACTAAAGGACTATATGGTTACATAAAATATTTTGTAGGACTAGGAAGTAAATTAAAAATATTCTTGTTCTAATACGTAGATTCAATATTACTCAGGGATTAGGAGGTAATTTTCTCTTACTCCGTGACTTGGTTTGATTCAAATTTGTAATTTTGTACACCTCTTTATTTGGATACCTTTTTTTTATTACTCCCTCCGTCTCAAAATAGATATCGTTTTGGAGTGTTTCACACATATTAAGAAATATCATTAATGCATGTGAAGAAGTCCCAAATATCCCTAAAGTAATTCAACTACCTAAGTAATTAAATGGTTAGGTAAGAGATAGTTCACCATCATTATTAAGGGTATAATTGGTATAGATCAATAAAAAATCTTTGACCCAAGCCTTCATTGGCCGAGTGGTATGGGCTTGGGATTTCCTTCGGGAGGTCCCAAGTTCGATTCCCCTTTGTTGTTTCTGCTCAGCCCAGAGAAGGTACCCCTTATGTAGGGGAGTTTGTGCCAACTGGTGATCATTCAGATAGGTGCGAGGACATCTATGGCGATGGTAAGGAGGCTAACATCAAGCAAACTACCAGAAGGCGCATGAACGTCTACGAGAAGATTTCTAGAGCGGCAAGTATCACTATGATAGATTCTAATATAGAAATTTGTTCCAATATAGAAATTTGTAATAGATAGGGCAATAGATCTGTAATAGACTTGATAAGAGTTTGTGGCAAGTATTACTATGATAGATTCCAATATAGATATTTGTAATAGATAGGGCAATAGATCTGTAATAGACTTGATAGGAGTTTGTAACACGATGACAATTGCCTTAAATGATCTGATACAAACATTCAAAAAAAAAAAAAAAAAAAAAAAACTTTGAAAATAGTGAAACGACAAGTATTTTGAGACAAAATTTAACTCCCAAAACGATATCTATTTTGAGATGGAGGGAGTATTATTTTTACGATTTCCACTCCAGAAAGAGGTATTGAATCTAGGCTTGCCTTTACCACTGGTCACACTTTATTTGGCAACTTAAACGTATTACTCATTCAGTTATTATTACTCTCTCTCACTGTTTTGAAATAAATGATGCATTTTTTTTAACGTTAATATGGTTATTTTTTAGCAATAATTTTAGTTTTATTTCTTTATACTAATAAATCATAAAATTTGTTATTGATATATCATTATAAACACAATCGATAATAATTTTTAAATTTCTATGAAAATAAATAATTAATCTAAAACAATAAGTCAAAGTTTTTCCGTACTGACGCACAAAAAACACAAAAAAGACGACATTTATATTAGAGAAAAGAGAGTATATAATGTTAGTTTTTCCGGTCTATTTGATAGATGGAATACTCCCTCTGTCCCGGAAAGATAGTCTCATTTTGATTTTTTATGGTTAACAAAAATAAACTTTGACCAAACATTGGTGTCAATTTAATGATCATAATGATATTCCAAAAATTGTTATTGATAAATCACTTAATAATTTATCAATTTCAAATTTAAGAATTTCACTAGAATGATTAGATCATCACCAATGCTTGGTCAAAGTTCATTTTTATTGACCATAAAAAATCAAAATGAGACTATCTTTCTGAGACAGAGGGAGTATTATTTAAGACTGGGGGAGTATTAGAGCATCTCCAATGGACACTATATTTCACACTATAACACTAAAATGCCCACTATTCATCCCTCCAATGGACACTATATTTTACACCAAATTTGGTGTAAATGAATAGTGTTACACCAAATTTGGTGTAACACTATTCATTTACACCAAATTTGGTGTAATAGTTTCACTTGTCACATTTAGTCCCTCTAAATTTTAAAAACTCACACATTGTAAATTATGTTAATTAACTTATATATTAATAAATTATATAATATATTTTACTTAATTATAAAAGTACAATGCATAAAAATAATTATAAAATATGTAAAATCATAGACTTCAAGTATTGTTTGTGTAACAATGAGTGTTAGTGGAAAAATGAGGTGGATAGAGAATATTCCTTTTTAGTGTGAAAAATAGTGTGATACATTGGAGAAGATTTTTATTTAGTGTAACATTTGGTGTAAAACTTACACCAAATTTAGTGTTCTCCATTGGAGATGCTCTTATCCACCCTTTTTCCTCCAGGTATCTGTGTTTGGCCATACTGTCACACCTATCTTTGGCTTTTGCCATTGAGGAGGAAGTTTTCGACGAGAAAGAAAATGAGCTTGCCTCAAGCGCTCATAAAGAAACAACCACTTACTTTTTTGTTGACTTATCTCATGTGTGAGATTTGAGACCGTCTTACACAAGTTTTTTTTTACCGTTTAGGTCTTTTACTTTATATTACACTTCAATTTAAGCCTTCTCTTTTGACGGCTATGTTTATGTGTTGAATTGAACCAGAAGTCAACGGCAACATCAACATACTAATACAATTGGTTACAATTGGTGTATTGATTTGATTGGTGTATTGATTTAGAAACTTCAAACACTTATGATTAATATGACCTTAATGAAAATAAATAAATTTTATATTTCTATACGTAATTTCAAAAGTCATACCTACCTTTAAACTTAATAGTGTAATTGTCATCATCATTGTTGTCTTTAAACTTACGAAAAACGAGAGTAAATTAATTTTTCTTCCAAAACTTAATGGAAAATTAGAATGCAATTTGCGAAATAAATTGCACATATAGGGTTGCTCAAATATGATTAAAGCAACATATTTGCATGACAGTACAATAGCATATTTTCATAATTAATCAACGGAAACTTACACCTTTCATATGAGATAATACCTTTCATATTTTCATATGAGATAATGCAACGTACTTCTTAGTGTCTAAAAATGTTACATACTTTCGAAGTATATATCAGATGATGCAATTTTGGTTGCATTATTTGGTATAATCGCGAAAGTACGTTGTATCATTTGACATATATTTTTTGTACTCTCTCCGTCCCATCTGAAGTGAAACTTCTTTCCTTTTTGGTTCGTCTCTGATAGCAAAACAAAGATTATGAGATTAAGACCGAACGGAATTGAAACAAGATGGGATTGAAACCCTAATAATTGCACAACGGCAAATCTAATTTTTATTAATCAAAACTCTAATTTTCGGATTACAACTTTGAGGCTATTTTATAGCACTCATAAAACTTGGAAAACAAGAAATAACATCCTAAAATAAAGCCTAACCTATAAGGTAACCTAATAGAAGTCTAAAACTACTAAATCAAGGCTAAATCTACTCTAAAACCTCTTATAATCATCCTACTACATTTAATTCCGAAAATAATAATAAAATAACAATTAATTAAAATAAAACTCATATTTATCCCATCATACTGCATCATTCTCCTCTTCTTAGAAAAAATTCGACCTCGAATTTGAGTCGTTGCTTTTTGGAAACACATCGTGAAATTTTTTCTTCAATCTTCGACGAACTTTAAATTTAGTTGTACCACGCTTCATAACATCCATCCAATCCGTCCAATAATATTGACAAATATTTTCCATGAGCAAATTCTTGATGTGCCACGGTGACGAAAAATTGCAATCAGGAATATCAAACGGATCTTCATAACAATAGGAACCAAAAATACCTTCTTCATTCGAAACGGAAATCGTGGAACCCAAAATTTCACAAACTGCGCCCAGGTTCGGCTGAGGGTCCCCGAGCACGGTCGTGCAGAACAGTGCGCACGGGACTCCCACATCCGCCTTTATTCGCACGGTCATGTATGGGAAACTGGCACGGACGTGCGTGCTGCGCCGAGCTGCTGCTGGGACTGGTGCGCTGCAACACAATGGTTTCTGTTTGGTCAAAAACATCAAAATCTTCATAATTATCGTCATCAAAGATTGGTGGTTTTGACCAATCAATGACAATGTCGGAACCCGTCGAATCAACAAAGCAATCCACGGGAACAGGATTCAATCGATCACAAAACTCGTCAAGAGTAAGAGGATCGGCCTCTCTCTTGCACTCAAGTTCTTGATCCCGATCGAAATGATAGATATCCTTATCATCATCAGACCACAGATCTGACTCCGAGCCCACATTGGTGGGAACCTCCAAACACGCTAGATGTCGTTGGACTCGTGGACCCTCCACACGTTCAAGGCGACGTTGGAGTTCTTGAATCTCGAAACACAGAAAGTGGAGTTGGAGATCTTGAATCTGTCTTCGCAATTCGTCTTTCTCAATTTCACTTAGGTAATGATGTCGATGGATTTCGTCTCCCTGGGGTTCTGATCTGCAGCCCCTACCACGATTACCACGACTACCACTTCCTCGTCCTCGTTCAGCCATTGATCACCAGGAACTCCTGATACCAAATGGTAGCAAAACAAAGATTATGAGATTAAGACCGAACGGAATTTAAACAAGACGGGATTGAAACCCTAATAATTGCACAACAGCAAATCTAATTTTTATTAATCAAAACTCTAATTTTCGGATTACAACTTTGAGGCTATTTTATAGCACTCATAAAACTTGGAAAACAAGAAATAACATCCTAAAATAAAGCCTAACCTATAAGGTAACCTAATAGAAGTCTAAAACTACTAAATCAAGGCTAAGTCTACTCTAAAACCTCTTATAATCATCCTACTACATTTAATTCCGAAAATAATAATAAAATAACAATTAATTAAAATAAAACTCATATTTATCCCATCATACTGCATCAGTCTCACCACAAGTGAGACCACCAAAAGTGGAAGTGTTTTAATATATATAGGGCAATGCTAGGGGCACAAAAGAAGTTCACAAAATGTTGGATACAAAATGAGGTGGCGATATTTTATTGGTTACAGTGATAAAATGTGGCTTACAAAATAAGTTGTCATGATTGTGTGGGTGTTTTTAAGTGGAGTGTGCCGGGTCCACTATCGATGTAACCAATAAAATATCGCCACCATATCTTGTATCCTTCATTTTGTAAACTTCTTTTGTAAGCGTAGCATTGCCCATATATTTATATTCATTCTATCCCACTATTTAACCTCACTCATTCTCTATTTTCATTTTCCACCACTCAATTTATAAAACCAACACGAGTATTTTACTTATTCGTTGCATTATTTGAAATTGTTTTAGAAAGTACGTAGCATTTTTAGACATTAAAGAGTACATTGTATTATTTAATGCAAATCGCTAAAGTATGTTTATATTTCGAAAAGCCACTATCATCCACCAGCATCACCACCACTCTCACTGCTATCAACACCACTACAACCACTCACCTCAACCAATACCACTCTCCAATACCACTACCAACACCATTAACACCACCATCACCATCACTTCACCGCTACCACCACCACAATTATGAGTTTTGATACTTATCATGTGTTGTTGTTTTGGATGTGGTGATAATGGTAGTGGAAGGTATGCAGCAGTGATGGTGGTAAAGGTGGTGGCGGCGGCAGAGTAGGGGTTGTTTGATGGTGTTGCTGGTAGTGGTGAGTGGCGATGATGGTGGTGGTATGAAATGTTGATGGTTGTGAAGTGGTGGTGATGCAGTGCTGATGCCGGTGAGTGGCACCGATGGTGGTTGTAATGGCGATGGTTTTTAAATGTAAAAATTTTGTTGATTAGTCATGTAAATATGCCCTTGTACTATGGGATTCATGCAAATATGCACCTATAATCCTACATCAGCAATTTCATATGAAATTGTTTCCTAATTTCTACCTAGGCGCTTAGTTAACTATTTCGTTAAGTTTTGAACATAAATTTAAACGTGGTCTACCTCTTTTTCGTGAATTTAGAGCAAGTATGGTAATTATTAAATTTGAGAATAGATTTGTGTCGTAAAGCTAAGTACAGGAGTATAAATCTATATTTTGTCGTACCTAAATACACGTAATTACCATGGTTTAGATTGGATACTAGAACTAGCCAAGATTTAAAGAATAGTCATCACCAAAAAATAAATAAAATATAACTGACACCGATAACATTTACATATCACTATTTAACCTCATTGAATCTATATTGCCTTAAGTAAGTACAGAAAATGCTTAATCACCTTGTGAGGTTTCGTGGTTCACAGTTGCAGAAGAAACACATGAATTGAAAGTATGATTGTATTGATCTTGAACAAATGTATTTATAAAGAAAAGAATAGAGGAGCGTCTAACTGAATAACAAACTTACTGAATAACAAACTTGAAACTAACCAACTGACTCTAACAATTTATGTCCTATATTTACATAAGAAGCCCCTATCACTTATATTAACATATCTCATTTATCACCCTGTACTTTACTTAAACTACTAACATAGTCATCCCCCTCAAGGTTATAGTACTAAAAAATTTAACTACAGTTAGCTTAGAAATCAAAAAAAGAAACTGAGCAGAAGGCAATGCTTTTGTAAACAAATCAACAACTTGACCTTTAGTAGAAACATGAATGGGCTTGATCAATCCAGAAGCAATTTTATCACGAATGAGATGACAGTAGTGGGACGTAAAGCCCAATCAGCATGAGTTTGATATTGACAGTAGTATCATTCACTATGTATAGAGTATACTTTCTTTGATATTGATAAGTACCTTCGGTAGATCTGGCTATTTCAATGCCCAAGAAATATTTAAGAGGTCTTAGGGTTTTTTTTATCTTAAACTGAGAATGAAGATAATCTTTAACTACAGAGATGGATGTGATGTCTGACCTAGTAACTATTATATCATCTACATATACCAAAGGAGCAAGAAATGAAGAACTCGTCTTAGAAAGAATGAAGTGTGATCTTTCGGCAGAAGATAGCTTAGAAAACAATTCCTTGGAGCCTTTTTGAGGCCATAAAGTGATTTGTGAAGTCTGCAAACCACTTGCTGATTAGAAAACTTTTGTACAACCTCACATACCCAGGAGGAAGAGACATATAAACTTCCTCTTGTAGATCACCATGCAAAAAAGCATTGGTAACATCCATTTGGTCTAAAACCCAATGCTTTGCAGTAGCAAGAGCAATGATAAGCTTGACAATATTCATTTTTGCAACATGTGCAAATGTCTCAAAGTAATCCACCCTTTATTCCGTGTGAAGCCCTTGGCAATAAGCCTGGCTTTATATCTATCAAGTGACCCATCTGGTTTAAATTTTTGTCTATAGATCCATTTACATCCAACCACTCTATTGCCATCAGGTAGACATTCCCATGTTTTATTTTACTTTAAGGCTTGAATCTCAGTGTTCATAGTGTAGACACCCCGATCTCGCACCCCATAAACCAACCCTTTGAACTGGTTTATACCTTGATAATCGACCTAAACCCCTAAGATTTGGCTATTTGGCTACCAACTGCCCTTTCGGTGCATCGAATGGAAAATCAAAGTCCGGATTCAAGAATCAAGACTCAAAACCGAGCAAAATGACATATCCTCCAAAAAACGAGCCGCGGGACCCCGGACTGAGGTCCGAGCATTAAAATAGACCTTTACCATCCATTTTATGCATTTAAAATATTATTATGTTATTTCCTTACTCATTAACATCTTTAAGATATACCGTTGTGGCAAGAAAGTGATAAGGAGCAATATTTGTGTTGGGCCCGCAAACAATCAGGACACGAGCGCGCGCACCGAAGGGAATAACTTCACAAAATCTTGGGAAAAACCTGTTTTACACTAACTTAGTGTAAAACGTGTTTTTAAGCCGGTGGTAAACTTGTAAATATTAGCTTGCGCAAAAAGCGAAGAACGCTGTGAGAGGCGCGGTGGCATTGATGTAAATAACTGGAACTTATGAAAACTCACCGGACACTTTTCGAAACTGTAGGAGGCATTTTTCAATATTACAGCAGACAGATTTTAACACTAGAGCAGGCACATGTTTTGACATGCCTGCTGGGTTTTTTTTTTTTTTTTTTTTTTTTTCAAGTGCCAAAAAAGTGCATTCTCTAAGGTAAAAAAGTGTCTGCTTGAGTTTTAAAACATGCCTACTAGGGGGTTTTTTTTTCAAGTGCCAAAAAAAGTTCATTCTTTAAGTTAAAAAAGTGTCTGCTACCAAAGAGCTTTAGCTCAAGCGGTATCCGGTGCTAGCTTCCCATGCGGAGATCCTGAGTTCGAATCCCATTAGGGACATTTGTTTCATTAGGGACATTTGTTTGTGTTAGCCTATTTATGGTCATAAGTGTAGCCTTCATGGCCATTTGATGTAGCCTAAGGGCAATTTATCTATCATTAATAAAAAACCATTTAAAAAAAAAAAAAAAAGTGTCTGCTTGAGTTTTAAAACATGCCTGCTGTTTTAAAACATGCCTACTGGGGTTTTTTTTTCAAGTGCCAAAAAAAGTGTCTTCTCTAAGGTAAAAAAATGTCTGCTTGAGTTTTAAAACATGCTTGCTGGGTTTTTTTTTTTTTTTTTTCAAGTGCCAAAAAAAGTGCCTGTTTGAGTTTTAAAACATGCTTGCTGGGGATTTTTTTTTTTTTCTTTCTTTTCAAGTGCCAAAAAAAATGCCTTCTCTAAGATAAAAAAAGTACCTGCTGTGAAAGTCCCAAAAAAAGTGTCTGCTGTAAAAATATTGGAAAGTGCCTCCTACAATGTCGAAAAGTGCCTGCCCAAAACCCTTCTATGTGCAAACACGTTTTACACTAAGACTAGTGTAAAACGCGTTTTTCACAAGAACGACTCGAATAACTTTTATCGTAAATAATAAGTTAAAAATAATATTACTATATATAGTAATTAATATTAATAATATTTTTTTTTCAAAAAAAATACTAATAATAGTAATAGTTACAATATATTGTAACTATTCTAATTATTTAATATTATTGTTAATAATAGATACTTTATATAGTAAGTATTACACTTAACTAATATTACTTATAGTAATAATTATGTTATATATTTAACGATTACAATTAACTAATACTATTAATAGTTATCTTATATAATAACTTTTACATTTAAGTAATACTATTAATAGTAATAGTTATCTTATATAGTTAACTATTACTATTAATATTTAAATTAAGTATAATAGTTACTATAAAGGGTAAATATTGCTATTAATAGTATTAGTTAACTATTAAAGTGTAACTATTATACTTAACTTGTACTATTAATAGTAATAGTTATCTTATATAGTTAACTATTATAATAAACTAATACTATTAATAGTAATAGTTAACTAATATAGTAACTATTACAATGAATTAATACTATTAGCTAATAAGAGAAAAATAAAAAGTCACCTAATTAAAATTCTATGAATGATGTGGCACCACCTGTAATAACCGGCCTTTTGGCCCATTATTATTATTATTTTGCTTTTATATTAAATGTTGTGATCGGGTTCATTAAGTAGTTAATGAATTGGGCTAATAAGAGGGGCCCAATCTAGTCAACCTTAGGAAACCCTTTTGGAAGGGGAAAGGAAAACCCTAAGTATTTAAACCATCTTTAAACCCTTTCCCTATTATTTTGTGTCAAACAAAAACCCTTAGGAAAAGAGAGAGAGGAGGCGGAGAGAGAGAGAGAACCGAGAGAGGGAGAAGAAGGAGAAAGAAGGAGAAAGAGAGGAGGAAGAAGAAGATCCAATCTTTTTTCCCTTCGAAGGTAATTCCCTCGTACTCTAAGCTTTAATTCTTGGGATGGGTATCACCTAGGAATTTTGAATCAAACTTAGAACCCTAACCCTAAATTGATAAAACTAGGGTTTAATGTTAATCTTTGAAAACCTTTTTTAACGGAGAAAGTTGGGAATAGTATGGACATGCAAGGCGGCGGCGGCGGCGACGGCTGGCGGCGGCTGGTGGCTGGCGGCTGTCGGCGTGTGGGTGTCCGTGCATGTGTGTGAGTGTGTGTGTATTTGTGCAAGTGTGTGCAGTGTGTGTGTGCAGTGTGTGTGTGCCGTGTGTGTGTGTATGTGTGTGTTGTGTGTGTGTATCAAAATTAGGGTTTGGGAATTAGGGTTTTGTGTGTATGTTTTCAAGGTGTTTTCTGTGCGTGTAAAGTCAATGCTGGAATAGTAAAAGTCAATGCTGGGAATAGTAAAGTCAATGCTGGAATAGTAAAGTCAATGCTGGGAATAGTAAAGTCAATGCTGGGAATAGTAAAGTCAACGCTGGGAATAGTGTTTTCATAAAATAAAGTCAACTTAAGACACATGGATTGGAAGTAGACTTTTACGTAAACCTAAAGATATGTTGGGAAAGTTATGAAGGGTAAGATAAACCCTAAACTAAAGTAAGAACCTTAAGAAGGAGTTTAAGAAATAAAATCAAAAGGTTAAAGTTAGAAAAGGAATTTGGGGACGGGGATAAATATTGTTCTTGTCCTAAAAGTAGTATCTTTGCGTGATTGTAGATTGTACGCAAAGAACCCGCTAGAAGTCAACGCTAGCAAGGTAAAGGATTACGTTCCTAAGTATCTTGAATTCTTTATTCATTGGAACTCTATAATTCTTTCATGAATGCTATATGGTCCATAGCACTTGAACTCCACGTTAATGAACGTCTTTTGTATATCTTACCTATGACATGTTTTGGTCGTAGGGAATCTTAGAATATTTGAAATTGCATGTGCTCTCGATTAGGGAACACTATTTTGGAAAGTATGCTATATCTAATTACAACAGGTGTAGCTGCATAGTCCCTGAAAAGGACTAACTAGTCCCTGAAAAGGACTAATGTGGAAACTGTCCTAGGAAATGGACATTTGGAAATAAGTCTAGTAACTACTTGTAACTTAGACTTTGTGGAACTCTAGATTATCATGATAACTCTAAATAATGGAGCACCCTGAAAAGGTGTAAGGTTTCTTATTCACTTAACACCCTGAAAAGGTGTGACACCCTGAAAAGGTGTTTGGAACTTGGAATTGACGGAATGGAAATAGGACCACCAATCTTTGAGTAGTTAACTGTATTCATTATATGCAGTTAGTATTTGAAATGATATCCGATCTTTGAAATTATCAATTGAGTCCGTTCTTTCGGTCACTTCTCCTTAGCTATCAGAGAAGTCCGTATGAACTTACTGAGCATTGTTCGCTCACCCTTTCTCTAATAATCTTTTTCAGGTAACGACTTAAAGAAGTAGACGGATCGCTAGATGAAGCTGTCCGTGTCAGTTATATTAAGACTTTATGGTTTATTTTGTTTAGCTAGTGGTTGTACTGGCTTGAAGACTTAGTATTTAATTTCGCTTCCGCATTTATGGTTGAATTGATGGTTGAGACTAGCCGTTGGGCTATTTAAGATGGATTTTGTAAGACAACTGTTAGTATTTCCATGTGTTTTATGGATTTGTTTACTTTATGAAAATCTGGGTCGTTACAGTTGGTATCAGAGCTAAGGTTTTAGAACTTAAGGGATAGGAAACTCTGATATTAAATAGGCTTGATTGAGCATTCTAGGAATACTAGGATTGCTTGAAGTGGGACTTTCTATTTTAGGAAACCTTCTATTTTAGGAAACTTTCTATTTCGGGAAACTTTCTAAATTGGGAACCTTCTATTTTGGGAAAGAATCTGAAATCAATTTAGGAGTCCAAAGAAATAATTAGGAGTGAACCTTAAGTATTACATTGATGCATTTTGTTGGTGTTTAAAAGATGTTTTGGTAATCATTCGTATCTTTAAGATTATGGTCACTAATCGTGGTAATGTCATGGTTGTAGGCCATGAACGGAGTTGAGAAGAACTTGAAGATGAACTCGCTAGGAAAGAACGTGACCAAAGTGGTTAAGAGGTACTCCCTTCGGATAAGGAAGTTGAATAAGACTCTGAAGAAGGAACAAGCTAAGGGAAGGATTACTTTGAACAAGTGGCTGCTTGCAGAAGGAGCACTAAGAGACACTAGCAAGGAATTAAAGGAAAGAAAGGAGAACTAATGGGATTTAGAGAGTGGGCTGATATATTATGTGATGATGTGCGAAGCTACTACTTTGCATTGAAGGAGGTAGACCCAAATGGCAACAACTTTAATGGAAGAGAGTAGAAAGAGGGCAGGAAAGCTAATTGGGAAACATGTGGTAATCAAGGAAGAAGCCGAGGAAATGGAGGTTAACATGGTGGGCAATGAAGCTGCCCCAATACTTGTTAAGGATAATGAAGAGATAGTGGAGGTACCAGTTCGTAGGCCTAGAGGAAGACCCAGAGGTTCGAAGAAGGCACCCAAGGTTCCTAGTGGAAGACCTAGGGGAAGCCAAGGAAAAATGCAAACCTTTGAATAAAGAGTAGAAGTTGGATATTCTTTTATTTCTTTCATAGTGTTAGTAAGTAGTTATAGTTAGAAGTTTAGTTAGAATTTTTCTTTTTTAACTGTTGGATTCTGGAAGTTTTTATTTAATAAAAGTATTGAAGTTATTCATTAGTAATTGATCCTGATTATCTGTTATGTTTAATTATGGGGTGTAATGTTGGGTTTCCAAGTAACATGCGCAGCGGAATATAGCAATTAAAATTTTAAGAAACCCAAAGCCATGGATCCGTTCATATGATTAAATCAAATACAACAAGATGAATAGAGGAATAACTAACCCTTGAAGGCTATGAATTCTCTCTTGATCTTTGGTGGATATTCGAAGACTTGATCACGATCACAAAGCTTGAACACGAACTTTGAAGATGATGATTTTCACCCTCTAGCGGTATCCACACTTCGAACGAATATCAAAGGAGCTTCTTTGATCTTGGTTGCTAGACCAATAATTGTAAAACACGCTTTCACAATTTAATAAAGAACTATATGGAATTTATTTGTGAATTATTTTGTTCCTCAATCAATGATATCTTAGAACAAAATAAAATCTCTCTCAAACTCTTTGAGACTCACAAAGGCACTTGTTAATATGGTCTGGCCGAATTGGGGTTTTTATACACAATTAAGACCTATTCCAAATAGGTAACTTGTGTCAAAAACCATTCCTAATCGAATTAGGAAATTTCCAATCGGGAGCACCAGGCGCCCGCCTGGTACCACCCAGGCGCCCGCCTGTTTGGGCAGAAACTCCAGTTCCTTTCTGGCTTGAACAGGCGCCCGCCTGGTGCAACCCAAGCGCCCGCTTGGTTGACCAGGAGGCCCAGATCTTTCCAGAAATTCCTTGGAAGTCCTCCGATCCTAAATGCCAATATAGTCCTTTTATTTAAGATTCGTTCTATTGTGTGTGACCCTCTAGGATTATACTAAGTTGGCAATGGGCTCAAACATGATCCCATAAGATATGATTAGGTTCTAGCAAACCGTCATACCTACCCAAATAGTATAACTAGATACAAGTTCGCATTCCTTTAGAATATGTCACAATCCCTTTGTCCACGGTGTCATTGAACACAAGTCATGGTCAAAGAGTCAACTTGTTTTGTTCAATACTTTCTCGATTCCGAATATGTTGATAATTCAAATGCTATTGATCCAATCAATCCATTTGAGTCCGGCCGAACATTTCATCAACATCATTCCTACGAGAGGCCCAAGCTTGACATCTCTCCGTGGAGGGACAAATCCATTTAGCTTATTATTCTTCCCAACGGGAATCCGATTATGCCAATCATACCCTTTATAACTACCGTGTTAAGGTAGCGTTTGAATATGTCAAACACAATGTTCATCAAGTGGAAGACTATAATAACTTCATGTCTAAGGATTCAAATGACATAACTAATATGAGATATATGTACGACATAGACCATGACATAAATCTCATAGAGCGGGTCATGTCCAGTACCTTGTTCCAAACAAGTACCCATAAATCTAACATGATCATCCCATGATCATTTAGCCTTTATACTAGTGCTTAACAAGTACTGAGGACGGGGATTATTATAAGTAAACATGAACAACAATAATAATCAAAACATCTCTTTATTGATATGAAATAAATGATAACAATTACAACGTTTATTAAACGTGCCTAGGGCACCACAACTAACAATCTCCCACTTGCCCTAGGCCCAATCTCCCATGTATCTAATACCCATGGACCTAACATGACCATCATGTTTAGCTTGTGGAAGTCCCTTTGTTAGCGGGTCCGCAACATTGTCATCAGTAGGTACTCTGCATATATTTACGTCTCCCCTATCAACGATCTCTCGAATGATATGAAAACGCCTAAGTATGTGTTTGGATTTTTGATGTGCTCTTGGTTCCTTTGCTTGAGCAATAGCACCATTATTATCACAATAAAGGTCTATTGGATTAGCAATACTAGGAACCACTTCAAGTTCAGTTATGAACTTCTTAATACAAACAGCTTCCTTTGCAGCATCCGATGCAGCAGTATACTCAGCTTCTGTTGTAGAATCAGCGGTTGTACTTTGCTTGGAACTCTTCCAGCTTACAGCTCCACCATTTAACATAAACACAAAACCCGATTGCGATCGGCTATCATCTTTGTCGGTTTGGAAGCTTGCATCCGTGTAAGCATTTACAACGAGATCATCTTCCATTCCTCCATAGACTAAAAACGAGTCTTTAGTTCTTCTCAAGTACTTAAGAATCGCTTTTACAGCTATCCAATGATTTTCGCCAGGGTCGGATTGGTATCTACTTGTCATGCTCAAAGCATAAGATACATCCGGCCTAGTACAAATCATGGCATACATGATGGACCCAATTGCCGAAGCATATGGAACATCATTCATTTTCTCACGCTCATCGTTTGTCTTAGGGCATTGAGTCTTGCTTAGAGAAACTCCATGTAACACTGGCAAGGTGCCTCTCTTAGAATTTTCCATACGGAATCTTCTAATGACCTTGTCAATGTATGTACTTTGGCTTAAACCAAGTAGCCTCCTTGATCTATCTCTATAGATTTTAATGCCAAGAATATATGCGGCTTCACCCATATCTTTCATTGCGAAGCACTTTCCTAACCAAGTCTTCACAGACTGAAGTGTAGGAATGTCGTTTCCAATGAGCAATATGTCATCCACGTATAAAACAAGGAAAAGCACTATGCTCCCACTAATCTTCTTGTATACACAAGGCTCATCTTCGTTCTTGATGAAACCAAACTCTTTGACCGATTCATCAAAACGGAGATTCCAACTCCTAGAAGCTTGCTTCAATCCATAGATGGATCTCTGCAATTTGCATACCTTAGAATCTTGTTCAAAACCTTCTGGTTGTGTCATGTACACATCCTCTTGGAGTTTTCCATTCAGGAAAGCGGTTTTGACGTCCATCTGCTATATTTCATAGTCATGATATGCGGCAATGGCAAGCAAAATTCTTATAGACTTGATCATTGCTACGGGTGAAAAGGTCTCATCATAGTCAATACCATGAACTTGCCTATAACCTTTCGCTACAAGCCTAGCTTTGTAAGTATGCACCTTCCCATCCATGTCAGTCTTCTTCTTGAAGACCCATTTGCATCCTATGGTTTTTACACCTTCGGGCGCATCAATCAAATTCCAAACTTGATTGTCTTGCATGGATTGCAATTCGGATTCCATGGCTCCAAGCCACTTGTCCGAATCAGGAGAAGACATCGCCTCTTGATAGGTTGACGGTTCATCATTCTCAATGATTTCTACCTCATTACTATCCGTTACGAGAAATCCATATCTCTCGGGCTCGGATCGTAACCTACTAGATTTGCGAGATGCTTGTGTATTTTGAACAGGTTCCACAACTCCTTGTGGTTCTTGTTCATGTTCCACTATTGGTTCACTGTTATTTTCTGGGTCTCGAATTTCTTCAAGATTTATTTTACTCCCACTGATTTCTTTGGAGAGAAACTCTTTCTCTAGAAAGACACCAGTTCGGGCAACAAACACTTTGTTGTCCTCTCGGTTGTAAAAGTAATATCCTTTAGTTTCCTTAGGATATCCCACGAAAATACATTTATCAGATTTGTGTGCTAGTTTGTCAGAGATAAGTCTCTTGACATAAACTTCGCAACCCCAAATCCTCATGAAAGATAAACTAGGTTTCTTTCCACTCCACATCTCATATGGAGTCTTTGGAACCGATTTAGTTGGAACTTGATTTAGTGTGAAAGCAGCGGTTTTTAGGGCGTAACCCCAAAAGGATATTGGAAGATCAACTTGACTCATCATTGATCGAACCATGTCTAACAAAGTCCGATTTCTCCTCTCAGACACACCATTCCATTGTGGGGTTCCGGGCGGAGTCAATTGTGAAACTATTCCACAATTCTTTAGATGATCGTCAAATTCTTGACTTAAGTATTCACCACCTCGATCTGATCGAAGTGCCTTTATACTTTTGCCAAGTTGTTTTTCTACTTCATTTTGAAATATTCTAAATATCTCAAATGCTTCACTTTTATGTTTCATTAGGTAAACATACCCAAATCTACTATAATCATCAGTGAAGGTTATGAAGTATTGAAATCCTCCCCTAGCATTGCTATTTAATGGTCCGCATACATCGGAATGTATCAACCCCAATAAGTCGCTTGCCTTTCACCCAACTTGGTAAAAGGTGTCTTAGTCATTTTTCCAAGAAGACACGACTCACAAGTATCATATGACTCTAAGTCACATGAACCCAAAAGTCCGTCCCCATGAAGTTTTGAGATACGCTTCTCATTAATATGACCAAGACGGCAATGCCACAAATAAGTATGATTTACATCATTAGGTTTAGATTTCTTATTTACATGATAGACATTATTTTCATTCTTGACATCCAAGATATAAAGGCCATTAAATGAATTAGCAATACCATAAAGCACATCATTTAAATAAATAGAAAATTTCTTATTCTCAATAAGAAACTTAAAACCTTCATTATCCAAACAAGAAATTGAAATAATATTTCTGCTTAAATCCGGAACATAATAACAATTGTTCAAAACAAGAATTAATCCGGAAGGTAAAGTGACTTCATAAGTCCCTACGGCTAATGCAGCAACTCTTGCTCCATTTCCCACGCGTAGATCTACTTCACCTTCTTTAAGCAGTCTCCTATTCTTTAGTCCCTGCACATTTAGACAAATGTGAGAACCACATCCGGTATCCAATACCCAAGAATCAGTGGTAGAAAGGAGAATATCTATCATATAGATACCTGAAGTCGACGCAGCCTTGCTGCTCTTCTTCTTCTTTTGCTCTTCCAAGAAAGCCTTGCAATTACGTTTCCAATGACCAATTTCTTGACAATGGAAGCAGATTGCATCCTTTTGTGAATCAGGTTTTGCCTCAGAAGCCTTGGCAACCTTTGCCTTGCTTATCTTGGGTTTGACAATTTTTGCCTTACCCTTTCCTTTGGCACTAGCCTTCTTCCCATCATGAACCAAGAGCACGGGAGAACCTTTCTCCACAATTTTCATCTTGCAGTTTTGAGCATCCCATGCAACTCAGAGAGATTCTTATCCATTCCATGCATGTTATAATTCATCACAAACTGATTATAACTTTTAGGCAATGAATTAAGAATGAGATCCGTGGCTAGCTCCAATGGGATTGGATAGCCAAATTTCTCAAGGTGCTCTACATAACCTTTCATTTTAAGAAAGTGAGGACTCACTTGTTGCCCTTCATTCATTTTACTAGTAGTGAATGCAACAATGGTCTTGTACCTCTCTTGCCTAGCTTGCTCTTGAAACATGGTTCTCAACTCCACGCCTATCTCATAGGCTTCCAAATGTTCCAAACTTTGTTGGAGTTTTGAACACATAGCAGCAAGCATGAGACAACTTACATCTCTAGAATCATTACGATGTTTCTTGTAATTGTCTCTTTCCACCCTAGGGGCAGTAGGCGGTGGTTCAGCAGGAAGAGGCCCATCGAGAATGTACAACTTATCTTCTTGCCTAAGAACGATTCTTATGCTACGGATCCAATCCATAAAGTTAGTACCATTCTCTTCGAGCTTATCCTTCTCAAGGATCGATCGCAATGACATTGATTGAGTGTTATTAGTCATTATCTACAAATATGCAAAAATTTCCAAAATTTAATAAGTACCGATTTTCCTTAAAGAGATAAATAATGTATTTTTCAAACAAAATACTCCCACTAAATTATATAACCTTCATATACATCCAATGTATAATATAATTTAAATGGGTTAAGATCCAACTTTAATTTAATTTCAAGTCCGCTAAGGCGGATTACACAAAATCAAATTAATTAGGTAGACAACTCTTGTCAATCATATCTCATATGACTCTTAGTTCCTTTTATGAGATTCTTTAAGAAATCAAGTTTCAAAAAGCATGTTAAACCTCATCTTTGCCTAGGCCCAAAACTGTTTTGACGCCCAATTAAGTCTAACCATTTTAAACGCATAGTTAATGTGTCCCGCTAGGGCGTGCCCACATTATCTATCTTGCTTATACATAAATAAATTTAATGCACCTCGCTAGGCGAATCTACATTAAAATCACTCATGTACTAACAAGTGTTTTAATCATGGCATGGCAATAAAAGACTTAAAACTTTCTTTGAAGGTTCATCACATATAGCATATAACACATTTATGAGCACATAATATAAACATGTTACACATCAAGTTTAGCTACTAAATTAATCTCCATTAATTAAGCATGATATTTATGTGTCATTAGTTTCTCTATAATTATAAGGATGAGACTATTTCAACTTTGGTTATTATCTCCAAATCAAGACAACAAGAAGTGCGGTCGAACTAAGCCATTAGGCAACCACAATCCCGCACTAATTCAAGAAACCAAGAAAGTAGTCCATGTGGCCGAAACTAGCAATAGATGGTCTCGATGAACGTAGGCCAATTGCATTCACAATTCCACATGGATCTCCAATCATTGAATCAAGAACTTTGTTTCTCAATTTTAGCAATTATGAACTCTTCATAATTCTAACTTCGTTTTATCTTTGAGACTTTGATTGCGATCAAGTTTGGGAAACACAATCTCGATGAACGCAGATTAGCCATCCAAACCTTGAACCAATCTTAGAATCACAAGACTAAAACAAATAGGAAAATCAAACCCCAAAATCCACACACAAACCAACTACCAAAACCCATTCCAGATCAACAAGTCTGGACTGGTTCTGTTACTGGTTTTGTCGAATTTATAGAAAATTCCATATTCAGATTTTAACCAAAATCAGAACAAAACTTGACCACCGAGCGCCCGCCTGCAAAGGACCAGGCGCCCGCTTGAATGTCCAGAATAGTATGGAATTTTAAAGTTCGAAAATTTTGTCTCAAAATTATTTTTCCCCGATTATTAAAGCTTTGATCCAATCAAAAATCAATAATCGAAATAATTCAGAATCCACCATAATTTTTATTGCGATTGAATCGTGCGATTAAAGTTGGAAAAACAATAAACCACATAAATCACAAAACACATAAACATCATATAATCCAATATCCATATCATGCTTGGCACATAAACAATTTATATACACATAACATGATCCAAGTATTGAATTAATCAACATGAACGGGGCTCTGATACCACTGTTGGGTTTCCAAGTAACATGCGCAGCGGAATATAGCAATTAAAATTTAAGAAACCCAAAGCCATGGATCCGTTCATATGATTAAATCAAATACAACAAGATGAATAGAGGAATAACTAACCCTTGAAGGCTATGAATTCTCTCTTGATCTTTGGTGGAGATTCGAAGACTTGATCACGATCACAAAGCTTGAACACGAACTTTGAAGATGATGATTTTCACCCTCTAGCGGTATCCACACTTCGAACGAATATCAAAGGAGCTTCTTTGATCTTGGTTGCTAGACCAATAATTGTAAAACACGCTTTCACAATTTAATAAAGAATTATATGGAATTTATTTGTGAATTATTTTGTTCCTCAATCAATGATATCTTAGAACAAAATAAAATCTCTCTCAAACTCTTTGAGACTCACAAAGGCACTTGTTAATATGGTCTGGCCGAATTGGGGTTTTTATACACAATTAAGACCTATTCCAAATAGGTAACTTGTGTCAAAAACCATTCCTAATCGAATTAGGAAATTTCCAATCGGGAGCACCCGGCGCCCGCCTGGTACCACCCAGGCGCCCGCCTGTTTGGGCAGAAACTCCAGTTCCTTTCTGGCTTGAACAGGCGCCCGCCTGGTGCAACCCAAGCGCCCGCTTGGTTGACCAGGAGGCCCAGATCTTTCCAGAAATTCCTTGGAAGTCCTCCGATCCTAAATGCCAATATAGTCCTTTTATTTAAGATTCGTTCTATTGTGTGTGACCCTCTAGGATTATACTAAGTTGGCAATGGGCTCAAACATGATCCCATAAGATATGATTAGGTTCTAGCAAACCGTCATACCTACCCAAATAGTATAACTAGATACAAGTTCGCATTCCTTTAGAATATGTCACAATCCCTTTGTCCACGATGTCATTGAACACAAGTCATGGTCAAAGAGTCAACTTGTTTTGTTCAATACTTTCTCGATTCCGAATATGTTGATAATTCAAATGCTATTGATCCAATCAATCCATTTGAGTCCGGCCGAACATTTCATCAACATCATTCCTACGAGAGGCCCAAGCTTGACATCTCTCCGTGGAGGGACAAATCCATTTAGCTTATTATTCTTCCCAACGGGAATCCGATTATGCCAATCATACCATTTATAACTACCGTGTTAAGGTAGCGTTTGAATATGTCAAACACAATGTTCATCAAGTGGAAGACTATAATAACTTCATGTCTAAGGATTCAAATGACATAACTAATATGAGATATATGTACGACATAGACCATGACATAAATCTCATAGAGCGGGTCATGTCCAGTACCTTGTTCCAAACAAGTACCCATAAATCTAACATGATCATCCCATGATCATTTAGCCTTTATACTAGTGCTTAACAAGTACTAGGGACGGGGATTATTATAAGTAAACATGAACAACAATAATAATCAAAACATCTCTTTATTGATATGAAATAAATGATAACAATTACAACGCTTATTAAACGTGCCTAGGGCACCACAACTAACATGTAATCTAGTAGAACAAGAAATATAGGTCGAGAAAAGACCTTAATTAGAAAGTATGGCCATGAAAGAGGCCAAGTGGGATTAGTTTTGGTCTAGTAGAATGACTGAAACAAAACTGTGAATGACTTCATAGTAGTAGTTAACTGTAGAAGTAATTGGCATGATTTGATGGCCAATTGTGTATGGTAATAGGTCTAGTGAATTGACCTCTAATGAATGAATGTAGCCTAGTAAATGGCTAGAACCTGGAATTAATGTGGAAACTTTATCTTTTGGGGACGGCCCTATGTATGATAGTATTTAGACATAGTAGCCATGCATGTGTAATGTAAGTAATGCGTTCTCCCCTACGATATTAACCTAAGAATAATCTTATTCAGATGGCTGGAAGAGGATCCGGAAGAAACGCTAACGCCGAGGGACGAGTTGACCCTGATATGGCGAATTTGTTTAGAACTTTGAATCAAACCGTGGCCGGCATCGGGCAAGTTATGACGGCATTGACTCAACCACAGCAGAACCCACAAGTTCCTATGAGGGATCCGCTAGAACTCTTTCAGAAACGGAATCCGAAGTCATTTTCGGGCTCTAAGAATGAGAAACCAGGAGACTGGGTGAAAGACATGGAGAAAGTTTTCGAAACTCTGGATTGTACTCCAGAAAGGAAGGTGGTGTTCGCCACATTCATGCTTAAGGGACAAGCCCTGAAATGGTGGAAGGAGAGAAGAGAGCTGCTACGGCTCGTGGTGACGCTGCGCTTACTTGGAGGATTCAAGCGCATTTTCTATGTAAAGTATTACTCAATGAGCATTCGAAACGCTAAGGTGGCAGAGTTCATGACTCTAACCCAAGGAAGGATGACTGTGGACGAGTATTGCGAGAAGTTCACAGAATTGCTAGAGTTTGCTCCGGCGTTCTTCGATAATGATGAGCAAAAGGCCCGGAAGTTCAAACTTGGTCTGAGTGACCGAATCCGCTACAGAATTACCCCACTGATGTTGCCAACATATGATCAGGTGTTGGACCGAGCTAAGATCGTGGAAACTGAAGCGGACAATTATCGGAACAAGAAGGATGAAAGGAAGAATACGACTGAAAAGGAACCTACCAAAGGAAGCTGGAATAAGAATGAGGATAACAAGCGCAAGACGAGTGATGACCGTGAAAAGGATGGTACGGCTAGCAAGTACCCTAATAAAGGTCAAGGAAGCCGTAGAGATGGAAAAAGAGAAGATGTCAAAGGGCAAGGCTCAGATGTGAAATGCCAAGTATGTGACGGGAGGCATAAAACTGAAGGGTGCTGGTACAAGGAGAAGAAATGCTACAATTGTGACAAGATGGAACATCCCCATTGGAAGTGCCCGGAACCAAGGAGGGACAACAAGGCCAAAGGAGCAAAGGAAGACAATAAGGGAAAAGGTGGAGGTAATGGACGTGTCTTCACTATGAGAGTCAAGGATGCACGCGCCACTAATGATCTCGTGGCAGGTACGGTACAACTCTACTCTCGTAATGTTCGTGCATTGATTGATTCTGGCGCTACTCATTCTGTGATAAGCACTCATCTAGCAAACAAAATGAAATTGGTCCCTGAAGTACTAGAGCATTCATTAGTAGTAGATACTTTGACTAAAGACTCGATTTCAATTACATCTGTGTTTAAAAGATGCCCCTTAGAATTGAACGGTAGGAAATTCGAAGTCGACCTTATTAGTTTGAAGATGGATGAGTTTGATGTGATCTTAGGGATGGATTGGTTAGAAGCCTATCATGCTCATATAGATTGCTTTAGAAAGGAGGTTAAGTTCAAGCTACCATCTGGAGAAGAGTGTTGCTTTAGAGGTACGAGACCTAAGGCTCCATCGAAAGTCATTTCGGTTATGAAGGCGCGTAGGATGCTAAGAAAGGGATGTGGAGGATTTATGGCGTACGTGAGTACCACTGATGCCAGAGAGGTAACTATAGAATCACTCTCAGTGATCAAAGACTTCAAGGACGTGTTTCCAGAGGATTTACCTGGGGTACCACCTGAAAGAGAAGTTGAGTTTTCCAACGATTTGGTACCAGAAACTACACCAATATCGAGGGCACCGTAAAGAATGGCTCCCCTAGAACTAAAGGAATTGAAGGAGCAACTACAAGAATTGCTGGACAAAGGATTGATTCGACCAAGTGTTTCGCCATGAGGCACAACGGTCTTATTCCTAAAGAAGAAGGATGGGACGATGAGGTTGTGCATCGACTATAGGGAATTAAATCGTGTGACGGTAAGGAACTGTAGACACCCCGCCTTGGACCGCTCACCCCGATTGCACATTTGATCTTGTGTTTCTCCCCATTTTAAGTGTTTCTCGTTAGTTTCTGTCACTTTCGTTAAGTTCCTGACTGACTTCGTTAAGTCCAGGGACTAAACTGAATAACAGGGCTGACTTTCTAGTCCATTCTGTCAAAATTGCCTTCTCTGAGTCGCGCGCCTCCGACAGGAGGAGCCAGGCGCGCGCGCCTCCCGCCCCCAAAGCAGGAAGCGCGCGCCTCTGGGCGTCAGTTACAGATTTCTGGCCAGGATTCTCTCCCTTGCTCAATTTATAGGATTTTGCCCGGGAAGAATTTCTTGGTGACTGAGTTTTGGCACCAAAAACACCCTCTTTCACCTATAAAAACCTCCCTTTACCTCCATTTTCAAGGGCGAAAAAACTAAGACAAAACTTTGATCAAAAGACCTTGACTTTACCAAGTTTCCTCTTCTCAAAGCATTTTCCAAAGGATTTCTCCAAGTAATTCAACGAGAAGTGTTTGAAGTTTCTTGAAGTCTAGGTAAAGCCATTTCTTTCCCTTTCTCAACTTCATCTCTTTTCTCTTTCTTTTTGTTTTATCAAAGTGCAATCACCCAAATCATTTTGGACATGACTCTAATGATCAACTCATCTCATTGAGGTTGGTTAAGGAGTTATCTCCTACATTCCCACTCTATTTTAAACCCCCCTTTTATGATTTAAAGAAGAAGAAGAAGAACATTATCATTCATGTAGATTTTGATCAAGCAAGACCAACTTTAGTTGGGCGAGATGGGTGTTTCGGTACTTCCCATCTCGTAATCTAACCCCCGAACCTCAAAACAAAGAATCTCTGTTTTCATAATCAAACTTAGGCTATTATCAATAGGTTTTTCTTATGTTCCTCAAAACATAGGTGGCGACTCTAAAAACAAGTTAGACATCCTAGGATAATTCACCGCTCTAGCCAAGCCGTGGTTTCCCGGGGTATCTACAAGAACCAGTATCCGTTGCCGAGGATTGATGACTTGTTCGATCAGCTTCGTGGAGCATGTTAATTTTCCAAGATAGATTTGAGATCTGGTTATCACCAGCTAAGAGTAAAGAAGGAAGATGTAGCAAAGACGGATTTTAGAACTAGATATGGTCATTATGAATTTGTGGTGATGCCGTTTGGATTGACTAACGCACCGGCAGCATTTATGGAACTAATGAATAGGATATTTCAAAAGTTCTTAGATACGTGTGTGATTGTCTTCATCGATGATATTTTGGTGTACTCAAAGACTAAGGAGGAACATGAGGAACACTTGAGGTTAGTATTACAAATCCTACGGGAACAAAAGTTGTATGCCAAATTTAAGAAGTGTGAATTTTGGTTGGAGGAAGTGACATTTCTAGGGCATGTAGTGTCGAAAGATGGGATTGCTGTGGATCCAACAAAAATAGAGGATATTGTAAATTGGGAGAGACCAACGTCAGTAAGTGAAATAAGGAGTTTCTTGGGACTGGCAGGTTATTATAGGAGATTCATGGAAGGATTCTCTAAGTTGTCCTTACCACTAACCAAGTTGACGCAGAAAGGATCCAAATTCGTTTGGTCTGATGAATGTGAAACAAGTTTCGAGGAATTAAAACGACGTTTGGTATCTGCACCAGTTCTTGCACTACCATCAGGCACCGAAGGATTCGTGGTTTATAGCGATGCTTCACTTAAAGGATTAGGTTGCGTATTAATGCAAAATGATAAAGTGATAGCTTATGCATCCAGGCAATTGAAAAACCATGAGAAGAATTACCCTACACATAACTTAGAATTAGCAGCTGTGGTATTTGCCCTGAAGATTTGGAGACATTACTTGTATGGGGTTACATGTCAGATTTTCACGGATCATAAGAGCCTTAAGTATATCTTTACGCAGAAAGAGCTCAACATGAGGCAGAGGAGATGGTTAGAACTATTAAAGGACTATGATTGTACGATCTTATACCACCCCGGCGAGGCCAATAAGGTGGCAGACGCGTTGAGTAGGAAGAATCGTGGGACGGTAGTGTAGACACCCCGCCTTGGACCTCTCACTTCGATTGCATACAAAGTATTTTTATTTAACTCATTTTCGTTAATTTCTGTTACTTTGGTTAAGTTCCTAACTGATTCCGTTAGTTTTGGACTAAACTGCATAACAGAGTTAACTTTTAGGGTCATTCTGTCCTTTTCTGCCGCGGGCGCTTCCGGAACTGTTAACGGGCTGCGCGCGCGTCTCGCCCCAAAATCGGGACTCGCGCGCTTCCCATTTTTGCAGTAACGGATTGCACCTTATTTCCCTCCATTTTCTTATTTGCAACATCTCTTTCTTGATTACAAAAGACTTCTTTTCTCATCCACATTCATCCCCCCTAGTTTTATAACCTCCAATCCCATTATTCTAGCCATCTCTTTAAAACAAAATAATTCATTTTTATTTTATTTGATTTTCTTTTATTTCTTTCATTTATTATTTTATTTATCTTATTTTCTATTGGTCAATTCCATCTCACATGGATTGACCAATTTCCCTCCAACCTTTCCCTCTCTTTTTTACCTATAAAAACCATCATCTTCTACCTTATAAAAGGACTCACTTTTTGGGACTCTTTTTACACTCTTTGGACCTTAATCTCACATTTTCACTACACCTACACTATACACAATCCTCTACACAAATTCTCCAACAAGAGTTTCTATACAACAAATTGTTCTACAACAATTTCATTACAACAACAACACTTTCAAGTCAAGGTTCCAAGTCCTCTTTCTCAAGGTACAACTCAATTTTCTTCCTTTGTTTTCTTCTTCTTGATGTATGCAATCCCCATTAATGGGACATGACCAACATGACTACTTCACATATTGAAGTTAGTTAAGGTTATCTCCCTACATTTTAATCTTAACTTTAATTCACCATGTTAATTTCTCTTCATCCCTTAATGTAATTCTTTAACATTACTTGTTACATGTAATCTTTATCATTAAATAAATAAAGCAATTCTATTTTATTTCCCCTTTAGTTCCCCTTTTCTTCTCATCACAATTGTTAGCACATTTCTATTTAATTAATTGAAGGACATTTAGCATTAGAACACCAATAGTAGCAAGACCCGCGTAAGCGGGGCGGAGTGGGTGTTTAAGTACTTCCCACTCCGTCACCTAACCCCCGAACCCTTCTCTCCCGAATCTCTGGTTTTGTACATAAATTAGGCTATTTCTAAGTTTTTCTTATGTTCCTTTAAAAACATAGGTGGCGACACTAAACAATCTAAAACAAGTTAGACATCCTAGGATAATTCACCGCTCTAGCCAAGTTGTGGTTTCCCGGGGTATCTACAGCTAGCCACATTGATTTCTAAGGAGAAGAATGTTTGGGATCGTTTGGAGATTACTAACCTAGAGGTGGAGGTTAAAGGGTATTTGGCACAAATGAGCGTCCAGCCAACGCGTATGGATAGGATTAAAGAAGCTCAAGGAGGAGACGAAGAATTAAGGAAGGTACTGGAAAGTATAGCTGATGGGAAGGCGAAGGAATTTCGTGTAGGAGAAGATGGAATCCTGATGTATCAGTCTAGAGTATGTGTACCTGATAATGAGAATATCAAGAGGGAAATTTTGAAAGAAGCCCATTGTTCGAGATTTTCTGTACACCCTGGGAACACGAAGCTGTATAGGAATCTAAGGGAATCATTCTGGTGGAACAATATGAGGGGAGAAATAGCTGAGTTCGTTTCAAGATGTTTAGTATGCCAGCAAGTGAAAAGTGAACACCAGAGACCGGCGGGATTGCTTCAGACACTGCCTATTCCCGAATGGAAGTGGGAGCATATCGCGATGGATTTAGTAGTGGGTTTGCCAAGGACGCTGAAAGGGTATAACGCAATATGGGTGATAGTTGACCGACTCACCAAATCTGCTCATTTCCTGGCAAAAAGGTAAGCGATTAGCTGGAAAAGTTGGCAAAACTCTACATAGATGAGATTGTAAAATTACATGGAATACCAGTCTCGATTGTGTCCGACAGAGACGCTAGGTTTACATCAAAATTCTGGAAGAGTCTGCAAGGAGCGTTGGGTACCGAGTTGACAATGAGTATAGCCTTCCATCCGCAGACCGATGGGCAATCAGAAAGAACTATTCAAACGTTGGAGGATATGTTGAGAGCTACGTCATTGGATTGGCAAGGAACTTGGGATGAACACTTGCCGTTAGTAGAATTCGCTTATAATAATAGTTTTCATGCTAGCATTGGTATGGCACCATACGAAGCGTTGTATGGGAGAAGGTGTAGATCACCGACGTGTTGGGACGAAGTTGGTGAGAGAAAGATAACCGGACCAGAACTTGTGCAAGTGACTGCCGACAAGGTTCTACAAATTAGAAAATGGTTAGTAATCGCGCAAAGCCGACAGAAATCGAATGCTGATCATCGAAGACGCGATTTAGAGTTCCAACTGGGCGACCATGTCTTTTTGAAGATTTCGCCAACCAAGGGAGTGATGAGATTCGGAATCCGTGGGAAGCTGAGTCCGAGATATGTGGGATCATTTGAAATCTTAGAACGAGTTGGGACCATGGCATACAAGTTAGCCTTACCGCCTGTTTTAGCAGGAGTTCACAACGTGTTTCATGTATATATGCTGAGGAAGTATATTCCTGACCCAAGCCATGCAATTGAGTACAAGCAACTGAGGATGCGTGCCGACCTGAGCTATGACGAAGCACCGGTAAAGATAGTGGATCGCAAGGATCAAACCCTGAGAAGAAGGGTGATTCCTTACGTAAAGGTTCAATGGAGCAATCACTCAGAAAGGGAAGCGACATGGGAGCTCGAGAGTGAGATGCGAGAAGCATACCCCGAGTTATTCGCTGCTTAAGGTACGTTTAGTTTGGAGGACCAAACCCTTTTAAGGAGGGAAGAGTGTAATAACCGGCCTTTTGGCCCATTATTATTATTATTTTGCTTTTATATTAAATGTTGTGATCGGGTTCATTAAGTAGTTAATGAATTGGGCTAATAAGAGGGGCCCAATCTAGTCAACCTTAGGAAACCTTTTTGGAAGGGGAAAAGAAAACCCTAAGTATTTAAACCCTCTTTAAACCCTCTCCCTATTATTTTGTGTCAAACAAAAACCCTTAGGAAAAGAGAGAGAGGAGGCGGAGAGAGAGAGAGAACCGAGAGAGGGAGAAGAAGGAGAAAGAAGGAGAAAGAGAGGAGGAAGAAGAAGATCCAATCTTTTTTCCCTTCGAAGGTAATTCCCTCGTACTCTAAGCTTTAATTCTTGGGATGGGTATCACCTAGGAATTTTGAATCAAAATTAGAACCCTAACCCTAAATTGATAAAACTAGGGTTTAATGTTAATCTTTGAAAACCTTTTTTAACGGAGAAAGTTGGGAATAGTATGGACATCCACGGCGGCGGCGGCGGCTGGCGGCGGCTGGCGGCAGCTGGTGGCTGGCGGCTGGCGGCGTGTGGGTGTCCGTGCATGTGTGTGAGTGTGTGTGTGTTTGTGTAAGTGTGTGCAGTGTGTGTGTGCCGTGTGTGTATGTATGTGTGTGTTGTGTGTGTGTATCAAAATTAGGGTTTGGGAATTAGGGTTTTGTGTGTGTGTTTTCAAGGTGTTTTCTGTGCGTGTAAAGTCAATGCTGGAATAGTAAAAGTCAATGCTGGGAATAGTAAAGTCAATGCTGGAATAGTAAAGTCAATGATGTGAATAGTAAAGTCAATGCTGGGAATAGTAAAGTCAATGCTGGGAATAGTAAAGTCAACGCTGTGAATAGTGTTTTCATAAAATAAAGTCAACTTAAGACACATGGATTGGAAGTAGACTTTTACGTAAACCTAAAGATATGTTGGGAAAGTTATGAAGGGTAAGATAAACCCTAAACTAAAGTAAGAACCTTAAGAAGGAGTTTAAGAAATAAACTCAAAAGGTTAAAGTTAGAAAAGGAATTTGGGGACGGGGATAAATATTGTTCTTGTCCTAAAAGTAGTATCTTTGCGTGATTGTAGATTGTACGCAAAGAACCCGCTAGAAGTCAACGCTAGCAAGGTAAGGGATTACGTTCCTAAGTATCTTGAATTCTTTATTCATTGGAACTCTATAATTCTTTCATGAATGATATATGGTCCATAGCACTTGAACTCCACGTTAATGAACGTCTTTTGTATATCTTACCTATGACATGTTTTGGTCGTAGGGAATCTTAGAATATTTGAAATTGCATGTGCTCTCGATTAGGGAACACTATTTTGGAAAGTATGATATATCTAATTGCAACAGGTGTAGCTGCATAGTCCCTGAAAAGGACTAACTAGTCCCTGAAAAGGACTAATGTGGAAACTGTCCTAGGAAATGGACATTTGGAAATAAGTCTAGTAACTACTTGTAACTTAGACTTTGTGGAACTCTAGATTATCATGATAACTCTAAATAATGGAGCACCCTGAAAAGGTGTAAGGTCTCTTATTCACTTAACACCCTGAAAAGGTGTGACACCCTGAAAAGGTGTTTGGAACTTGGAATTGACGGAATGGAAATAGGACCACCAATCTTTGAGTAGTTAACTGTATTCGTTATATGCAGTTAGTATTTGAAATGATATCCGATCTTTGAAATTATCAATTGAGTCCGTTCTTTCGGTCACTTCTCCTTAGCTATCAGAGAAGTCCGTATGAACTTACTGAGCATTGTTCGCTCACCCTTTCTCTAATAATCTTTTTCAGGTAACGACTTAAAGAAGTAGATGGATCGCTAGATGAAGCTGTCCGTGTCAGTTATATCAAGACTTTATGGTTTATTTTGTTTAGCTAGTGGTTGTACTGGCTTGAAGACTTAGTATTTAATTTCGCTTCCGCATTTATGGTTGAATTGATGGTTGAGACTAGCCGTTGGGCTATTTAAGATGGATTTTGTAAGACAACTGTTAGTATTTCCATGTTTTTATGGATTTGTTTACTTTATGAAAATCTGGGTCGTTACACCACCAAAAGCAAGAGTTACCCAAAACTTGTCCACATGGCACCACCTAAAAACTCTACCTTAATTTTTATATATATTTAGATTTTCGGTTCCAAAATCAATGTTCATTTCGTAAAAAACTTTCTACTTAAAGTGTTTTTTCTTTTTAACAATATTTATTCAATAGTCATTTTATACTCGCAAAACTAACAATGATACACATAGTGAAAACTCAAAGGGAAAACCTATTGTGCAAACTTTCTAATCCATTGAATGAGTTTTTTAACAGTGGGTCCACAAAGATTTATTACAATCCAACGGATTACAGAGTTTCACTATGAGTTTTCCCTTTGGGTTTTCACTATACATATCATTATTCTATTTCTCAATCTTTGAAACTATTTCTGAAATAGCATTGAATTACCACAAATGTGTTATCTCATGTCTACATACTTGTCTTTTGTTCTCCAATTAAAAAAGGAAAGACGAAGAACTGGTCTTAATTTATGAAAAGAAAATACACGAATTGATATTATTGATTATTTAGGTTATAGCGACTTTATGCACACTCTTAGACGACATCAAGACAATATAGTACATAAGACAAATATGAATGTTACAAGCAGGCCGTCTCAACAAGTATAGAGGCCCTGTGCTACATGTGAATTGTAGT
This sequence comes from Campanula takesimana, assembly GCA_026119855.1. Lineage (NCBI taxonomy): Eukaryota > Viridiplantae > Streptophyta > Magnoliopsida > Asterales > Campanulaceae > Campanula > Campanula takesimana. Next base: position 248,810 of record JAOWBW010001163.1, read on the forward strand.
ACCATAATATTTATAAATTTACACAAATTGTATAATACTTAAGCTTTTTTATATAGCAATTAAATCCGACGTGTGAATCCGAAGGGATATAGATAGTAAGTGGAAGCCATAAGGTTTCCGGTGTTTTATTGTGTCTGGTCTTCACAACATTTTGCAAGATTTCATATCTTATTGAAATAAGAAGTAACTAAAGCAAACACTTTACGTGCTACTTCCGTCTCAAAATGATACTTTCACATTTATTATGTTAATAAGAAATATTTTTTGAGCAATAATTTTAGTTTAATTTAATTGTCCAAACAAATGTATAAAAATTTGTTATTGACAGATTTATAATGATGTATCAATAACAAATTCTATATTTTTAATATAATTAATATAGTGTAAAATTATTATTTAAAGTTAGTCAGTCATAATATTTAACAAAGTAAAATTAGACAGAGGCAGTAATACAAAACTGAAAAAGATAAAAAACGGATGGAACAAAATTGTATGTATGACTTTAAAGAGAGCTGAGAAAAAAATTGAGGCCCTATAAGATTTTGAGGCCCTGTGCAAGAGAGCTGCTTGCACAGCCTCTTCACCGGCTCTGGTTACAAGTTAGAGGTATCTTGCTCAAAATAAAAAATATAGTATTATATTTATATGTCTATGTGCCTTTCTTTTTTTCTTTTTTTTTTCTTTTAGCCAAACCATAGAATATAGTATTACATAAACCCAATATGTACAAGAGTTATATAATACAAACAGTTTAATCAAAACGGAAAGTCACTTCCCTAAACTTTTTACATCCCATAAGTCCCAGCAAAGAGTAGGATACACAAAATAAGGTGGGGAAACAAAAGATTGATGGAAAAAACTAAATTTTGCCGCGACTTTAGCTAGTCCATCCGCCACCCCTAGCTTGCTTTTATATACTCCCTCCGTCCCATTTATTTTTGGTTATGTTTAATTTTTTTGGTCAATCCAAGTAAACTTTGACCAAACATTAATCTCAATCAAGCCATCCTAGTCAAGCTCTAAAAATTGTTATTGATGAATCATTAAGAGATTTATCAATGACAGTTTTTAGAATTGACAAAAACTTAAGTGAGAACAAGGGGATCCGTCTCATGGTAGAGACGGGTCATTTTTTACCCATGACCCGACCCACGAACCGGCTCAATGACCCATGGGGGCGACCCTGCCACGTGGCAGCCTCTCATAGGTAAAAAAAAAAAAAAAAAAATCGGTTTGTCAAAAGTAATAGTTACTATAACTAAATGTAACATTTTGTATACATAAAGGTAATACGTATATACAGAAAAAGTAACAGTGTTTTTTTATGTTTTCTTCGTTTGCCAAAAGTAATACTTATTACAACTAAAATGTAACGAATGTGTTACTTATATGTAACAGTGTTTATACATAATTGTAACACATATGTATAGAAAAAGTAATAATTCAACCATTTACATTTTTAGAGCTAAAAACACTTGATTAGTATTACATGTAAAAGTATTACATTATCTATAGAAATATGTTATAATTTCTTTTATTAAAGTGTTACATTTACTTGTACAAACAATTACATTCATGTATATGAGTTGTTACTTTTCAAATGTTACTTTCTTTCAAAAAATTAAATCAAAATACACAATATTTTACATTTTTGCAAAAGCACTATTACATTTCAGTATAAATGATAATTACATTTAGATATTGTTTGGGTTACACGTAATTATAGTTAGTATTACATTTGAAAAAATGGGTAAAACGAGTTTTTGTTTTTGTAAAACAGGTGTTACGTTTACTTATGAACAATGTTACTTTATATGTATACAGTCATTACATTAAGTTATGATAACTATTACTTTTGGTAAACGACGAAAAAGTCGAAAAAAAATATATAAAAAACTCAAAAAAAAAATGTGGGCCAATGGGTGGTTGCCACGTGGCAGGTATGCCCCATGAGTCATGGGTCGACCCGTCTCTTCTATGAGACGGGTCACAGTGTTCTCATCAGTGGCGGACCTAAAGTGTTTTTTCAGGGGGTGAACAATTTTACATTAAAATTTTAAATTATAATTGTCTTCTACTACGTGATTACAATACCAATTTCAAATTATGTTACGCAACTAAAACACAATACTTTTAATAATTACTTGTAACCATGTCTTATATTTTGCTATTAACCATGGCAATGGGCGTATAACAATCAAACATACTTAATTTTGTCTTCATTTATTTTAAATCATGCTTAATTTATTATTAATTTAAAATTAAACTAATTAACTAACATAAGTAAAATGTAGGAAATGAATTTAACTATAGATAGTCTCAAAGGTATGAGTTTATTAATAGCCCCAAACTAAAGGGGTTAAAAGCTAAAAAGTGAATGCAAAAAAAAAAAAAAAAAAAAAAAAAAAAGACAATGCTAGGTATCGAACCAGCTCTGACAAAAAGTGACTGCTCCAAGTCCAACCACCCGAAATAGGTAAGATTTTTATTTTCTAGTGGAGCACTTATATTGTAACACCCCGAATTTTCTTATAATATCTGAGCATTTAATGGCATTAAATATCAATAAATAACAATAATAAATACTTCAATTTAGGGTTCCCAACGGCCCCTTATTTAAACCATCAATTCCAAAACAATAGCGGAAGCGTAACTTAAACTTGTCTTGGTAGGTAACAACCCTAACCATCAATGTACTTCAACTTACATCACCATAAATAAACGTACTTAAAACTATTAATTTAAGAATCTTCGATCCACCGTCTTCCTACGGCTGCTTTCCTTGTCTTGTCCTTCTACTTAAATCCTGAAACAAAATTTATAGAGAAGGGATGAGCGAACGAATGCTCAGTAAGTTCATACGTGGCCTCTCCGGTTACTAAGGAGAGACGACCAGAACGAATACTATGAATAACTTTACAAGGATAGGTTCAGTTACTTTTGGATTCAAGGCTGCAGAACAATACAGTCTTATTACTTTTAAGATTTTACTTTCAAAGGATTATGGCACTACAATCCAATGGGATTCATTCAAGTTTCCGTCAATTCTTTGGTAACGTACATTATAACCTCAATGCCAAAGGTACAATTTGTACACCTAGCTTCTTCAGCTAATAGTGTGGGTCGTAACATATATGGGATCCACACACATATGCTCGGGGTCTAGAATCATCCTTGTAATCAGACAATTCCTGAGAGAAGGCATGTGATCACTCATGCAATCCCTAGTTTAAGGACGAGTCTTTTCTAACTGGACTGTCCGTCAATGTCTTTTCTAACTGGACATTGGATGCCTTAACGAGTAAGTGGTTAACTCACAAGTTAAAATTGAGAACATACCATGGTACAAGTATGTGATACAAGTTTCAAACTTCGATACTTAGTAGATCGATGGGGACATCACTAAGTATAGATTCTTTCAAGGAACGTTCAATAACGCAGAGTTCATTCAAATACTATCATGCCATACGGATAGCTAACTTTAGAAAGAAATACCGAATTCCAATAAACAGGAGTTCAAATACTGTAAGGAACGTAATCCCTTACCTGAATTGCTTTTCCTCGCAATCTCCTCTCTGTGCAAATCTACAAGGCACGGAGTAATTTACTTTAGTACTCTCTACATTGTTAACTATTTCTACTTAGTTAACTGAGAGATGCGGTTTAACTTCTTTACTTCATTACTTCTTTTCTTACGTTTAAGTTTCTGACTTTGATTTACGAGTCAGTCCTTTAACTTTGATATAATTGCAATTAAGTCCTCTGACTTTGGGTTAATTACAATTTGGTCCCTCAACTTTGGGTTAATTGCAAATTGGTCCTTCAACTTTGGATTAATTGCAATTTAGTCCTTCAACTTTAGTTCAATTACAATTTAGTCCTTCAACTTTGGATGAATTGTAATTTAGTCCTTCAATCTTAGTTTAATTGTAAATTGGTCCTTCACTTTGGATTAATTACAATTCAGTCCTTCGACTTTCCTTTAATTACAGAAAGGTCCATGGACTTTGGTTTTGTTCATAAGGTCCCCTAAGTTTCTCTTTTAATCACTTAGGCCCCTCTAACTTCAAAGGTTTCCTTTTTATTCCTTCTAACTTTAATTCTTTTTCAGTTTAGTCCTTTTCCGTTAGGAAACTAACTGAAATTTCTAATCTTTTCCTTTTTCGTTAACTTTTTAACTTTCAAGGTCTTCCAAGTGTTTATTCTATTTCCTCAAGTTACTTTTCTAACTTGTTAACAATCCTTTTAACGATTTTGTTTTCTTTCCATTAGAAACTTAACTAAAACACTAACTTTCCGTCCCAATTCTTAACATCTTTAATCAAGAATTAACCCCCAAGTTAGGTCACCATAGCCGAATCATACCTCATTATGGTTCATCGATTTTGATCAACCTTTTTAATTCTTACAATTTTTCTAAGTTCCCAAACATCAATTTTTATTCATAAATCGATAACACAATTCATTAAAATCAACAAAGCAATTTTTCCAATGGTCTAGGCCATTCGGCCGAACAGTGTTATGGGGGGGAAATCCATATTTTTTTCATCTTTTAATAATCCCAATTCAACCCCAATGATTTATATGTTCAATTCCCAAACATTGCATAATATAAATCAATTCAATTCAAGATTATAAAATCAATCTTAAAAATAAACTAGTATCAAGATTACTATATTTTTTTCATAGTATTTAGATCAACTTCATTAACCTTTTAAAATTTATCATTAATCACTAGCATGCAAAACCCTAAAATTTATATTCTTAATTCATGCATAACTTATGATTTACTAATCCAAATTCAACGAAACAAATTTTGGAGAGTAGGATTTAGCATTACCTTGAGAATGATCGGATTGTATCTCCAAAACAATGGCCGGAAAATCTCTTCTCCTTCCTCCTAGGTTCGGCCGGCGGCTATGAGGTAGAACTAGGGTTTGTTTTCTTTTTTTTTTTTTTTTTGAGTTAATGATAATAAAGAATTCCTAAGTTGACTAACTCAATAATTTATACTTTGGATTGATTCCTAATTGGGTTGGGTTTACTAATATGAATTTCGGGCCAATCTAAATTCTTTGGGCCCACTTCTTTCAAATTCTTTATAACTCCAATTATTGTTTAATTAAATTAGTAAAAACCGAAAATAAAATAATTAAATAAAAAAAAATTCCGGTTATCACATTCTTACCCCCTTAAAAGAAGTTTGTCCTCAAACTTTGATAATTCTTAATCCGAGAAGATGTCCGGGTACAATTCGCGCATTTCACTTTCTTGTTCCCATGTCGCTTCTCTTTCTGAGTGGTTGCTCCATTGCACTTTTACATAGGGAACCGTACGCTTCCTTACGACCTCGTCTTTTCTGCCGACGATCTTGATTGGTCGTTCATCGTACGTCAGATCTGCCCGAACTCTTAACTGCTTGTATTCTATCACATGGCTCGGATCGTGAATATACTTCCTTAGCATGGAGACATGGAACACATTATGCACTCCAGCTAATACCGGCGGTAACGCCAATCGATAAGCCACTTCCCCGATCTTATCAAGAATTTCGAATGGTCCCACATATCGTGGACTTAACTTTCCCTTAATCCCAAAACGCATAACTCCCTTCGTGGGTGATATCTTTAGGAATACTCGATCCCCTGGCTGAAATTCCAGTTCTCGCCTTCTATTGTCTGCGTAAGATTTCTGCCTACTTTGCGCAGTCTGTAGCCACTTTCGAATCTGTTGTACCTTATCCGCAGTGACTTGTACGAGTTCCGGTCCACTTAACTTCCTCTCACCGACTTCATCCCAACACGTCGGTGATCTACACTTCCTCCCATACAACGCTTCATATGGAGCCATCCCAATGCTTGCGTGAAAACTGTTGTTGTATGCGAATTCTACTAACGGTAAATGTTCGTCCCATGCATTTGGCCAATCTAACGAAGTAGCCCTCAGCATGTCTTCCAACGTCTGGATAGTCCTTTCCGACTGCCCATCTGTCTGTGGGTGAAACGCCATACTCATGGTCAATTTTGTTCCCAATGCTTCTTGTAGGCTGTTCCAGAACTTCGAAGTGAACCTAGCATCTCGATCAGACACAATTGTGACCGGGATCCCATGTAACCTTACTATCTCGTCGATGTACAACTTGGCCAACTTTTCCAACGAATCAGTCTTCTTGATTGCCAGAAAATGTGCTGACTTAGTCAATCGGTCTACGATAACCCATATAGCGTCATACTTCCCTGCCGTCTTTGGCAACCCACTTACGAAATCCATAGCAATATTCTCCCACTTCCATTCGGGAATTGGTAATGATTGCAGCAACCCTGCTGGCTTCTGATGTTCACTCTTAACTTGTTGACACGTCAGACATCTATGCACATACTCTGCCACGTCGTTCTTCATATTATTCCACCAATATGACTCCTTAAGATCCCTATACATTTTAGTACTTCCCGGATGTACAGAGAACTTCGAGCAATGAGCTTCTCTTAGTATCTCTCTCTTGATCTCATCATTGTTTGGCACCCACACTCTCTTTTGGTATCTCAGGATTCCATCTTCGCCCATATGAAGATCTTTTGCTTGCCCTTTTCCGATTAGAGTTCCTCTCTCCTCGTCTAATTCTTGTGCCTCTTTAATTCTGCCCAACAATGCAGGTTGTAACGTCAGTCGAGCCAAATACCCGTTTACTTTTACTATCAAGTTCATCTCCTTGACATCCTTCCATATGCTTACCCCCTTAGAGATCATCGTTGCCAACATTCCGTGATTCTTCCTACTCAGGGCATCTGCCACCTTGTTGGCTTTCCCAGGATGATACAATATTTCACAGTCGTAATCCTTGAGAAGTTCTAACCACCTCCGTTGTCTCATATTCAATTCCTTCTGCGTGAAGATATACTTAAGGCTCTTGTGATCTGTAAAAATCTGGCATTTTACGCCATACAGATAATGTCTCCAAATTTTCAAGGCAAACACTACTGCTGCTAACTCCAGATCATGGGTCGGGTAGTTCCTTTCATGCACTTTCAACTTCCTAGATGCATAAGCTATCACCTTCTCATTTTGCATCAGTACACAGCCTAGTCCTTTCAACGACGCATCACTGTAGATAACAAAACCTTCCGTCCCTGTCGATAGTGTTAATACTGGTGCAGATACTAGTCTATTCTTCAATTCTTGAAAACTTCGTTCACATTCTTCTGACCAAACAAACTTAGCTGCTTTCTGCGTCAGCTTCGTCAATGGTCCAGATAACTTCGAAAATCCCTCTACGAACCTTCTATAGTAACCAGCTAAACCCAAGAAACTTCTTATTTCGGTTACCGTAGTAGGCCTTTCCCAATCCATTATTGCTTCTACCTTTGTCGGATCCACAGAAATTCCTTCTTTCGACACTACGTGCCCCAAAAATGCTACCTTCTCCAACCAGAATTCACATTTCTTAAATTTTGCATACAATTTCTGTCTCCTCAAAATTTCTAGTACTATCCTCAAATGTTCAGCATGCTCCTCCTTTGTCTTCGAGTATACCAAAATATCATCAATGAATACTATCACACATTTGTCTAGGTACTCTTGAAATATTCTATTCATCAACTCCATAAATGCGGCTGGTGCGTTCGTTAACCCAAATGGCATCACGACAAACTCATAATGCCCATACCTCGTCCTAAACGCTGTCTTCGCCACATCCACATCCTTGACTCTCAGCTGATGGTATCCGGATCTAAGATCAATCTTTGAAAAGTAACATGCTCCTCTCAATTGATCAAACAAATCATCAATTCTCGGCAGCGGGTATTGGTTCCTAACCGTCACCTTATTCAATTCTCTGTAGTCAATACACAGTCTCATAGATCCATCTTTCTTCTTCACAAATAGTACCGGTGCACCCCATGGTGATACACTCGGCCTAATCAATCCCTTGTCTAACAATTCTTGTAACTGTTCCTTTAGTTCTTTCAACTCTGTTGGAGCCATCCTGTACGGTGCTCTCGATATAGGTGTGGTTTCTGGTACTAAGTCAATGGAAAACTCTACTTCCCTCACTGGTGGTATACCAGGTAAATCCTCAGGAAATACGTCTTGAAATTCATTCACGACTTCAAGCGACTCTAACGTTACTCCTTTTTCTTCTGTTTCACCTATGTGTGCCAGAAATCCTACACATCCTTTTCTCAACATTTTACGGGCCTTCATCACCGAGATTAAGCCTATCCTCTTCCTCGGCCTTGAACCCACAAATCTGTACTCTTTACCTTCCCCTCCTAGGAACGTCATCATTTTCTCTTGACAGTCCACTTTGGCTTGATGCAAAGCCAACCAATCCATTCCCAGGATTATGTCGAATTCTGACATGTCTAGTTCAATGAGGTCGATATTTATGTTCGTGCCTCCTATCCCTAAAGTGCAGTTTCTATAAGAGGTAGTAATGGGGATAGCGTCTTTAGTAGGTGTATCTATTACTAAAGGTACCTCTAATTTCTCTGGGTGTAGTTTTAACTTCTTTGCCACAACATTACTAACTACTGAATGAGTAGCGCCAGTATCTACTAACAAATAAACATCACGGGAATTTAATTGCAGTGTACCTGCTACAAGATCGACATTAACTCCAGCTGCTTTTGCGGTCATGGTGTACACTCTACCACGGCCTCCACCGTTTCCTCCTCCATTGTCTTTATTTCCTGCGGCTGGTTCATCTTTCTTAGTTTCTGGGCACTTCCACTTTGGGTGTCCCACCTTCTTGCAGTTACAGCACTGCCGTTCCTTATACCAACAAACCTCTGACTTGTGAGCTCCATCACAAATGGTACATTTATCATAACTGGTGAAACCTTGGCCCTTGCCCTTGTTCCACTCACGCTTGTTGTCATTAAAGTTCCGACCATTTCCACTATGGCCGTTGTTGGAGTGTTTATTCCCATGACTGCCCTTATCTCGACTGTCATCCACTGCTTTCCTCTTATTGTTGTTGTGGTCCCTACCACCCTTGTTTCCTTCCGACTTTTCAGCCACTGCCTTGCCTTTCTCTTCCCGTCGGTTACGGTAGTTATCCCGTTCTACTATCTTAGCCCTGTCCAACACCGCTGAGTACGTAGGCAGAGCCAACGGTGTGATTCTGTACCGAACTCTATCACTTAATCCCGCTTCAAACTTTCTTGCTTTTTGTTCTTCAGTGTCGAAGAATCTTGGTGCAAATTCTAGTAGGTCAGTGAACTTCTCACCATACTCAGCCACAGTCATACTCCCTTGTACTAGGGTCAGGAATTCCGTTATCTTAGCATTCCTCGTGCTTGCAGGATAATACTTTTCGTTGAAAATAGCCTTAAATCTGGTCCAAGTAAAGGCTGCATCACCACGAGCCACAGCAGCTCGCTTTTCCGCTTCCCACCATGTCTGGGCCTTCCCTTTCAACATAAAGGTCGCAAATACTACCTTCTGCTCCTCGGTACAGTTCAGAGTCTCGAATATTCTTTCGGTGCTCTTAATCCAGTCATCGGGTTTCTCTTTAGCAGTGTCCGAGAATGAGTCCGGATTCCTCCTTTGAAATAGCTCCAGCGGATCACGTAATGGAGCTTGTGGTGGTGGTTGAGCAATTCCAGCAACAGTTTGACCTATCCCAGCTACTGTCTGTGATAGTGTCTGCAAAAGGTTTACCAGGGCCGGGTCCAACTGCCCGCCTGCATTACCGGTGTTGTCATTTCCCTCACCGTTCCTGTTGTTTCCGCTTCTGGTATTCATCTGCAGATTTACTTTTACTTTAGAACAGGTTCGTGTTCTAGCAACATTCATCATGATACAATACGTGCAGTATTCATGGTATACTTAACTTATTCTTTTACTAACGGGTACTTGTTAGTTTTGATTCATGTTCGTAGGTCTTTTGTACTAGACCATTATTCAGATGTGGTTAGTTTACTTAACCTTCCTTCTCCGGTTCAGGAGTTTTCATACTTCATAATTTACAACCGTTTTACTTGGTTGATTATTATTTCTTTATTTCACTAGTTTTTATTACTTAACTAGCTTTAACTTATTCCAATGGTCGTCTTACTTCGTACCATGGTTACGGAGATTATTTCAAATCACTCCGACGTTTTCCCTTGTCTTTTCTCGACAAGTTAACTTTTGTTTACACAACAATAGTAATTTCAAAATTTTGGGTATTTAAATTAAATAATTAACTTTATTCAACTAAGGTGTGAGATTTAAACATCTCAAAATACACCCAAAATTCAACTTTAACATAAGAAAAATTCTAACTGTATTACTCCACTAATAATAAAGTAAAAGAATCTATTCTTATAATTATATGTCATTAATTGCATCACTTCCCACAGTGTGCATGTTCTGCTGCAAGTTGGTCATATTTTTCTTGCAACTCTAACTTCTCAGCCCAAATCTGATAGCCTGAAGCCCTAAGCTCTTCCTCATAGGCTGCTTGCTCATCTATCTTCTTTTTCAGTTCATTATTTTGTTCTATCTCATCCACCAGTTGTACACTGATTGGATTCCATTCGCGGTTAGCTCTAACCACATGGCTTTCTAGGCTTTTGACCTTCTTTAGCTGTACTGCTAACTTTCCTTCCACATACATTATGTCCTCATCGCGTTCTCTGATGACATTCTGTAGACTGCCGACTCCTCGAGTCTCCTTCCTAAGCTCTCTTTTAGCTGAGCGAAGTTCCTTAGTTAGCTGCTTAATAATTTCCTCTTTAGCTTCTATTTCCTCCCTTAGAGTAGCACTGTACCTTACCGACTTCATGGGTCTCCTCGGCATGATCCTACACACACCAATAGTAACCTTAATTAGTACATAACCCCAAGATTCCATTATAACATATTAATAGAATGTAAATAGACATACAATGAAGAGGTTCCTATTTCCCCAAGTATATTCATACTTTATGTACACCCTTAGTATTATTCCTAGAGTTAGACTTTATCACTTGAACTTCCTCAAGTAAGATCTTATTTATGTCAAATACTAAGTTCTCCCATAAGACCTAAAGCCATTGCTCTGATACCAACTGTAACACCCCGAATTTTCTTATAATATCTGAGCATTTAATGGCATTAAATATCAATAAATAACAATAATAAATACTTCAATTTAGGGTTCCCAACGGCCCCTTATTTAAACCATCAATTCCAAAACAATAGCGGAAGCGTAACTTAAACTTGTCTTGGTAGGTAACAACCCTAACCATCAATGTACTTCAACTTACATCACCATAAATAAACGTACTTAAAACTATTAATTTAAGAATCTTCGATCCACCGTCTTCCTACGGCTGCTTTCCTTGTCTTGTCCTTCTACTTAAATCCTGAAACAAAATTTATAGAGAAGGGATGAGCGAACGAATGCTCAGTAAGTTCATACGTGGCCTCTCCGGTTACTAAGGAGAGACGACCAGAACGAATACTATGAATAACTTTACAAGGATAGGTTCAGTTACTTTTGGATTCAAGGCTGCAGAACAATACAGTCTTATTACTTTTAAGATTTTACTTTCAAAGGATTATGGCACTACAATCCAATGGGATTCATTCAAGTTTCCGTCAATTCCTTGGTAACGTACATTATAACCTCAATGCCAAAGGTACAATTTGTACACCTAGCTTCTTCAGCTAATAGTGTGGGTCGTAACATATATGGGATCCACACACATATGCTCGGGGTCTAGAATCATCCTTGTAATCAGACAATTCCTGAGAGAAGGCATGTGATCACTCATGCAATCCCTAGTTTAAGGACGAGTCTTTTCTAACTGGACTGTCCGTCAATGTCTTTTCTAACTGGACATTGGATGCCTTAACGAGTAAGTGGTTAACTCACAAGTTAAAATTGAGAACATACCATGGTACAAGTATGTGATACAAGTTTCAAACTTCGATACTTAGTAGATCGATGGGGACATCACTAAGTATAGATTCTTTCAAGGAACGTTCAATAACGCAGAGTTCATTCAAATACTATCATGCCATACGGATAGCTAACTTTAGAAAGAAATACCGAATTCCAATAAACAGGAGTTCAAATACTGTAAGGAACGTAATCCCTTACCTGAATTGCTTTTCCTCGCAATCTCCTCTCTGTGCAAATCTACAAGGCACGGAGTAATTTACTTTAGTACTCTCTACATTGTTAACTATTTCTACTTAGTTAACTGAGAGATGCGGTTTAACTTCTTTACTTCATTACTTCTTTTCTTACGTTTAAGTTTCTGACTTTGATTTACGAGTCAGTCCTTTAACTTTGATATAATTGCAATTAAGTCCTCTGACTTTGGGTTAATTACAATTTGGTCCCTCAACTTTGGGTTAATTGCAAATTGGTCCTTCAACTTTGGATTAATTGCAATTTAGTCCTTCAACTTTAGTTCAATTACAATTTAGTCCTTCAACTTTGGATGAATTGTAATTTAGTCCTTCAATCTTAGTTTAATTGTAAATTGGTCCTTCACTTTGGATTAATTACAATTCAGTCCTTCGACTTTCCTTTAATTACAGAAAGGTCCATGGACTTTGGTTTTGTTCATAAGGTCCCCTAAGTTTATCTTTTAATCACTTAGGCCCCTCTAACTTCAAAGGATTCCTTTTTATTCCTTCTAACTTTAATTCTTTTTCAGTTTAGTCCTTTTCCGTTAGGAAACTAACTGAAATTTCTAATATTTTCCTTTTTCGTTAACTTTTTAACTTTCAAGGTCTTCCAAGTGTTTATTCTATTTCCTCAAGTTACTTTTCTAACTCGTTAACAATCCTTTTAACGATTTTGTTTTCTTTCCATTAGAAACTTAACTAAAACACTAACTTTCCATCCCAATTCTTAACATCTTTAATCAAGAATTAACCCCCAAGTTAGGTCACCATAGCCGAATCATACCTCATTATGGTTCATCGATTTTGATCAACCTTTTTAATTCTTACAATTTTTCTAAGTTCCCAAACATCAATTTTTATTCATAAATCGATAACACAATTCATTAAAATCAACAAAGCAATTTTTTCAATGGTCTAGGCCATTCGGCCGAACAGTGTTATGGGGGGGAAATCCATATTTTTTTCATCTTTTGATAATCCCAATTCAACCTCAATGATTTATATGTTCAATTCCCAAACATTGCATAATATAAATCAATTCAATTCAAGATTATAAAATCAATCTTAAAAATAAACTAGTATCAAGATTACTATATTTTTTTCATAGTATTTAGATCAACTTCATTAACCTTTTAAAATTTATCATTAATCACTAGCATGCAAAACCCTAAAATTTATATTCTTAATTCATGCATAACTTATGATTTACTAATCCAAATTCAACGAAACAAATTTTGGAGAGTAGGATTTAGCATTACCTTGAGAATGATCGGATTGTATCTCCAAAACAATGGCCGGAAAATCTCTTCTCCTTCCTCCTAGGTTCGGCCGGCGGCTATGAGGTAGAACTAGGGTTTGTTTTCTTTTTTTTTTTTTTTTGAGTTAATGATAATAAAGAATTCCTAAGTTGACTAACTCAATAATTTATACTTTGGATTGATTCCTAATTGGGTTGGGTTTACTAATATGAATTTCGGGCCAATCTAAATTCTTTGGGCCCACTTCTTTCAAATTCTTTATAACTCCAATTATTGTTTAATTAAATTAGTAAAAACCGAAAATTAAATAATTAAATAAAAAAAAATTCCGGTTATCACATATATTATACAGTATAACATATTAATACAATTTTTTCTACTTGATCATGAAAATTCAGCAGGTGCACTTGCACCCCCTCCACATTGTGTAGGTCCGTCCCTGGTTCTCATGGGAGACTAGCTCTTTAGAATTTCGCTAGGATGACTAAGTTGAGATTAATGTTTAGTCAAAGTTTACTTGTGTTGACCAAAAAAATCAAACATGGCCAAAATAAATGGGGGAGGGAGTACAAAATATACAAAAGACAACCACAAACTTTTGAACTTGGAGAACAAGGATACACAGCTCTCTCTATACATAGCTTTACAGTAAGATATTTCTTTGGGAGAGGAAAAATGGGCAATGCTAGATTTACAAAAAAAGTTTACAAAATGAAGGATACAAGATGTGGTAGCGATATTTCATTGGCTATATCGATAGTGGACCCGGCACACTCTAATTAAAAATACCAACACAATTATGACACTACATTTTGTAAGCCACATTTTGTAACTTTATTATTTCTCTAGGAAAAAGTGCACTGGGTTAGGCATTTGGAAAATGCAACATAAATATAAAAATAAATCAATTATAAATGAAAGTGAAAAGTTAACTTTTGCTTAAAAGACACTCTTCTAGTTGTGAACATCTAAGAAGACAATAATTATTTGTCATAAATTATTTTCTAGGTAATCCAAAATTTTGAGATTTGAAAAGAACGTTTCTCAGATAATACTCCCTCCGTTTCATAATACATGACGTTTTAGGAGCAATTTTTTGTTCCAAAATACTTGACGTTTTACTATTACCAAGAAAGAATTACTCTTGTTTACCTATTATACCCTTATTCATTAATTATGAACTATTTCTTGTATAAGTATTTAAATGCCTAGGTAATTGGATATTTTTAGGGGCACATATGTCTTTTTAATATGTATTAATTGCATTTCTTAATATGTGTGAAGGAGTCTAAAATGACATGTATTATAAAACGGAGGGAGTAATCATTTGTCATAAATTATTTTCTAGGTAACCCAAAATTTTGAGATTTGAAAAGAGCGTTGAATTATTGGTTGAGCTTACAATTTGCTTTTGGGCGAATTGCATTTTGGGCCCCAAAAGTTTGGGGGTCGTTCCTATGATGGGCTCTGAAGTATCGCCGTTAGCATTTTGGGCCCCAAAGTTGTCATTTTGTTAGCATTTTAGGTCTTTTAACCAGTTTTGTTAGAAAAACTTGTTAAATAGGCATGTGCCACGCACATGCCACCTAACGAAGGATAGTTTGAAATTAATTTAACTTATAGGGGGTGTACTGCACATTCTTAAATTTAATGGGCCCCAGAGATATTCTCTATCTCTCTCTCTCTAATTCCCCACTCCGGCGACCTTCCACACACCACTCCGGCGACCTTCCCCTCCCCACTCCGGCGTTTCCTCTCCCTCCGACAATATAAAGGTTAGAAAGGTGATTGGGGATGGTTTTATGGAGGAATTTATGCAATTTGGTGAAATCGGTTTTTTTGGATGTAGAGAGAGAAATTGATGAAGATGGTGATTTCGGGGGTGGGGATGATGGTAGGGAGGAAGAAGATCAAGGAGGGAGTTGATTTTAGTGGAGGGGAGGGTGATTTAGTAGGAGAGATGGTGGTGATAAGGAGTAGGGCGGCGGCGGCTATGGCAGAGGGTAGAGAGAGAGGCCGACGGGTTGCGAGAGAGAGAGAGAGAGAGAGAGGAACTGTGAGGGTTTTTAATGGAGGGGGCGGCGGCGGAAATTTTGGTGGGGGAGGGGTGTGTGGTGAGCCGACGGTGAGTGCAGAGGGAAGAAGAAGATGGTAGAGAGGGGAAAGGAAGAAGACGGCGCATGAACTGAGATGCCGATTTTTTTTAATTTTTTTTTTTTTTTTTGTTTTGAAAGATGGTGGAGCTGATTTGCTTGAAAAATTAATATTTATTTAAGGATATTAATTTAAAAAAGTGTTAGAGGAGTAGGTGTTGTGAGTATGAAAAGTAAGTAGAAGATAGAAAGTAGGGTAGATAATAATGAGTTAAAAATTGTTGTGAGTGTGAATGTGAGTCCCATTAAATAAAACATTTTCATTTTTGGGTTGTCCTAAAATTTTATTTAAAATTATTAATTTTTAAAAAGTTGTTTTAAAAAGTTGGTGAGGAAAATACATTCTTTTTGCTAAATATATAAATGAGAATAATATTCTTTTTGAATTCATCAAAGTAATATTTATTCATAGTTTTTTTTTTTAATTTGAGCAAAAAATATTTTAATATTTAAGTCCATTAAATTTTCTTTATATAAATGTTATTATTTTTAAAAGGTTAATTATTTGAAAATTAATTTTTAATATTTAAGCCCATTAAATTTAAGAATGTGCAGTAAACCCCCTATAAGTTAAATCAATTTCAAACTATCCTCCGTTAGGTGGCATGTGCGTGGCACGTGCCTATTTAACGAGTTTTTCTAACAGAACTGGTTAAAAGACCTAAAATGCTAATAGAATGACAACTTTGGGGCCCAAAATGCTAACGACGATACTTCAGAGCCCATCATAGGAACGACCCCCAAACTTTGGGGCCTAAAATGTAATTCTCCCTTTGCTTTTTTGAATTTCTCTTTTAAAAGATTTTTTTTCTTTTAGTTTGAAAGCTTTTTTGTTTTAAAAGCTTGAGAAAGATAGTTGGTACGTTTTAAATTATTTATACTATAAAAGGAATAAGCTGAGTCTATCCAACGGGCTTGCCCGGCTTTACCATCTGTTGTGGATGAAATTTCAAGTTGTATCCATCTTAATTTTCATTCAAAGATTGCAACGTCTTGAACAGCAGGTATATATTTCGCATTATTAATTATGTTCTACTAATAATATTTGCAGGTGTTAAAAATCAAATAGCAAATTTGGATAAAGTGTGAATCAACTCTCAACGGATTGTTTGACCACGTCTCCTCTTCTTGAAGATAGAATACGAGATTATAGGGGAGTTAGTTATACCATTTTGATTAGGTCTCTTGTTTTTCCATTTGTGTAAAAATTAGGCCTTGGAGGTACACCAACACACACGCACTCACTCTCTGTAGATCTTCATAGCTCGAAAAAGTAAAAAGATCAATACAAACGTTTGGAAAAGAAGGTGCTCTTAATCACCTCCCGAGGTTTTGTGCCGGTGAGATCATTGTCTCAAGGGCTTTCCTCGTTACATCCTTGTGCAATCTTTCAATTCTTTAGTTTTAATTCCATTCGTCCCTCCTTTATTTTGATTTCAACCAAGATCATACATCATTGTTTTTTCTACCAAAACAGTTTGGCGCCCACCGAGGGGCCCTTGGTTTTTAAAAATCTATTGAATTGTTATTGATTCAAAATGACTACTCAACCTATGATCTCCGACGTTAGTAAGATTACCAGTTCCACTACCGGCATTAACACTTCATCCGGGGGCAATACTCCAAAAACGTCAGCGGTTCTTTCCAGTGGATTGCCTCCTCCTCCACCTTTGGGGTCAGGCAAGAAAAAACCATCTCCTAATACAGATCATGAGCTCAAAGGAATGTTGATCCAGATGAAGCACCAGTTAGATCAGCAGGGCAAGAGCACATCTTTGATAGCCGAAGCTGTAGTAAAGATGCAAAAGGAGCAGCAGGCATTATCTGAGAGGATGGATTCAGTATCTCCCATACGTCACAGGATCCTTGATATTGGCGCTGGTTCCTCGGTATTCAATGAATTTATACCAATGAGTTCAACAGTGAACGCGAATACCACATCTCCAATGGGAGTCACATTTTCTATAATGCCAACATCTGTAGCTCCTACTATCTTTGATCTCACAGGAGAGGGAACCATTTATTCGTCCCCTACGCTCAATGTATCAGGTGCATCTCAAGATGGACCCATCTTCACCAGCAGCACGATCGTCACATCTTCAGCTGGCAATACCCAGCCGTTTGGTAACTTTAATTTTGCAAATTCTTTTGATAATATTGCTCGTACTACTAATCCTTTTGCAGGTAATTACATAGCAAGTCAGCTCCAGGAATTGAGAGATTTGGTGATGAATGTACCTGGTGTCACTCCGCCCATCCAACAAGTCTCTCCAACATGTTACAATCAATCATGTTTCATTCCAGCTATCGCACAAATTGACATCCCCAAAGGCTTCAACATTCCTAGCATGAAGTTGTATGATGGAAGCAGCGATCCTGAAGAACATATCGCTCACAATCAGGAGAAGATGGAGATCGTCAGAGTACCTCTTCAATACAGAGAGGCTTGTCTCTGCAAAGGTTTCGGTTCAACATTGGTCGGACCTGCATTGAAATGGTTGATTCGTCAACCACCAGGATCTATTGGTTCGTTTGTTCAGCTTGTCAACATGTTCAACAATCAATTCTCCTGTAGCAGACAATTCGAGAAGCTCACTAGTGATCTCTACCGCATTATCCAACAACCTAATGAGGCTTTGAAAGACTATGTCAACCGATTCAACAAGGAAGTCCTGGAGATACCCAGTCTTGATATGGCTACGGCAACAGAAACATTTAGAATGGTCCTGAAGAAGGATTCCCCATTTTATGAAGAGTTGGTGATGAACCCTTACAAGAAGATGGAAGATGTACGCAACAGGGCATTAAGATTCATCAGACTTTAGGAAGACAAGATGCAGGAGTCAAAGTCTTCTGGCAAATCTTCAACATATGACAATCCTGACAGGAAGATCGAAACATCTCACCAGAGGCATCACAGATCCAGGCCCTATCACAGAAACGATCCTGATAAGATCAATTCTGTCGAAGATGAAGACCAAGATGATACTCAATGTCCAAAAATTTCTGATTATTGTTTTTCTGTTGATGTTGCAGGAGTCTTGTGTGCAATGAACAATCTTGGAGACAAAGCGAGGTGGCCTAGGAAGAATGACAAACCTACAGGATGGAAGGATAAATCTAAGTGGTGTGCCTACCACGAAGATTTCGGACATCTTACTGAAGATTGCATCGCCTTGCGGAAAGAATTGAGCTACTTGCTTTCCAAGGGATATCTTAAAGAACTTCTCAGCCACAGAAAGAACAAAACAGAAAACAAGGAAGCAGTCCCTGAGAGACCATCTTCTCCTCCACCGGTAACCAAGGTAATTAATATGATTAGTGGTGGTTCTGATATTTTTGGTACTTCTTATTCTGCAGCTAAACGACATGCCAAAGATTCCAAAGATGAGAAGCCAAGAAATCAGAAGAAGATCTCTAATTCAACCTCTCAAGATGTCGTCACCTTTGAAGAATAAGATCGTGCAAATGTTCTAGATCCTCATCATTATGCCTTTGTGATTGCCCTACAAATTTCAAATTGTAAGGTAAGGCGAATTTTGGTGGATGGGGGCAGTTCCGTAAATCTTATCACGGTGGAGGCATTGAAAGAAATTAGCATCCCAATGGAGAGTATAACTAAGAGAACATTGGTTCTTGTGGGATTCAGCGGAGAAACCAAAGATACCGGTGTCTGAAGATGCCTACACCTTGGGGAGTTGTTACAATCTTTAGTGATCAGCAGATGGCCAAGAACTGTTACATGACATCCATGAAGGCGTCTACATCTCCAAGACAAGCATAGCAATTACAGAAGAAAGCACGTCAGGTCTTGGAAGCAAGGGAGCATGATGTAAAAGAAGTAGTATTGGATCCCTCAAATCCAGACTTGAAGGTGCTGATTGGACAAGATGTACCAGCTGAATTCGAAAAAGATTTGATAACCCTCTTGAAAGAAAGAGTCAAGAGCTTTGCCTGGAAACATGAAGACATAACAGGGATCAGCAAAGACGTGATAACTCATAAGCTCAACATTGACCCATCCTTCAAACCAGTTCATCATAAAAGAAGGATGTTTGCTCAAGAAAGGAACCAGATCATCAAAGATGAAGTGGACAAGTTATTAAAAGCAAAGATGATCCGAGAAGCTGAATATCCGAAGTGGTTGGCTAACGTAGTTGTGGTGGAAAAGAGAGGGGGCAAGTGGAGAGTTTGTGTTGATTTCACGAACCTAAACAAAGCCTGTCCTAAAGATCCCTTCCCTTTGCCACATATAGACACATTGGTAGATGCAACTTCAGGACACGAGATCTTGACATTTATGGATGAATCTTCAGGATTTCAGCAGATCCAGATGGAACCGTCTGATCAAGAAGACACCACCTTCATTACACCCTCAGGTATATATTGTTATATTGCTATGCCATTTGGACTAAAAAAGGCAGGTGCAACATATCAGAAGCTGGTCAATATGATGTTCAAAGATCAAATTGGGCATACCATGGAGGTATACATCGATGACATGGTAGTAAAGTCAAAGAAAGCCGAGGACCATGTTCGAGATCTTACTCAAGAATTTTATATCTTGGATGTATTCAACATGAAGCTGAATCCAACAAAGTGCAATTTTGGTATGAAGCCTGGAAAGTTTCTGGGATATATGGTGACACAGAGAGGTATAGAAGCTAGCCCGAAACAAATCAAAGCCATAATCAACTTGGCATCACCACAAAGCGTTAAACATGTTCAGAGGTTGACCGGAAAGGTGGCAGCGCTCAATAGATTCATTTCCAAGTCCTTTGAAAGATGCAAGCCATTCTATGACATTTTGAAGAAGAATAGCAGATTTGAGTGGACACAGCAACATGAAAAAGCTTTCCAGGATCTTAAGCAATACTTGTCCACACCTCCATTATTAGTCAAACCTGAGGAAGGTGAGCCACTGTTTGCATACTTAGCCGTTTCAGAAACAACAGTTAATGCAGTCTTGGTCAGAGAGCAAGATGGTAATCAGCATCCCATTTATTATGTAAGTAAAACTCTTCTAGATGCGGAAACAAGGTATTCCCATCTTGAAAAGTTAATTTTAGCTTTGATTACTGCTTCAATCAAATTAAGACAATATTTTGAAACCCATATTATATGTATTCGTACTAACTATCCTATCAAGAATGTTATGAGAAAACCAGAGATGTCAGGTAGGATGGCGAAATGGTTTGTCCAACTCAGCACTTATGATATCAAGTACGAACCAAGAACGGCGATAAAATCACAAGCTCTTGCAGATTTTGTGGCAGATTTTAGTCCAAACATGCAACCAGAAGTGGAAATAGAAGTCCAACAGCTTCAAGATGGTGACACCTTGGCAGAATGGACGCTGTACACCGATGGGGCATCAAACATGAGAGGAACAGGTCTTGGAATTGTACTAAAATCGCCACAAGGGGACATTATACCACAAGCTATTAGTTGTGATTTCAAAGCTACCAATAACGAGGCAGAATATGAAGCTCTCATTGTGGGGCTAACTGTGGCATTAGATCTTAACATCAAAGTCATCCATGTATATTGTGATTCTTTATTATTAGTCAATCATTTTAACGGATCTTATGCAGTTAAAAATGTCAAGATGACGTCATACTTGGGAGTTGTGAAGATCTTGGCCAACAAATTTCAAGTCTTCAAGATAGAACTGATTCCCCGGGAAAAAAACTCACAGGCAGATGCTCTAGCCAATCTCGGTTCCGCCTTCAAGAGTTTGACTCAAACCAACATACCTATTGTTCATGTCAACATTCCAGCCATATAATGGATGGAATTATTATGTGTAGACGACGACATCCAAGGAGCACATGCTGAACCATCTTGGACCTCACCGATAATTAAGTATCTTCAGGACGGCACTATCCCACCACAAGAAAAGAATGCAAAAGCATTCAGGGTAAGAAATGCAAGATATTTGTTGATAGATAATGTCTTGTTCAGAAAATCTTTTGCAGGACCATACTTAAGATGTTTAGAACCGGAGCAAGCTGTGGCAATCTTGAAAGAACTTCATGAAGGTCTGTGGGCGGGAGTTTGTACACCAAGGCTCTTAGAATGGGGTATTTTTGGCCTACTATGCGTCAATATGCAGCAGAGTACACAAAGAAATGTGATTCTTGCCAAAGACATGGTGACATCTTGCACCAACCTGCAGAGATGATGCATCCTAATCTATCCCCCTGGCCCTTTATGACTTGGGGAATGGACATTGTTGGGAAATTACCTAAAGCTCCTGGAGGAAAGGTGTTCTTACTAGCAATGACAGATTACTTTTCCAAGTGGATCGAAGCTGAAGCCTATGTTCAAGTTCGTGATAAGGAGGAGAAGAACATTTTCAGCAGATTTGGTATCCCTTCAGAGATAATATGTGACAATGGTTCCCAGTTTATAAGCAAAAAGACTCAAGATTTTCTCACAAGATGGGGAGTTAAGATGGTAACATCTTCACCAGTGCATCCCCAAGCAAATGGACAGGCTGAATCTAGCAACAAGATCATTAGTTCCAACCTAAAGAAGAGATTGGATCAAAAGAAGGGAAGATGGGTTGAAGAATTTCCTTTCGTCTTATGGGCTGATAGAACAACACCCAAGAATGCAACGGGCCAGACTCCTTACTCTCTAGTTTTTGGATCAGAATCGGTCATTCCTGCTAAAGTCGTCGTCCCCTCGGCAAGATACGGGTTGTTGACTCCTGAGCAAAATAGCATCATCTTGGCTCAAGATCTTGATACCGTTGATGAATTAAGAGACATGGCAAAAATCAGGATGGCAGCATACCAGCAAAGGATTGCAAGATCTTACAACAAAAATGTCAGATTAAGAAAGTTCCAAGTTGGTGACTTGGTACTAAGAAAGGTTGTCCAGAATACAAGAGAGCTCAATGCTGGCAAGTTGGCACCAAAATGGGAAGGACCTTACTTAATAGATGCAGACGCAGGAAATGGGGCATATTGGTTATCAACCTTGGAAGGCGTAAGGATCCCCAGATCATGGAATGCTATTCATCTTAAAGCATACTTCATGTAAGTATTGAATTTTTAAAATTCAGTAAAACAGGTACGTCTTTAATTTTTTGTCATTTCAATAAAATATTTTTCATTTAATTTACATTTATCAAACCATTACTGACTTAAGCATCGGAGGGGGGTGTCAATCCTAACATGTTTCTGTATTGCAAGGAAACTTAGGACAATCAATCTGAAATGCGTATTACATGACGATAATAAATGAAGATGTCAACATCTTTAAAGCTATTAAGATAGCAATACAGGTATGGTTTTATCTTAATTCAATTCTGTTTTTCTATCTATTTCTATAATAATTACTTATGCAAAGTTCATTCTTAATGAAAATGATATTAGACAAGATATCATATTATTAACGTGTTCTCGTTGTTGTATGGAAGTAACATTTTTTTTTTTTTTTTTTGAAGATCTTTGATAAGACAACAACTTGAGACTGGCCATCTCATCTTAAGATCGATGTACTTAATCCCTTCAAAGGTTTAAAGAAATAAACTTGCTTTCGTTTTAAATTAAGGTTGATACACCTTCGCCTAAAGCGCAAGATTTCAATAATAGTTAAGGTGAGGAATGGGCACGTATGTTTATATATACGCACCCCTCATTTCCACTTAATTAAATATTGGACACAAGATATTTTTTCAAATCGGTTATGGCAAATTCATGTCATCTAAAACAAAAGGTTTTTGATATTTTCATATCAAACAAAGTATTTTAAAGGTTATAACACCTTACACAAGATTGTCATAACTTGATTTCCGAAGCACTGACATTCTGATTACCAAAAGCAAACTTTCAAAGTTCCATAAAGCTACCCTATCCTACCAAAGATTGAAACTTTCCAAGTTCCTAAACTTGCATCATGTTGAACCAACCCAACATTTGAAAAACCTAAAAAAAAAAAAAAAAAAAAAAAAAAAAACTATTTGTCCTAGACCCTTATGGGCCATTACATCCATAAAACCACAAAATCCAGAAAATACCAAATATTGTCTTACAGAGATTTCGGGACGCGGCCCATCAAAACCAAATGTTCATTGTTCAAAATAAAACCAAACCTACCTTCAGGCATTAGCCTTCTGTTGATCATCTTCATGATCTTTACCTTCATCCACGGGTGTCATAACAGTTGATGAGTCTTCACCAGCATCAATGGTTTCACCATTCAATCTTCTCAGGATGTTCTTCTCCTTCTCCAAATCCCAAATATTGTGCTTGCCATCTTGGAACTCTTGAATCATCCTTATCTTGATTTCCACCATCCTTTTAGCCGCTGATTTAGTAAGGGCAGCCTTTATCTCATCAATCTCCAGGATATTGGCATCTTGGATAGATGCAATTCCTTGTTTCAAGTCTGCATTCTCCCCAGTAAGATTAGCAATCTTCTCCTCAAAATCTTCTTTTTGTTTCTCCCAAACTAATTTCTCTTCTTTGGCATCCCTCTTCACACGAGCCACATCACTCTTCAATTTCTTATTTGCATCACCTAAAGCTTCAACTTGGGTCTCTACACTCCCAAAAGCCTATGAAGGAAAGAGATAAACTATTAAAGGCGTACAGGTATTTGTAAATCAAAGATAGGTTACTAACAACTTACACTTGAAGCTAGAGCTAAGAACTTCTTCTTAACTACATCTACAGATAGATTTTCAAAAGCCTCTACTTCTACAAACTCCTTTATTTCATCGACTGACTTCCTCTTCTTCAACCTTGAGCTCACAGTAGACATATCCTGAGTCTCTTTATTTGGAATGATGGAAGGTTTGTTCATTGGGTGAGAAGAAAGGTCCCCAACCAAGCTATCTAAGTCATCGAGAGAAATCTCCATGGTTGGCTTTGAAACTGCAAAACAAAGGAGAAATTCATAAATATATGCAAGAAAGAAATTTGATTGAAATTTCAATTTATACCTGTAGACATGTTATCCTCCTCTGTAGGATCAATGACTTCTCTGCTCTTGAAACTCCTCTTCTCCTCTGAAAGACGGAAAAACGAGGCAACTTTAGACTTTGAATCAGCTTTTGGAGGGAACAATTCTTCTCACTTAATCTCTGCGAAGAAGAAGAAGAACGTGTGAGTTCAAAGGTGCAACAAACTTAAGCTGAGAAACATTCAAAGAATCTTACCTCACCTATTCCATTCTTTGACCAAATTCTCACCACCTTCCAGTGAAGCCCTCTCAACAAAGAAAAATTTTCCTCTCCACCCTCTATCACTTACAGATGCTTTGGGGACCATTAACCCCTTTTTTGGCCTTTTCTTAAAAACAAACCTTTTTAACCCAAAAGATTGTAGGTCATAGCAAATAGCCATCTCACTCAAGCCTATATTTAAACCATGCTCTCGGTTCACTCTCAAGATAACATCAAAAACTCTCCAAGTCATGGGCATCATTTGAACATACGCCAATTGTGTATTTTCAAAAAACTCAGAAACCAAAGAGGGGAAAGGGGAAACTAAACCCTGGAGTAAAGGGATACTCGTAGAAGAAAATCCAAACCTCAGAAATGGAATCGGCTTACAGAGATACATCGAAAGGTCGGAAAACAGTTTGATTCGGAAAACATTTGCGAGTTTGCAGAGATGAAATCAAGGTATTATTGAAAACACAGATCTCATCATCAGGTTTTGCAAGTAAACCTTCTGAGACGAAGACATTGGGATCACCCGGAAGAATTTTTGAGGTATCGTTTTTGCAAGATTGAGATGTCTCCTTCATTTTTTCTGATGAAAAGATTTTACAGAAAAGAAAAAAGAAATTATAGAGAAAAGAAAGGGGAATACCTCAGGAAGCACCGCCTGGAATGATGAGGAGAGTGAAAATCTTAGGGGATTTTTATGATCTTAGGGGTCTAGACTCCACTTCTCCCAAGGCGCAATTAATTGGTGTATTTGGCAAAACCGTCGGTTACTCTAATCGTCCCATCAGGCCACGTTCATCGAAGAAACTTATCTTCTCAGTACATCATTATCAGATAAGTTTGGGGGCAATTGTTGTGGATGAAATTTCAAGTTGTATCCATCTTAACTAGCGGGTAACCCGTGCTCTGCACGGGAAACCAATACTATATCTTAAAAATTATTTTAACTATAGTTAACTAATATAGTAATCATCATTTTAACTAATACTATTAATAATAAAAATTAATCTATATGATTACTATTATTATAATAACTATTATAATTAATTAATACCATTGATAGTAATAGTTAATATATATATTAATAGCAATGATTAGTCTATATAATAATAATTATTAATATAATTATTATAATAAAATAATATTATTAATAGTAATAGTTAATTGATATAGTAACTATTATGATTAATTAATGTTAAAAATTAATAATCTAACTTATATAATAACTATTATAATTAACTAACACTAATAATAGTAATAGTTAATGTATGTAGCCTATTATAGTTAACCAATACTATTAATAGTAAAAAATAACTTATAAAGTAACTATTATGGTTAACTAATACTATTAATATTAATAATTAACTATATAGTAACTATTATAGTTAACTAATACTATTAATAGTAATAGTTAACTATTATAGTAATTATTATTGTTAACTAATACTATTAATAGTAATATTTAACTTGTATTTTAATTAATATTGTTAACTAATACTATTAATAGTAATAGTTAACTAATATTGTTAACTAATACTATTAATAGTAATAGTTAACTAATATAGTTAACTATAATAGTAACTATTACTAATAAGAGTAATAGTTAACTATAATGGTTAACTATTATAGTTAACTATTACTAATAATAGTAATAGTTACTATAATAGTTAACTATTATAGTTACCCTTTTTAGTAACTATTATTATTAGCTAATAGTATTAGCTAATGAAAAGAAAATGAAAAGTCATTTATTTATTAGTATGTTGTTGATGTGGCTTCTCCAAATGCAAGCTTTCTCCATTGTTTGTCCACATGTCAATACCATAGCTCTTTTGGCCAACTTTAATTTATATATATAGAGATTTCCATTCAAAGATCGCAACGTCTTGAACAGCAGGTATATATTTCGCATTATTAATTATGTTCTACTAATAATATTTGCAGGTGTTAAAAATCAAATAGCACATGTGGATAAAGTGTGAATCAACTCCCAATGGAATGTTTGACCACGTCTCCTCTTCTTGAAGATAGAATGCGAGATTATAGGGGAGTTAGTTATACCATTTCGATTAGGTCTCTTGTTTTTCCATTTGTGTATAAATTAGGCCTTGGAGGTACACCAACACACACGCACTCACTCTCTGTAAACCTCCATAGCTCGAAAAAGTAAAAAGATCAATACAAACGTTTGGGAAGGAAGGTGCTCTTAATCACCTCCCGAGGTTTTGTGCCGGCGAGATCATTGCCTCAAGGGCTTTCCTCATTGCCTCAAGGTGCTCTTAATCACCTCCATTTGTCCCTCCTTTATTTTGATTTCAACCAAGATCATACATCATTGTTTTTTCTACCAAAACACCATCGGTCGGTCCAAAAGCCAAAAATAGGTTAAGATCCACTGGACCCGTGAAACCACTATATCGCTGCTCGGTCTTACCGAGCTGCTGTCGAGAAACACTACTTGGCATAAATCAGATCTACAGACTGGGGTAAATATAAAGTCACAAAAAAGTGCCACAAAATTTGGTCTACAAAATGATGTGTGAAAATTTTATTGGGGTTTTTAATTAGAGTGTGCCGGGTCCACTATCGATGTAACCAATAAAATATCCCCACCTCATTTTGCATCTATCATTTTGTGAACTTCTTTTGTGCCCCTAGCATTGCCCCTACAGACTGAGCCAAGCCCGACTCTTCATAAAAAATAACATGGTCATCAATTATATCAGTGGTGAAGAGAAAAATTATGAAGAGAAGTAGAAATTGCATAATTTAATTATTTAAACATTCTCACATTGTGAAGTGAGCAAAAAAAATATCATTGTTTTTAGATAAAAATTCCAAAATATTTAAGATAAAATTCACATATGAAGAGAAGTAGAAATTGCATAATTAAACTACTCCCTCCGTCTCACTATGTTTGGCTTATCTCTGATAACGCGGTGAGATTGATCATATCGGTTGATGAGAAATCCACCTTTTGAACATACCAAAGCACTCTTCAGGTTTGCTATCTGGTGCCGTGTGACCTCCTCCCTAAAATTGGAAAAAGGGCAACAAAAATTATAAGACTAATGGTAATTAACAATTAAATCAAGCATGATGGAGATATCTTGCCTTGACAGTTGCAAATGTCATATTATTAGAGTACGTTCTCGTGTAACTGCCCATTGACAAAACAAAAGAAATGAATTATTACAAATTTGTTTTAATGGTAAGATGATTAATCTTCATTAACTACAAGGAAAAATAAATAAATCATGTTTTAGAAAATTACCCGGCAATTTGACCATTGACTTTCCAGGATCGCCATTGATCAACAACGGAGAAGTTGAGTTCTTTTATCCATGCTTGAGTTGATTGGTGTGTCACAATCATGTCATGGTCACCGCTGTGTATCCAAAACGAAACGAAAAATAATTAAATTTTGAGTAATACTACAAATTGTAGTAATAAATAAAAAATAATGTAGAAAGCATTTTATTATACAACTATCAATGCACTAAATAGTTGCAAAGAGAGTACTATTATAAACTTTTTTACCTATAAATCAGTGATCGGTAACCTTTAGTGCTGAGGTTTAGATGGTATGACCTAACGTCCAAGATGGTGTAGGTCAAAGTTCCTCGGTTGCAACGCTGCCATTCTCCAATGCTCCCCTAAGTCATGAATTAAGAGTTAAATTAATTTCTCAGAATACACATCCTAGCTACAACAACGTAAATTTGTTCACAATTTTGATGTCACAATTAACTAGATACGACGTACTTTTACTATACCGAGAGCCTCCCGGACACTCTTGTCATTAGCCCAGTAATAAGAAAGTTCATATCCTTCATTCTGTATTCATTGATCAAAATCAATTCCAGACATTCATTTTGGGACGGATGGAATATATGAATTATGCGGTTAAAATGGAAAGGTTAACTTACGCGACAACGGAGTGCAGAAAGTGATTGTTTAGCATTATATAGCTCATTCATTCTCTCGGCAAGAGCTCTTCTGGAGGATGATCTCCTCGGCCTCAGGTGAACAAAACCACAATCAGCTTCTAAAATATTACCTGTGTGAATTCCATTAACACACTGCAAACGAAAATAATGAAATATCATTAAATATCATACCCAAAAGACAGATTAAATTAATGACAAACGCTATATATAAGAGGCGATTACCCCAAAACACAGAGAGAGAGAGTGAGAGGCAACCTGGTCAAAAGCCTTGAGATTTCGCAAGCAGTGAAAATTATTGGGATTTACATGATCCTGGCGGTACTCCCCCATGCAACTCATTTTCATCGACTGAAATCAAACAACCTATTCTTTAAATCGCATGTGTGACAACTTTGACATCCATATTATAGATAATAAACAGAATAATTACCAACCTATGCACACCTTTTCTTACATTAAAGGCAATGTACTATTCATTGATAGCATAATGAAATGTGTGTTACATTAAAATGTACTACTGTCCCTAAATCAGTGTCCAAATTTCATTTTAAGGGACATCTGAAAATGTCAACTTTTTTTAAACTTTGGTGGCAAAGATTCATGTATAAAGAGACCGGTGAAAAAAATTTCGAAAAAAAACATTTAGGGACAAAGTTATGTTAAAAAAAAACACTCATTTTGGGACAAAGATTTCTTGAAAATGGACACTCATTTTGGGACAAAGATTTCTTGAAAATGGACACTCATTTAGGGACAGAGGGAGATAATATGTAAAGTGCATTATTTCTAACAAATTGAAAAGTACGTTTATTAAGCTCTATTATAAACATACTTACCTCATAAAGTTCATCAGGAATAAGTCCCATGCCATGGGCAAATTGCACTTGATAATTGCTTTCAAAAGTTTGATTTGTTGAAGGATTCCCTAGTATATATCCCTAAAAACAAATTCAATACAGTAAGTACTACTTAATCTGCAATATTTATACTGCTTTTTAAGAAAGAAAAAACAAGGAAGCGCAAACCTTAAGATTAATAAATTGGTCGATTCCAGCCTCATTCCCTGCATTTCCCCCCACATTTCGGACAATTAAATTAACTAATTACTCCTTCCATCCCATTCATATGGGTCATATTTGACTGTTTTTGGTTAACGCAAGTGAACTTTAAGCAAACATTGATGTCAATCTAATCACCCTTGTGAAATAATAAAATTTGGTGTACTGGAAGGAGGAACATGCACACTTGGAGAGTGCAGTAATACAACAGAGAGTTATATGCTGCATCTATGAAGGATAAATATAGCTCCGAAAAAAGAATCTATTGATTCTCTCTCGATTTGTTGGACTGTAGGTGCGATTAGTTACTTCACTGGCGAGGTCTCTAGTTCAAGTCAAGCACTAGTGATTTATACTCCCTCCGTCCCGAATTAACGTTCTTAGTTTGACTTTGCACGGAGATTAAGATAAAGTAAATGTTGTGAGTGTGAAAAGTAAAGTAGGAGAGAGAAAGTGGGTAGGGAGTTTTGTTGTGAGAATGACAGGTAGGTTCCATGGTCCATTTTAGGTAATAAAAGAAAGTAAGAACCTTAAATTGGGATAGACCAAAAATGAAAGTAAGAACCTTAAAGCGGGACAGTGGTAGTAATTACCAATTTTTAAAATCTCACTAGGATGTTTAGAGTGAGGAATATCTTAATGTGCATTTTGCAAGGGGAAGAAAATTGCATATTACACATATATGTGTGTGTGTGTGTGTGTGTGTGTGTGTGTGTGTGTGTATATATATGTTTCTATATCTATGTATACGTATACTTATATATTAGGTAATTGCGAATTCTGGTTGCAATCTGAGAAACTATAGCTAAATTTTTTACCGTTAGAAATGAGTTGAGCGATAATTGGAACAGGAATTCCTGAATAAGAATCTCCTCCAAAGTAGAACGGATTTGAAATGAATTCTGGATGATTCCATATCCACTGCAAATGTACAAAAAAAACAAAATAAAAAACTTAAGAGCCTAACATGAAATTTCATGCATAGAGTAAATGTGTATTAACTGAATAACTGTCCTATAAAAAAAAAAGTTTGTGATTCTTACCTTTCTCGTGAACTCGTAAGCATGGTCAAAGAACTGAAGATCAGTGGAGTGAGGATCACGACCAGTCTTTGTATAGGTAAATCCAGTACCAATAGGCAAATCTATAAAAACTATGCTTGCCATCTGCAATTAAATTAATTAAGAGAGGAAGTTCAGTTAGTTATTTCATTTGTGACGAATGCGTCGAACCTGCCAAATTGAGTATTTCACTTCTGCCTTTCAAAGTACAAAAAGTAATAACATCTCAAGTACAAAATTAACTTTACTAACTAGCACATGTGTTTTCTTTACTGAACTAGCTAGCAACGCAAATGCTTTCTTTTCCAAAATAATTGGATGTTTTATCAACAGCCTTTGTTTCTTAACTGAAAATATGTGCTTGTTTAAGATTGAAACTGAACTTCTAATTCACTTCCATTGTAGACAGACAAACCATGGCGAACCAAGGATTTAATGGGAAGGAAGTCAAAACTATAATATAGTGGCATTTTTTAAAAATTAAAGGGGTCAAAACAGCTAAAATTGTTGTTTTTACTGATAAAAATGATATTTCTTTAAGCATGAGGCAGTAAAAATGACGTAGTTTCAAAATGAAAGAAATCGAATGACCCCTACACCACAACGTGGCTTCGCCATGGGAAGAACATGCCTTCTATTGTTTTGAAAGATAAAGTTTGAAATGTGTACTTCTAGAACAAGCGTGAGGTTGTATATATCATGATTTGTGAATGTGTCCGTCTTGGGGAAAGGGAAAAGGGTGGGGGTCGTCATTTGTGATATAAAACCGTTGGCGCGATTGATTTGTTGTATCACAGAATTAGTCAACCGAAAATTGGCAACATCTTCCTCTGTGGACGATGGCCAAAGAGATTTATGGGGTTTAACAGCTTACTAAATCCCACATATTGCGAAACAAATTTTTACCACCCCTTGTTAAAAAAACGATGTGATCAAATCATGATAGACTGCTACAACAGTCCAAATTCCATGATTTAGATATCATGGTTCGCTAAAATAGACTCATTCGCCATTAAATGAGTGTCCAAATTTCACTTCAAGGGTCATTTGCTCAAATGTTGAATTTTAGCATTCGTATTATAACACGCTATATCACCATATTGCTTAATGAGTCTTAAGTGTATATTAAGACTAGTTGTATGTTGAGAGAGGGATTAGTAATTTCTCAAAAAATTGTACACTCATTTTCAGGTAAAAAATTAGAAATTTTGGACATTAATTTAGAGAAAAGGGCAAAATAGTTAAAATCATAAACGGTCAATTTTAGACTTGGGTATGGAAAAAGAATAATTAAAACCCCCTCCTCTAACTCAATATGACTGTCCATGGAGGATAGCTTAAAAAAAAAAAAAAAAAAAAAATCCGTTGAATGTCACATGTTGACTTACCTAAAATTAATATAATTTTTAAGGGTTAAAACAAAAACAATTAATTTTAGAGGACAAGAACAAATATTTACAAATTTAAAGGACTAGAAGTAAAAAATTTGGTGATATAAAATTCAATAAATGAGTTTTTAATTTCACTAAATTAATCGAGTAAGGCATATGAAAAATGCGCTTTTCCAAGTGATTAATAAAAATAAGTTTTAAAAATGCATGGGGATATTTTTGTAAATAAATAGAATTTCGCATGCGGTGCCATTTTTCTAAACAAGTGAAATTGCTTTTATAACACACGGTGACGCTATCTTAAATAACCAGATCTTATAGCACACTGACATTCAAGAACACTATTATTGGCACAAAAACACACTATCACTGGCACGCGAAAACACTGTTATAAGAGTGCTAATAGTGGTGTTTAAGAGGGTGTACTCAATGCCTTTGAGCCTGCCTATGAGCCCGCCCTAGGTAATGTTTAAGAGTGCCAGTTGTAGTTTCTAAGAGTACCGATTGTAGTGTTTAGTATTTTTGTTTCAAAGTGTCAATTGTCGTATTTAAGAGGGCCATTTCATGTGTCATTGTGTGCGAGTGCATGTGCTTAGAAAGTGCCGAAGTGCCATTTGTAGTGTTTAAGAGTGCTAGTTGTATTATTTAAGAGTGTCGGTTGTAGTGTTTAAGAGTGTCAGTTGTTGTGTTTAAGAGTGGAGTGCAACTATTAAGAGTGTCAGTGCATGTGTTAAAGAGTGCTAGTGGTGGTAATGTTGTGTTAATATGGTAGTGGTGTTATGTTAATATGTGTCAGTTATTTACAAAAATGTCACCGCAAATTTTAAAAGAAGTGTCCATCGTTCGCAAAAGTATAACCGTGCGTTTGAAAATAAGTATGTACCAATTATTTATAAAAATTCCATCCGCATTTTAAAAACAAGTTTCACTTATTTACAAAAAATCTACAATTGTGAATAAATGTTTTTTTCTAATTTTTAAGAAAAACACGTTTTTCCTAGGATTTTCGGAAGCTATCAACCTTAAAATCAAAAAATCCTAATCAATAAACACATTTCACCTACCTTCACTCTTGCCCCTTGCCCCTTCCCCCTCACCCATCCTCCTCCACTTCACCTATCACTATTCATAACTCCTACTAGCCTCTCACACCTCCACCACCTCCGTTTTACGTGGGGTTAATGAAGAGAGAGGGGAGTGTGGGTTGCCCGATTTTTGATGGTATCCTAAATGCCTATGGACCAGATTTTAAAGCAGAAGACTCGACACTATTATTTTTAAAGGATGATAATAGGGAAAACTGAATTGCGATTCTAAGTCCAAGAGTCTCAGTATGAATTGGGAAGGAGTCGAGATAACTGGGACAGGGTCGAGATAGGAACCCAATTCACTCAATTGGTCCTACTTGTCCTTAAGAGGGAGATTTTAATAAATGTTACATTGTTTGTGACACCGAACCTGTGTTGAAAAACAATTTCTGGAGCTTGGATTGTCTTCCAAAGGTCCTTTCTCATCTTCCATGGTGATAGGTGGTGTCCTCAAAGAGAAACGGTTTCTCTTTTGAGATGATATGACAGGGTTCAGTAAGGTATTTATAAATTAAAGATGGCTTTGAAGTGACTACTAATGTGCCTCTTTACTGCCTAGTTTTTCTTTTGAAATCTACCTTTGGGAATCAGGATCATCTATAGCAACTTAAAGGGGATCCTCTTTCCAGAACTTCTGAAGACTAAGAGTTCTTAAGCAGAATAGCATCT
Organism: Campanula takesimana; assembly: GCA_026119855.1. Classification (NCBI taxonomy): domain Eukaryota; kingdom Viridiplantae; phylum Streptophyta; class Magnoliopsida; order Asterales; family Campanulaceae; genus Campanula; species Campanula takesimana. The sequence continues at coordinate 282,731 of JAOWBW010001163.1, forward strand.
TTTATTGTCATATCTTAATGCCTAAAAACTTTTCAGGTTTCTAACAATGTACATGGTGATTCGGAGTACGTGCAGTCACTTAATTAGTAGTGTTTTGACTTTTGGCAGGGAGTAGCCCGGGATGACTGGGATGTCTCATTACCAGTTATCATGTCTCAAGAAAACAGAATCGGTTTTTAGAAAAATATAACAATAAAATAAATGATCCCCGATGAATAGGGGCATTATTAAGTTGCATATTTTAAGCCATTAATTTGTCAGGAATTTTTTTTTGAGAAAATAAATACATTCTCTTAATTCATACCCCCTCCGTCTCATTTTAAGAGTCAAAAATTAGTGGGTTCAAGAATTAAGGAGATGTGTTGTGAGTGTTGATAGTTAGGATTTTGGCTCTTAAAATGGGACGCCCCTTTAGGAAATTTTTGACTCTTAAAATGGGATGGAGGGAGTATACAAAATAAACTTCAATTTTGCAAACTGTTTTCATTTATGCTAAATGAAACTATTTAAAATATGAATCGGAAATTGATTAACACCACAGATAGGCAAATGAAACATTATCATCAGACAAACTTTGATATGATTAAATTTGTGTAAATAACCGTCCTTATACGTCCCCAATGAATTGCTAGTCAATGGTGATAGGATTAGATAATAAAATTAATTTGACCGAATGTAAAGCAGATAATGTCAAAAATGAACACTCATTAATGAAAGAAAATAAAAGTAAAGCTGATAATGTGAATGTTGAACTGTAATTTAAATAACAAAAAAATTGTCCCCGTGCTTACCTTGGTCCATGAGTTTGGATTGGACAATAAAGTTGGCAAACTACCATTGTACTCCACCATCTTGAACCTTAATGGACCTATTCAAGGACATCAGAAAATTATGTCAATTTAATTATAGCCATTCAAAGTTATGTGTAGGTAGAGCAATGGGAGCTTTTTGTGAGCTTTTTATTTTTCATGAAAAAGCTCTATAAAGTTTTATTTGTGACTTGGTGAAGATGTGGGCATGTGAAAGTCATAAAAAAAAAACTTAAAAAAAGCTCTACCATTGTGGATGCTCTAAGTGTTCCCCTGATGTCCGTTTTTTTTTTCTTTTAATCTAAAATTAGTCCAACCTATGCACGTCCACAACAAATTCTGATTTGCCATTTTTTCTCTTAATTGTCATTCCTTCATGGCATACATTAATGTGGAATTGATGGCATTTTATGTATTTTTATTGATATTTATTCTTTACTTATATATATTGACAAAATGCTCGATTTTTCAGTCTCTTAACAATATACTTTAATATTTATTTTTTTGATGTACCATTAGTAAGTGTCAATTCCTAAAATTTCCAACTTTTATTGTTATTTTATTATCTTACCCCACTTATCATATTCACACACTTATCATACTCTCTCCATCCCCGTTTAAGGTTCTTAGTTTGACTTTGCACGCTTATTAAGGAATCAAGGCAAACTTGAGTCAATAATACTAGTGGGTGGAGGATATAATTGTCCATTCATAAAGAAAGTGGTTGAAAAGTAGATGGGTAAGTGATGGGTTTTTTGTAATATATGAACTTTATGAGGACAAGAATGTCCATGACACTATTCATCATTTGCCATTTAAGGAATAAAGCAACTAAGAACCTTAACCTGGGACATACCAAAAAGGAAAGTAAGAACCTTTAACTGGGACGGAGGGAGTACTTGTTAGTGCAGACTGACGGTGTTACCACAAGTGCTGCCAACACTGTCTCAGTGTTATCAGAAGAGTGTCTGAGTGAATATATATTTGAACATTATCTTCATGATTTATTTTTGTACTAACATATAATATGTTTGCAAGATTGGTCCATTAATCAGGTATATTATGGTGGGAGTGTTAAAATTATGCAAGGAAGTTGAAAGACAATGAGTTATGCATAAAGATGGATTTTACGCATGACTTGGAGATAACGGGCAAGTGAAAAACGTGGGAGTTAGACCAATTCAAAGGCTGAATGTTGATCAAGAGAGTACAAGGCGCGAGAACTTGGGTTCAAGAATTAGCTCCTAAAATCGTGGGATTGTGGAGATATTATTCCTCAAGGCTCGGCAACTACTCCATCCACTCCTCCACGTTTTCCATCAACTCTCCACCAGCAAATGAAGTATTCCCCAAGTATTTCAACACTATAAATAGCAAGGGACTTGGACAATGAAGATATCGAACACTACAACACAAACTCGAGCATTGTCGAGTACACCTTTGCACACAAGATCATTCACTTCTTGGTTCGATAATACTCCATCCTTCCTACATGTTTCCTTTCTTGTAATCTCTGATTTCAAGTTAGTTTGGGTAGGATAGAGTTTCGTGTTTGATCTTCTTCGGTTCTTAGAGCAATTCTTGTAATAGCGATAGGAATCTTTCGGCCTTGTATGCATTATTATTATTAGTAAATGGTCTTGCCTTTTAAGGCACCATCAAGATATATACATTTATATATCTTGAGAAAAACAATTTTTTGTGTGTTTTTCCGCTGCAAAACTCTATTAAAATTGTTTTTCAATTCGGGTGGGTAAAGTGTTACTGGAAGTGTTATCGTTGCACTGTCAACACCTTTGATAACACTTTCGTTAAAGTAAGCCATCGACGTACATTTTCAATACTCACAACTCCTTTCTAATTTGTCATTTGTCTTCTCAATGCCATTCCTTCATGGCATACATCAATGTGGAACTTATGGCATTTTTTGTATTTTTATTTGCTATTTATTTTTTACTTGTATATATTGACAGAAATGCTCGAATTTTCTGTCTCATAATTGCTTCAATTGTTTGGATGTACCATTAGTAAGTGTCAATTCCTAAAATTTACAACTTTTATTACTCCCTCTGTCTCAGAGTATATGTCCACATTTCCTTCCTTAGTCTGCCCTAGAGTATACTCCCTCTGTCCCACCTAACTTGAGACCGAAGGGGTGGGCACGGCACAATAACTAAGGAAAAGAATAAAATAAGGAAAATGTGTGGTAGAAAATGAAGAGAGAGAATGAGTGGGGTTAATAGTAGGTTGGTTGAATGAATTGTGTGGTGGAAAATGAAGAGAGAGAATGAGTGGGTGGGGTAGATTGAATATAAAATTATAAAAAGATTGTCATTTTGGGGAGTCTCAAGTGAAGTGGGACGGACCAAAATGGAAATAAGTCTCAAGTGAGGTGGGACGGAGGGAGTATGTGCACTTGCGAAAATGACAGAATTTTTACAATTCCACATACTCATTCTCTCCTACTTACTTTTATACTTACAAAACCAATCAACTTAGTATTCTCTCCCACTCATTCTCTCTCCTGCTTTACTTTTATACTCACCACTCTCAGGCCCGATGATTAACCTATTTTACCAGCCGATTAGCACAGGGCCCCAAAAAATTGGGGGCCCCATATTTTTAATCCACACCATTATAGTACTCCCTCTGTCCCGATTTAATGTTCTTACTTTTCTTTTTAGTCTGTCCCAATTTAAGGTTCTTACTTTACTTTATTACCTAAAATAGAAAGTGAGACCCACTTGTCATTCTCACAACAAAAACTCCCTACCCACTTTCTCTCTCTTACTTTACTTTCCACACTCACAACATTTACTGTTTCTTAATCTCCGTGCAAAGTCAAAATAAGAACCTTACAGTGGGACAGAGGGATTACTATGTAGCAACCAATGTATATTTATCTTTCTTGACTTTTTACTCTGCCGTTTTTCGTTTTCCAGTTTTTTTTTTTTTTTAAACGAGTCTTGCTCTAATCTCACCGCAAATCTGCAATATTCTCTCAGATTTTGAGTTATTTTCCTCTCCTTTTATTCTTGACTCCTCGACTTAAAAAAAAAAAAACCGTCAAACACCGTATCTCCCCAATTCCACTGTCTTGTTCTCGCAATCGCAATCACCAAACTCCTACTCCTTATCAGTTGCCAAGTCGCGATTCACAACTCATGAAGCGGTGAATGTAAAAGCTTAAACTCCCAATATCAATTTTTGGGATTTAATGTCATATTAGAAATTTAATTTAGGATTTTGTTAAATTTAATTAAAATATTAATGTACTTTATGGTCTGGTTTTTTTTTTTTTTTTTTAATCTTTGATCTGATTTTTATTTGAAGCAATTTTTGGCGTGATTCAAAACATTAATTTTTTTATTGAAAGTATTGAAGTTTTTTAAGTTTAATCTTTGGTTTGAATATTGATTTGACTTTTTATTGTTGGTAGTTTGTTTCTCGCTTTTTTTTTTTTTTTTTTTATCTTTAGCCTGACAATCTGATTTCTTATTTTTGATCTTTGCTTCTACAGGGTTTTTGCATCATGAAACGGTGGTTTTGAGAGTCTAAGTACTTATTGAATTAAAATTGCATTTTTCAGGTTTTATCAATCCATTTGGTAAAAATGAAATCAACTCTAAATAATTAACTCTAAATTTGTAGTGCTTAATTTTGGAGTATTTTAATCCTTATACATAAACTTACTAATATTTTATATATAATTTTCAGCATTTTTTTTTTATTTATGGGCCCAATATTCGTGTTTTGGCACATGGCCCCAATAATTATTGAGACGGGCCTGACCACTCTTACATCACTTCCACAATTTCTTAATCTCTATGCAAATTAGAGTGTGGACATATACTCTAGAACGGAGGTAGTATTATTTTTTCATCTTAAACCATTTGTCACATTCACACATTTATCATACTCAGAACTCTTTTCTTATTCACAATACTCACTCCGTCTCATAATATATGTCCACCCTCCACGGATATTAAGAAACAGTGAAAGTAATATAAGTGTTGTGAATATGAAAAGTGAGGTAAGAGAGAAGGTGAGGTAGGAAATAGTAATTTGATTTGTGTTGTGAGTATAAAAGTAACTTAAGAGAGAGAATAAGTGAGAGAAATAGTAATAATTTTGTGCTACTTTTGGAAGTAGACATATATTTTTGGACAGACTAAAAAAGAAAGTTGACATATACTCTGGGATAAAAGGAGTATTATTTAATAGTCCCTATGTTCACTAAAAAATGCACCCTTTACCAAAAAGATGTTTAACTATAAAATGCACTTTCTCAAAACAAAAATTTTAAAATATACTCCCGCTCTCAATTGAAATCACAATTTTTGCTTGGGCACAAGAATCAAGGAAATCTTTCAGTAAAGTGGTGTTTTGAATGTGAAAAATGGGATAGAAGAGAAAAAGTTAGAGAGAATATTGAGCGAAAAGTTAATGTGAATATGACAAGTGGGTCTAATCATTTAAAAAGTGTTGAAAAGTTATCGTTTTAAAGTTTTAATATAATAAATCGGGATAACCAAAATAACAAATTTTGTACTCCCTTGGCTTAAAAATAAACTTCTCATTCACACTTACCCAAAATAAAAGCGAGGGTCCTCTTTCAGATAGAAGAAATAAAATAGAATTTAAATGTGTGTGTGAGAAAGAGAGAGAAAGAAGAGTTGACCTATTTCATAGAGGAGGCCGGACAAGGAAGAACAGCCAGGACCTCCGGTAATCCAAAATACGAGAGGGTCCTCTTTCGGATTCGACTCCGATTTAACAAAATAGTAAAACACCTGTAAATCCTCTCCTTCATCTACTCCCACATACCTTAATTAACACAATTAAACAGCCCTTAATTAATTAATTAATTAAATTAGCAAAAAATCTGTACAGACTGAAATTAATTACTACAGAATTCAAAAAGATATATAGCTCACTTACCCTGTTTCAAGATCAAATGGAAGGGGTCCTTCAAAACCTGGAAGATACTTAATCGAACCTCCATTTGTATGCTGTAAACAGGTTTGACCAAGAAGAACAAGGAGAAGAAGAAGAAGAAGAGTAGGAGGATTCCGTTTTTCGTTTGAAGCGCCCATTTTCTCCTCTATCAATTGGGGGAGAAAGAGAGTGTGTGTTTATGTGCTTTGACAGTTTTGGGGGAGAAAGAGAGTGAGAGAGAGAGAGTGTGTGCCGGAGAGAGACAGAGGCAGAGAGGAGCGGTGGTGGTGGCGGTGACGCAGATGGTGGCTGGAGGCGGCGGTGGCGCAGATGGCTGCTAGAGGCGGCGGTGGTGCAGATGGCGGCTAGCGGTGACGGTGGTGAAGATGGTGGCTGGTGGCTACTGTGAAGGAGAATGGGAGAAAGTCTGTGTGTGGTTTGAAAGATTTGGGGAGAAAGAGAAATTGTGTGTGGCTGTGTTTTTCTAGAGAGAGAGAGAGATGGAGAAAACAAACGAGGAGGGAGGAGAAAAGAGGAGGGTATAGAGAGAAACCCTATTGTGCACATTTCCGAGACTATCCCTGAAACTTTTGGCGAAATTCCTAAACTATCTCTGCGTTTTAGCGGGCTCCTAAGAGCCACGCACTTTTATTATAGTAGTAGATAGTAGATAGTAGATGATAATTATTTATGTTTTTTTAAAAATTTGATCATTTAATTTTCTTTATTTTTTTATTTTGAAAATAACTTAAACTAATTATCTGTATATTATTTCTATTTTATTAAAATGTAGTTTTTTGTTTTACTTTTAAATAATGTTTCGTTTTAAAACAGAAAATAGATTTATTATTTGGAAAATAAATTAACTTATTTCAAGCCTTTTAATTGGTGAATAATTGGTGAATTAAAATATTATTTATTGAATTTATTTTTTATAAATACATATGAAAATAGATGATAATCAATTTATTTTGTGTTAATGTTTTATTTAATATGTTAATAATTGTTTTCGTTTTCAACCCTGTTATGTTTGAATTTTCATTAAGCTCTTAAAAGAAATATCACAGTTTAAGGTTGTTAGTTGCTTTATTCATTATTACAAATGATGAATATTGTTTTGTATACACTTGTCCTCACAAAGTTCATATATTACAAAAAACCATCACTTACTTATCTACTTTTTCACCCACTTGATTTATAAATGGACAATTATATCATTCATCCACTACTATTCTTGACTCAAGTTTACTTGATTCCTTGATAAGCGTTGGAAAGTCAAGCTAAAAAACTTTAAATCGGGACGGAGGGAGTATCCAGCTACAAAACTAAAAATTTAGTATGTAGATTATAAATATTTTCATACACATTTGTTAATAAAATTTAAAATTAAGAAAAATAAAAATAAAAATTAATATTTATTTTGATGGGACCGACTGTGGTAGTAATAATTTATGTCTAGATGATCGACCAACGCCGATTCCGGTTCCGGTTCGCCATTTATGTGAAGCTTAACTGGCCCTTGGTTACACCGGTTCCGGTCATCACAATCCGGTTCCGGTTCGGTTCCACACTACATTTTTTTTATTTTTTTATTTTTTTTATCATAGAATAATGAATAAACAGTTTAAAATTTATTGAAAAACAAGGGATTTTTTTATTTATCATACAATAATGAATAAACATGTTAAAATTTATTTAAAAACAAGGGATTTTTATTTTTTTTAATGGAAACGCCGGTCCGGTTCCGATTCGCCATTTATGTGAACCTTAACCGGCCCTTGGTTACACCGGTTCCGATTACTCCGGTTCCGGTTAACTCGCCGGTTCGCTCCGGTTCCGGGCCGGTTTGGTCATCCCTGATCGGGTAATTAACCAGTGGGTAAACATGGTTCATGCACAGCCACATCCTGGAATCCACCCCGGTCCACCTAATGGTTCTTATTAGAGCGAACTCATTTTTTTTTGTTCGATGGATGAGATGTGTCCGAGCTCGGTAGGACCCACAAAAAATTGAAATCATTTTAGTCGCACAGATGATGAGCTTGGTTATGTAACCTTGATTGAAGCCGTTGGGTGGAGGGGTGAAGCTAATTTGGGTGGAGCGGTTCCGATCCCACATACTGCTTGCTATGTGACTCACCTCCCGAGGTTTTGTGCCGGCGAGATCACTGCCACTACCACCACCTCCTCCGTCACCTCTCTTTCTCTTTCTCTCTCTCCGACACACACACACACTCTCTTTCTCCCCCAAATCTGTCAAACCATACACACACAATTTTTCCATTTTCTCCCTCACCGCCACCACCACCGCTCCTCTCTGCCTCTGCCTCTGCCTCTCTCCGGCACACACAATATACTTTTATTGTTTTTCTTTATATTAAACAAGTGAGGTGGGACGGAGGGAGTATATCCAGATCTAATTAGTATTTTACTTGATTTTAATTAATAATATGTTTTTATGTAATAATAAATAGACTAAACTAAATTTTTCTATCCATTAAAATAAAATCTCTTCTAATGAAAAAAAAAGGTTTTAGTAATAGTAGATTTTTTTGTTCCAATAGTAGACTTTTTTTCCAAGAAATAGTAGATTTATTTAGAGGCCGTCTCCTATACATCCGTTGTACGGCGTGCGACGGCTCCGAGCCGAGCCGAGCCGACCAATTTTTTTTATTTTTATTTTTTTGCCACCCCAATTTTTTTTCCTTCAACAAAAGTAACACTTATTAAAACGAAATGTAACACTTTTTTTCTTCAAAATGTACTATAATTTTGCTGCAATATGTTAAAGATAACATAAAGATTGATAACTAAACTAATGTCACACTTTTTATAAAGGAATGTAACACTTTTGTTTCCAAATGTAACACTTTTTTCTCCCAAATTAGCATAGGATTGATAACTAAACTAATGTTACATTTTATAAAAATGAATGTAACATTTTTTTTCTCAATTGTAACAGTTTATATTTTTAAATGTAACATTATATCTGAAATGTAACAATTTTTTATTGAGAAACTAACAATTGAAATGCAAACCCAATTTTTTTTTTGTAAAATTGGTGTTACATTTGACTGTAAAAAGTGTTATTTTTTGAATATGAAACTGTTACTTTTATTAGAACAGAGTGTTACATCTCAGCTGACAAGCAACTCAAACTTTTTATGTGTAAAAAAATGTTTTTTTAAAAAAAATCAAACCATATCATGACCTGTGTTGTTTTATTCGTCTCGTCGAGACGAACACAGCAGTATTTTTAAATTTTTTTCTAAATTATAAATCTCAAGATATAGCATTTTAAAGTTAATGTGATTTTTTTTTAAGGACACATGTCACAACGGGAGAGGGGGAAGGAGCCAGGCGGGTCGGCCCATGAGCCAAGCCCGCCGCACGCCATACGCCGGATGTATCCAAGAATTTGTCATTTATTTATTGAAACATATAATTACAAAAAAAAACATAAAAGTAGCCGGAATTTTAGGATTTCTCAGTAATTTATTTTCTGAAAAGATTTATTTCTTTTAACTAGAAAGGAAATATTTATTGTTACTTATTTCAATCCTATTAGAAGAGGATAATCATACGATTTGGTCGGGGAATATGGAAAGGTTGCCTGATTTTTAGGATTTATCGGTGAATGGAAAGTTTTGACTTAAACTATAATTTTGCTTATTTTAAAATGGGAAGGTCTCTGGTGCGGCGGCCGCACCCCATGCGGCGCGCCGACCATGCCCTTTTTTTTTTTTTTTTCCCACAACCTTTTTTGCCTTCAACAAAAGTAACACTTCTTATAACGAAATGTAACACTTTTTCTATTCAAATGTAACCCCTTTTTCTAAAAAAAAATGTACCACAATTTTGCTACAATAGACAAAGATAACATAAAGATTGACAACTAAATTAATGTAACACTTTTTATAAGGGAATGTAACACTCATTTTTTCAAATGTAACACTTTTTTTCTCCGAAAATAACATAGGATTGACAACTAAACTAATGTTACATTTTATAAAAAATGAATGTAACATTTTTTTTTCTCAATTGTAACAGTTTATATTCCTTAATGTAACATTATATATGAAATGTAACAATTTTTTATTAGAAAGTAACAATTGAAATGCAAACCCATTTTTTTTTTGTAAAATTGATGTTACATTTGACAGTAGAAAAAGGGTTACTTTTTGAAGATGAAAGTGTTACTTTTATCAGAACAGAGTGTTACATTTCAGCTGGCAAGCACCTCAAACTTTTTTATGTGTAAAAAAATGTTTAAAAAAAAAATCAAACCATATCGTGAGCTATGTAGTTTTATTCGTCTCGTCAAGACGAAAACAACGGTATTTTTAAAAAAAAATTCTGAGTTATAAATCTCAAGATATGGCATTTTAAAGTTAATGGTTTTTTTTTTTTTAAGGTGACACGTGGCAGCGATCTGGGAAGAGGGGAAGGTGGATCTCGCCGTCGGATGTAGCAATGGAGAACAAGGCGAGAAGCAGCGGAACCATTCTCACATGAGACGGCTCGCCGCACGCCATGCGGCCGTCTCATACGAGAATTTGTCTTTTAAAATTAATATTTTGTTGGTGAAAAAATATGAATGTTTGAAAATGGTGGATGATATTTTGTAGGCTAAAATCTAAAGAGCAATGTTAGGGGCACAAAATAAGGTCACACAATCTTGCTCACAACATGAGGTGGCGATATTTTATTGGTTACATCGATAATGGACCCGCCACACTTTAATTAAAAACACCAATAAAACCATTACACTTACGATTTTGTGAGTTTTTTGTGCCCCTAGTATTATTCAAATCTAAATGTTTAAGGTGAAGGTGAGTATTACTGGGAAAAATATACTCCTATATTGGATAGAAAAATGGGACGGAGGGAGTATTTTTGATTTTTTTTTTAAAAAAAACACTCATTTATGGAACAAAATAATCTACTGTTTCTGATTAATTTATTGTGAGTTTCCTTTTTTTCCGTAATGAAATTTTTATTTTAAAATTTAAAATAGGACAAAGGGAGTATTTATAATTAGTTTTTTTTTTAAGAGAAATATTCCATAAGTACTTACTTCACCAACAGCCACCTGCTATCACATTTTTTTTAAAAAAAAAATCAGGGCGGCACCTGGGGAGATTTTATTAATGAGTTGGTTTTTGGGGAAACCAGTTTCTCCATAAGTTATAAAAAGACCTGTTTTTTAATCATTCTTAAACCCTAAAAGGCCTAAACCCTAAACCTTAAACTCTAAACCCTAAACTTTAACCCCCTATAAAAAACATGACTTTTTATAACTTATGGAGAAACTAGTTTCCCCCAAAATTTTCTCTTTATTAATTATTAAATATAAGTACAAGAGGGGGACAACCACCCGACTCATTGCCGGATATGGAGCCGGACCTCGAAATCCAAAAAATAAACCAACTCCTCAAAAGGTAAAACCATCTAAAAAATAAAAGCCTGAAAAAATTAAACCAAAGAACAATCTTAATAAATTCAAAAGAGCCCAATGATCCATCAAATGTCCAAGTCAAAGCCTGAATAAGTTGATGTTGATAACCAATGAGGCCCAATCCACCAAATAGGCCAACTGAATCCAACCCAGAGGTGACCCATGCCAAGGTAACCCCCTCCAGAAAGAAAGATAGCGGACGTTCCATGCGCTGATTATCAGTCCGTGTGATACCCCATAGTCCGTGTCGGGAATCCGTGTGCTCTCCATACGTGCCCGTGTGGCCATGGAACACGCACCATCAGTACGTGTGAAAGGGGCGCATCCCACACGGGCACGTGTGACCCCCACACGGGTCTGTCTGCATTCCCTGCAAACGAAACGAGTCCGTATGCCTCCCCACACGGGCCCGTGTGCCTCTTTTGCAACCGAAACGAGTCCGTATGCCTTCCTTGCACTAAAAAAACTATTCCAAAGAACCAAACACCATAACCAAGCCGCATCAAACACCAACAACATCAAATAATTATCGACGCTCAACATAGTATCCAATTTCATCAAAACGTAACGCGTCCAAGACACTCCGAGGAAGCTCCCTTGACGATCCATATGTCCAAACCGTTTTATGAATATGAGCTTCAAAAGCCAATCTATCTGCAACCCCATTTGCTTGACGAAGAACATGACGTAACTCATACCCTCCAATCAAACTTTCACATTCCCGCAATTCATACGTGTATTGCCACGGACACTTATTTCGCCCTTTTAAAATATTCACAGCTACTAAGGAATCTGAGTTTACCTGAACAGAAAGTAAACCCCAAGAATGACATAAGCGCAGGCCATCACGTAAAGCAAAGATCTCCGCCTTTATGTTGGTTCCATCTCCGTAGTAGTGTGAAAAGGCACAAACAAAAGCCCCCATACCATCCCTTATAATACCACCACCCGTGCACTGGCCGTTTATCGCGGAACCATCCGTATTCAAAGTAAAAACATGAGAACGCGAAGGCTCTCATCTCAACAGCCTCTGCCGCCTAAACTTATGCTCTGCCACTTTGAGGCCTAAGCTCTCCAACAAGACACGGTCATTCCCACGAGGAGCCCCTTTCGGGACTAGGTATGAGCACATCTCAATAAGAGAATTTTTAACCCCATCCACAATTTTGGCACTATTCATAACAGTTCCTTCGAAAATCGATTTACACCTTGCTTTCCAAATCTCCCAACAAGTAAAAAGCATAATACCCATACGAACTAAACCAACCTGTCGGCGCTTTGACTGTCCACCACACCAAACAGTCCACAAATTATGCAAATCAATATAATTATGAGTCAAAGGGAAAAGACTAACCCAATGCCTCCAAACAGACTACGCAATCGCCGACTGTAGAAGTAAATGATTAAGAGTCTCCCTATGACCACCTCCAGGACAACACACACATCGAGATGGAATATTGAAGCCCCGAGACTCCAGTTTTGCATCCACCGGAAGACTATTGTGCATAGCCCTCCACCAGAAACCACTGACCTTTGTAGGGATGTTGGGATGCCAAACCTTAGCACCCCATTCCACCAAAGGGCTGCGGACCCGAATATAATCCAACCATGCAGCTGTCTCAAAAGTTCCCGTTTTTGAAAGAGTGAAGACCGGACGATCCTCACTATGCTCATCAATATGCACCCTACGAACATTGGCATGTAGATCCAGCGGGATAAACTGAAGCATGTCCTCCAAAACCTGAATACCATCTCTCACTGTCAAAAGTTGATCTTTAGGAAGCGGGCCCCCAAGCCGAACCCCACACCAATTATCAGTCCAAAATCTGATATCTCCTCTGCAAACAACCCAACGACTGCAATCATCCAACTGATGCAAATATGACGATGCAGCTTGCCACACATGCGAACTAGAGGCTGCAGGTTGACATTTATACTTGACACGAACCTATTGTAACCATAGGGAATTGCCTCTGGTGGCCACCCACGCCAACTTGGCTAACATAGCCTGATTCATATCCTCCACCCTCCAAATTCCCAAACCACCTTCTTGGATAGGTCTACAAACCACATCCCAAGAAACCCAATGAGCCTTGTTTTCACCTCCACTGCTCCATAAGAAGTTGGACATAATGCTTTCCAACTTACGAGTTACAACCTTAGGAACCTTGAGCACACCCAAAGAATAAATAGGAATGCTAGAAAGCACAGATTTGATGAGAGTTACCTTCCCACCAAATGACAGAAGCCGTGCTTTCCAACCATCCACCCTTTTTATCATCTTTGCTTCTAGCTCCGCAAAGTGTACCCTCTTGACTCTACCTTTGAATAACAGGATCCCCAGATATTTGAGCGGAAACTGCTGGTGCGTGCAACCCGACCATCTTCGAATATTTTCTATCTCGAACTGTCGCCTTTTAGCACCCACATAAAAACCGCTCTTCTCCAAATTAATCAATTGACCCGAAGACCTCTCATACATAATCAGAACCTCACGAAGACCCTCAATGGATCTCTGACGCCCATTACAAAACAAAAGCATGTCATCCACATAAAGCAAATGGGTCAATGGAAAATTCCCCCTACCATGTTCAAACGGCCTAAACACCTCCTCCTGAACAGCTCTGTACAGTGCCCGGGACAGTATTTCCTGAGCAATAATGAATAACAATGGAGAGAGCGGAACTCCCTGTTTCACCCCTCGAGTTGAGGGAAAATAACCATGAGAAACACCCCCATACGAACAGAATACCTATTACCCCGCACTAACCTCGAAATCAGGCTGCAGCAGTTGGCATCAAACCCAAACGTCTCCAAAGCTCTAAATAAGAAATCCCACTCTAGTCGATCATACGCCTTAGACATATCCAGCTTGAAGAGAACATTCCCACCCACAACCTTCTGATCGTTCCGATGCACCATCTCATGAGCCAAGGCAATATTTTCCTGAATACCACGACCCCTAATAAAACCCGTCTGTTCCGGAGAAATTAACTTAGGCAACACACTAGCCAGTCGTAAAGTTAAAATTTTAGAGATCACCTTGTTCATAAAGGTGGACAGGCTAATAGGCCTCAAATCTTTAAACCCAGTCGGCTTATCAACCTTGGTTAAGAGCACCAACACATTAGACGACAAACCTTTGGGAATTTCTTCACCTCTATAGAACGACTGAACCGCAGCAACAACATCAGTTTTAATAATTGACCAACATCCCCTAAAGAATTGACCAATAAAACCGTCCGATCCCGGAGCACTGTCTGCATTCAGAGATTTAATAGACTCCCAAACCTCTGTCTCATCAGGAACTACAGTAAGCATCGCATTATCTGCAGCTGTTACTCCTGCCACAATACCCTGAAATAACCTTTCATCAACCTCATGAGGACTAGAAGAAAAAATCTCCTTGAAATGTGCAGCTCCAAGCTCTCCCAATAAGTTCTCATTATCACACCAAGAACCATCCGGCAGCTGCAGCTTCAAGGAATTCTGCCTTCTCCGCTCTCTGATGGAAGCATGAAAAAAGGCCGAATTTCTGTCTCCGTCCTGAACCCATAATTGCCGTGACTACTGCTGTTTCATGTCCACCTCCCATCTGCGAACCTGAACCAGTTCCTCATTTTTCTGCCTCTGTTCTGCAGCAACTAAATCATCCCAATTTTGCTGCAACGAGAAGTCCAAACGGGTAAGATCATCCCGCAACTGATCGATCTTACGGTAAATATTACCGAAAACCTCCCAATTCCACTTTCTGAGTTCTTCGCGCAACACATGAAGCTTACGGTGCAGTCTGAACAACGGTGTTCCCCAGCAACCTCTACTCCACACCTCCCATACAAAGTCATCAAATCTCGGATGTTCCAACCACATTTTATAAAACTTAAAAGGGGCACTTTGGTTTGGCGATAGCAGCGATCTTAATCTGCAGCGGAGAGTGATCAGATACATCCCGTGGTAAATGAACAACAGTGATACTGTCGTGTTTAGCAGCGAAAGACCCGTTCACCAACACCCTATCCAATCTCTTCTAAATCCGACGAGTCCCAGGATGCCCATTACACCAGGTATAGATACTCCCTTATAACCCGCATCCGAAACACCGGCAGTAACCATGAAATTGCAGAAGTCATCAATACTAGGAAAATCCTACCCATTACCTCCCAGTTTCTCCTCCGGCACTGCAATGATGTTGAAATCACTACCAATCAACCACGGATCATCAGACTGCGAAGATAAATTAACGAGCTCTCCCCATAAAGATTGTCTCTCCAACCGATCACAACTGGCATAAACAAAAGAAAATACCCCATACCGTTCACCGAAAACCGTAACCCGAACAGAGATATGTCGGGAGCCTAATACCATAGATTTTAGGTTCCAGAATTGCTAAACACCAAGGTTTATGCTGCTGCGCTAATAATTTCAACGCATCCATAGTCTTAACATTACCGACGCCTCTAGCATTCCATATGATGAACGACATTAAAAACTATTAGAGATAGAGGTTACCCCAACAGTCTTGCTTCGGGTCTGCGGAGGCGAACCCAACTGCACCGACTTACTGCCCCTGTTCCTCCCACGCCTTGACTTCTGCCCACTGGAAACCTCCTTGAAAGAAGAATTTTTGGACTCTTCCGTCTCCCCTGCAGTATTAGTTTCCAGCTCAGTACCACCCTCCGACGATTCAGAAACCCTGTCATCCTCTGTCCCAAGAATAGCTCCAACAACAACCCCATTCACCCCTGCTGCTGGTTGTGCTGCAGCAGCTGCTATCTCTGTGTTCAAAACACTCATTGTAACGCCTCACCCAATTTTAATTTTATATTTTTCATATTATATAATTAAAATATACTATGTGATTTATGTGTGCATTTTATATGGTAAATAATATTTATATCACTTGCATATGTTGGTTGAGTATATGTGTTAATAAGTGTTAGTAATAATATGTGTTTTGGGAATATTAATGTTAAGGGAGTTATTTGTGCTAATGGGACTTTAAGGGGACTTAGTGAAAATTGTACGTAAAGGGGTTAAAGTGTTTGGAATGAGAATTGAAGGGGGTGGGTGAAACTTTTAAATTCCAATTCATCCTAATCTCCCCATCTCTCTCTCCTTCTCTGTGTAAAAATCATCCTAGGACTCCATTGTTGTGCTGAAGAAAAAGGAAAGGTAAGAATTTTTTTTGTGTAAATTCATATCAATTCAATTACTCCTCCATTTCAAAATCTAATTATATATAAATGTTCAGGGTATTGAATAGAGTATTTCTACCGGGTCAATTTCCATTTTCTTGATATTTCTCCGGGATAGGTAAGTTACTAATTTCCCTATTTATTGATAAAAAGAATCAATCTGAGTTATAGGAAGGTATATGTGATAAATTTATGCATTTTCCCCTTTAGTTTATGAAGCTATTTGAGGTAGGTGAAATTTCTAGGTTTTGGGGGTTATTGAAGTTATGTTCTGAATTGTTGTGAGTTAAAAAGTGTTTTATGGTTGATTTTGGGTGTGTTAAACACCCTAAACAAGTTCAGCAAGTAGGCAGTAATAGTAGAATTGCTGGGTTGGTGTGGTTGTTGTGAAAATTGGATTTTTGGTCAAGAACACCCAGGAACTGAATTCTAGGTTCTGAATTTCGACCTAGGGGGCGCGCGCACCCTATAGAAGGAGGCGCACGCACCCTCTATCTGAAGTTTCAATTTTGTGTGTTTTGTTGGAGGCGTGCGCTTGTGAATACCCCTTTCCGATGAAGCGACGCATAGGAAGTATCTTGTGATTATTTTTATTTACAAAGGGAATATTCTTAACGACATTAAAAATATGAGAGTCGCCACGCCGTTTTAATTAAAGCCAAAACATTGAAAAAAGCATGTTTAATGGGTTCGGGGGTCAAATTACAACAAGAGAAGAATATTGGACGTTATCACTCCTATTGCCTGAATTGATCGGTCTTCCTATCATGATAAATGTGTTAGTAGTGTGTTAGTGATTTAGACCGGATCCGAAGATTGCCTACGTTCCTCTCGATGTGAGAAGCTCAGGTCAGCGTAGTTCGCAGAGAATTAGAATAGGCAGAAGAATCGGGATCATGCATAATGAGGGGGGAATTACCTAAAGATTAGGGTTTAGAAGTAGTTCCTAGATCATCCTCGGATTGATGAACCCTCGATCATCATCGGCTATGAAATAACAAGTAATTATGAAGATCGAAACCCTAAATATAGCATAAATAAGGTTTTAATCTATGAACACGAAGAACATGCGAAGAACATATATGAACATATGAATGAGCATGCAAAGAATATGAAGAAACTATGAATAAACATATACGAACATGAATATAAAAGATCTACATTAAGAATAATACAAGAACATGAAGAAAAAGTTAGAAAACTTACCTATGTTGGCAAGAAATAAACCTTGGATCTTCTTGAGTGTTTGAATGTTAATTAGAGAGCAAACTATTGTTTAAGAACTCCAAAATTCGTACTTAGAGCTCTCAAAATCGGACCTCAAAACCAATGGAATGGGATTGGTTTATATAGTAAACTGAGGGGAAGATCTGATGGTCAGGATCATCCAGCGCAAGGTTGGCCGCCTGGCCATGGTTGAAGCCGGTGACAAGAGTGGCCGCGTGGCCAAGATCAACGCGGAGCAAGGTTGGCCACGTGGCCAAGGATGCCGGCTGACTTGATTCTTAAGCTAGGGTTTCTGCATGGTTTTAAGGAAACCATTTACTACT
The DNA here is from genome assembly GCA_026119855.1 of Campanula takesimana. Classification (NCBI taxonomy): domain Eukaryota; kingdom Viridiplantae; phylum Streptophyta; class Magnoliopsida; order Asterales; family Campanulaceae; genus Campanula; species Campanula takesimana. Next base: position 300,681 of record JAOWBW010001163.1, read on the forward strand.
TAATTTGATAGATTTTGCCATAAATGAGATATTTTAGGAATCTGGGACAAGTCTTTGCAAGGTTTCTAATTCCTATAAAGTCCTTGTATTTTTGGGAAAGTCATAATAAACTCATTTTCAGGTCGGGTACTAACAGTAGCCCCTCGGCGAAGCTTCTTGCAAGGCAATGTGGGGTCGACGATAAAAGAAGGATCCGTCTGAAACATGAGTTTCAAAACAGATGAAAGGTAAGGGCACGGCTAAACCTTGGCAGGCGACCTACGTATCCACGGGGGAATCAAGCCAAACGTAGTTCAAATCTGATGGGAAATTGGGAATGACTGTCCTCTGATGGGGAGCAACGTCTTCTGCTGGAGAAAATGCACCTGCTGGGGATGATAGATGACCGCGTCGGTCGGGTGGCTGGACCTTTTCAGGTTTCCTACGTATCCTCCGAGGAATCAAGCCGGTCGTAGTTCAGATCGATTAGGGAAAAGCGAGCCATCGGACTTCTGCTAGGGATAATAAACCTACGGGCACTATCCTGTATGAAGAACGAACATTCGTTAGGAAATGAAGTCATTTGGGAAAAATAAAGATTACGTTGTCTAAATAATCCCAAGATGGAATGGTAAACGCAATCAGGATCGCCAGGGCTCCTGCCGATTGTGCTAACGAAACGCCTAGGCTTCTGCCAACCACGATCGATCAAGGATACGCATGTCATAGAGGCGCCGAAGTCTCTATACGAATTCTAATAATAGGTGCTGGATCTCTCGCAAACAGAAACGCCGAGGCTTCTGCCAATCGCGATTGATCAAGGATACGTATGTCATAGAGGCGCCGAAGTCTCTACAATCATACGAATCCTAATAATAGATGCTGAATCTCTCGCAGACAGAAACGCCGAGGCTTCTGCCAATCACGATTGATCAAGGATGGTATGTCATAGAGGCGCCGAAGTCTCTACAACCATACGAATCCTAAAATAGATGCTGGATCGCTCGCAAATAGAAACGCCGAGGCTTCTGCCAATTACGATTGATCTAGGATGGTATGTCATAGAGGCGCCGAAGTTTCTGTAATCATACGAATCCTAAGCAAATATTCTGTGAAGAATGGAAATTTTAAGGGGCTTTCCGTACCCAAAGGTAACGAATATCAGTCAAAATTGTGCTAAGGGCATTTAAGATGAATTAAAGGGAAAAGATCAGGGACCAAAGTGGAATTTTATCTGAAGGGACAAGGTTGGCCGCGTGGCCAAACACACTAACTTGCAATAGTGGCCGCGTGGTCAAATGCACTAACTTGCAATAGTGGCCGCGTGGCCAAGACCGCTGAGTGGTCAGATCTCTTTCACACGGATCGCTGATCTGACGGCTGGGGTTGCAAAGGCAAAAGTGGCCGCGTGGCCAAGGCTGCTGACGGGCTGACTCCTTGGTCACATCACCAGACACCTCCCCTCTCCTTCTTCTTTTCTTCTTTCTTCTTCTTCCTTCCTCCATTGTTAACGAGTTAGAGAGAGAAAATTGGGTTTTTAGAGAGAGAAAGCTTGGATTCTCGAAGCTATGGCAGATTGGATCAATGAGGCGTTATTTAGGGATTTCCCGGGCCAAGGTGGGTATATGATTCCACAATAAGAGCCACAAGGAGAGGGGCACGGTTATGCTCAGGGCGCGGGAAATGTCGGGGTTGATCGAGGAGCGGGCTTTGAAGCGGCTCCTTTGATTCCACGGGGCGGTTTGAGACCACGAGCCGCGACTCGGAATTACCGCGATAATCTGCTGCGGTCTACGTTCGACCAAGATTACGATTTTTACATCGACTCTGAGCGTCATTGGTCGATGGGGCTTCCGGAGACGCGAGAGGTAAATTTCAAATTTTCATTCCTCTCCTTCTTGCACACTTGTATGTTCTATGCACATAATATGAAATGCTAGAATAATGGAATGCTAGAATTTAAATCGCTAGAATTGTAAATTGCTAGAATGGTAACATACCTGTGCTGTGTTTACCTGCAGAGGATCAAGGCTCGTGGGTCCACAGTGACTGTGGGCAAAATGTGGGCGTCTCTACCGGAGGGACCGGGCGGTTTGCGTGCTCGGATCGAGGCTATGGGCTTTGGCCCATTCTTTGACAGTGTCCGCATGGTCGGGGCTACCCTGAAGGTGGCAGCGGTGATAGAGGTGTGCCGGGAGTTCTGGTGGGATACTACCCATACCTTCCACTTCAGTTGGGGAGAGATTACCATTACGCCGACGGATTTCTCGGCCATCACAGGGTTGAGGTTTACTGGTACCCCTTTGCCTTTTGATGAGAGCTTGGCGGAGCGGCGGGACTATAGACAGGCTCTGCTGGGAGTCGACACCGACCTGGGAGGAGGTGTCAAGGGTTATGGAGTGGAGGCCGGGAAGGTGAATCGCTTGGTGGAGGTGGCTATTGAGGCCTTTAGTAGGGGGGAATATGATTTGGATTGCTTGGTCTGGCTGTTTTTATGGTACAGCTTTTCAGAGATCTTATTTCCGAGTGGGGCTACTGTCTGCCGGTACTCACTGCTAGGGGCTTTTGTGGATTTGGACCAAGTTGGTGGGATTTCTTGGGGCGGAGCCGGTTTGGCTGAGATTTACCGGGCTTTGGACCATTGCTCGAGGGCTAGCTCGTCGGCCTTTGACGGGTTCCAGTTCGCCTTTGAGGTACGCTCTTGACTACCCTTCTTTTCACTTGTTGAGATTTCTGCTCCACGCTTTGGTCTGAAATGTCTCTCTCATTATATGCACAGGCTTGGGTGTACGAGGTCTTCGGTGTCGCCCCTTTTCAGTTGGTGATGAGTGCTAACAAGGTTGTTCCCATCATGTCGTACTGGTGCAAGGGCAACAGGGCTCCTCCCCGCAGAAACCGGGATAGGAAGACGGTGGATGCTGCTGATCTGAGGAGGGTGTTCGCGATGTCTGAGCCCATCGGGGTCAGATTTTACCCATGGAGCCCGGCCAATGAGGCTTCGGTGGGTCCCTATGTAGTGGATTTGACCGCTTCTAGGGTTCTGCTTGTGGGTCTCACCGGGGAGGCCATGTATCTTGGGGAGAGGGTGGTTCGTCAGCACAGGGCTGGTGCGTTACCGTGGGCTCCTTATGACCCTCCTCGGGATATGCTCCGTCCTGCGAGGTTGGCGACTTTCTTGGCTCCCACTCCGGCAGAGCATTACAGAGGGAGTGACGACTATGTCGGCTACGTGCGGACACGGCTGATCAGCCCTCAGGTTCGGGCTCGGATGCTATCAGGGGAGGGATCGAGCTCGGCCCGATACGTTGGTCGGAGTCGGCCTTTGGTTGACATGCCCCTTCGCTCGAGTAGCGTGAGAGTGATGAGGGGCGGCCGGGAGGTGGAGCTTAGCTTGGAGCCGACTGATGCCGATCTTGTTGAGGAGACATTCATTCCTCCGCCCGACGCTGGGGTACGGCTTTGTGCTTTGTATTAGTCATGTTTGCACACATTTATTTCTTTCTGCATTGTAATCATTTGCCTTGGCTTCCCTTTCAGGTGACTCGGGAGGCATATATCCGTTCAGCTCGGCGGGAGAACGTGTTGATGCGCTTACTGAGGGAGGCGTACCATTCATGTACTTGTCAGAGGGATGACGTTGCGTCACCCCAGCGTCGTGAGCGGTCTCCGAACGGCGCGGTCTCTTCTCACATTGATGGTCGAGCGGTCCGGGGACGGAGTTCGGGTGCCGGTAGTTCTCGGGCTTTAGCGCGGCGTGGAGACACCACGGAGGAAGATTCTGATTAGGCGGGGTCCATCTTTATTTCCTACACTGTTGGCTAGTAGAGAGCAGAGGGATATGTATGTATGGAACCAATGTATAAAATGCATGTATGTATATCATGTTTCTAAAATGTAAATTTATTGTGGGAGCCTACTTGTGCAAACTAGTTATTTTACAAATGTTCCTAATTTTATACAATGCATGAGCCACGGAAGGGGGGCAGGTACGTAGTTGCATGGATCCGTCACGGAGTGGGAGGAAACAAACTGGATTTCTGCATGGAGCGATGTTGGCCGCATGGCCATGGCGAGGCCCAGAGCAATGTTGGCCGCCTGGCCATAGCAAGATCCGGAGCAATGTTGGCCGCGTGGCCTAGGACGAAGTTGGCCGCCTGGCCAAGGACAATATCGGCCGCGGGGCCAAGGGCATATGTGGCCGCGTGGCCAAATCCTGCGCCGCCTCCGGTTTTCCTTTTCCTGGCAAGAATCGGGAGTTGTGTAGTATTTAATGGGAGTTTGTGTCCTATTCAACTTCGTACCAGCAGCTCTTTTGATCAATTTTGAGTTCCAATCATCAACTTGCTCTTCTTTTGTCATGGATCACAATGCAAGGCTTTCTAGACTTGAAAAAGGAGCTTTCATAACATCTTTGGAGAAGTGGGTTGCCAAGATATCCGGTCCTTGTCGTAGGAAATTTGAGAAGCGCTATGGGATCAAGTGTCTTTGGTCATTCTTGCACATGAACTCCAACACTAACCTCTTGCAAGCTTGCGGGAAGTTTTGGAACGACACTCTTCATGTTTTCAACTTTTCTTTTAATGAGATGGTACCCACTTATGAAGACATCAAGGCGCTTTGCGGTTGTGAAGGGAAGGGTACACTTGCATTGCCCTTTGATTTTATTTCTTTGCATGACAAGTTGATAGCCTTTGGTGTGCCCGCGGATGACCTTGGTAGGTATGCTAGAGGTGGCTACGTCGACCTTTCTTGGATGCCAAGGCACTTTATGCATGCGGATGTGACCTCGGACCGTTCTTTGGACCATCTCGCCTTGTGTTTATTTGCTTCTATCCTTTTCCCTTCCGAAGTCGGATGTGCTAGTGGGGGATGTTTGACCATGGTGAATGCGGCTCGTTCGGGACATGACATTGTACCGGCCATCCTTGGGGAGCTCATTTGTGGGATTCCTCATCTTACGATTTATGGCGGGATGCCGTGCGGTAGTGATAGACTTTTGACCATGTGGTTGCAAGAAAGGCTCCGAGTGAACAAGCCAGCGGTTTCTTCGGCGGTGACCCCATGGATGCACCGTATTAGAGGTATGGAGGAGAGGTTCGAGGGAATGACTCTCAAGGGTTGGGAGAGGTACTTGGCGGAGATGGTGACCGATGACATCAAGTGGGTGGTGCCCCATTGGCACATTAATTCCGTGAAGGAGAAGCAAGTGGGACTGTACATGATTAAAGTTCCGTCATTTTTTGGGACCACTTTCTACTACCCCGCTAGAGTACTCCGTCAATACGGTCTAGTGCAAACCATCCCCGAGGGTTGGGATGAGGAGAGGACCCGTTTTCCTTTTGGCATACTTCATTTGGACGATAGCGCTTCGGTTCTCCTTTCTCAAATGTGGGGCGAGGCCGGTTTTTGCCATAGGACTCTCATCACACGCTCCAACAACACCTACCTATCACGAGAGTATCTGGATTGGTTTATGGAGAGACTTGGGCAAACGGAGCAGACTCTAGAGACCCTAAGGGGCACTATTTTGGCATCCTGTGCTCCTAGTTGTTCATTGAGGATGAAGGAGGCGATGGCTTATGAGAGGAAGAGGAGTCAGAGCATGGCTAATGGAGATGGAGCGGGGACTTCAAGGAAGAGAAAGGATGGAGAGACTCCTAGTGTCAAAGCAAAAGGGGTTAGCGAATTTGAGAGGAGGTTTTGTGAGAACCCTAACAAGAAGAAGGTTCGCCGTGGTCAAAGCAAGAAGAAAGGGACCGAAGGCACGAGTGGCACTAAAGAGTAGTTCCGAGGATCCTTCCATAGTCGTTGCAAACACATTGTTTTTAATTTAGTTACTTTTGTTTTAGTTTCAATTTCAGAATAGGTTATTTATTCAAAAAGTATGTCAAGCTTAGACTCATCAAATAAGTGTTAACATGCAATGACTATGGAAATAAAAGTTTTTGCTTTCAGAAAATACAACTTCTATCTTTATTGCCTAACAAGATTTGGATATTTATTTGTTTTTTTTAGACCACACCTTTTGAAAGGCTGCCTATGTTCCCCTTTTACAAATAGGACTAAGGGGCTCAGGTCACCGTAGTTCACTCCAGTCAGACTAGAATGATTTTAAAGAAAGGGAAGATAGAAGGGGGGATGCTCTAACTTTTTCCTAGACCGCCCTTGCGGGTTTTCAATCTAGCGAGCTTTGTACGCACCCTTATTTTGCATAGACCGCCCTTTGCGGGTTTTCAGTCTATCGGGCTTCTTTTTGCGTAGTAAACATTTATTTTTATTTTTTTATTTTTTTTTTAAGAGGGGGAGTCTAGTCATAGTAGCGTCTGAGCTTGCTGAGGTTGACTGGTTCCTTGAACGGGTTGCCATCCAAATCTGCCATTCTGACCGCTCCTCCGGAGAAGATCTTCTGTACTACAAACGGCCCTACCCAAGTGGGGGCCCATTTCGCGAGGGGGTTGAATTTGTTGGGTAAGCGTGCTTTGAGCACCAAGTCTCCTTCCTTTATGTCGACAGGCTTGACCTTTTTATTGAAGGCTTTTGTCGTTCTCCTTTGATAGGTCCGGATGTGTTCCATGGCCTTCAATCTGCGTTCGTCGAGTGTTGCCAACTGATCATAGCGACTACGAAGCCATTCTACCTCGTTCACTTGGTTCTCGAGCAAGATCCTCAAAGATGGCACCTCCAACTCAATAGGGAGCACTGCCTCCATGCCGTATGTCAAAGCGTAAGGGGTCTCTCCAGTAGCGGTGCGGACTGACGTTCTGTATCCCCAAAGTGCTAATGGTAACTTCTCGGGCCAATCCCGCCCTTGCGAAGCCATCTTGCGAATTATCTGCTCTATCGTCTTGTTGGCCGCCTCAACCGCGCCGTTAGTCTGCGGATAGTATGGGGAAGATTTCTTTCGTTCGATCTTGAATTCTACAAGCAAGCGAGCACACTCGGCTTCGAAATGACTGCCATTATCTGATATAATGAGGTTAGGAACCCCATACCGACACATAATGTTCTCTTTGATAAACTGCGCTACCTTCTTGGAATTTAGCACCTTGTAAGACTGAGCTTCGACCCACCTTGTGAAGTAGTCGACCGCGACGAGGACGAATTCATGACCATTACTACCGGCCGGCGAGATCTTCCCAATAATGTCTATACCCTATGTGGCGAATGGCCAAGGCGTGGTGGAACTATACAATTCGTGTGGGGGGATGTGGTTGAGGTTGGAGCATACTTGGCACTTGTGACACCGTCGAACCCATTGAATACAGTCTGTCTCCATGGTAATCCAATAATAGCCCAGCCGAGTAATCTTTTGTCTAAGCATCCTTGCATTCATGTGGGGTCCGCACAACCCGTTGTGTACTTCTTCCATTATTGCTTCAGCGTTCTTGTCGTCGACACATAAGAGCAACAGACCATCGTAATGCCTCTTGTATAAAGTATCGTCTAACAGCACAAACTGCCCCGCCAACCTTTTGAGTGCTTGCAGACTCTTGGCCTTCACATCTCCGTCAAAGGACATCTCTCCGTGCTTAAGGAATTTGTAGATTTGGGCATACCATTGATCTCCGTTTACCTCGGCATTGATCTGGATTTCATAGCAATAGGCGGGGTTCTCCCTTCGTCCAACCCTGAATGGTTTCACGGACCTTCCCTCTGGAATTTCAACTAAGGAGGCCAATGTAGCTAGAGCATCCGCGAACCTATTTCTGTCTCGCGGCAGGAAATGGAAGGTAACTTCTTTGAACTGTGCTATCAACTCATCCATGTAACCTTGGTACCGCTGCAGGCAAGGATCAATAGTTTTCCATTTCTTCGCCGTTTGGTTAATAATCAAAGCAGAGTCTCCATACACTTCTAACTCTTTCACGTTGCGTTCTAGGGTGGCCTCCAATCCGGCTATACACGCCTCATACTCGACGGCGTTGTTGGTTGCTGAAAAGTTCAGCTTGATGGCTATGGGAGTGTGCTCATCTTTGGGATCAATAAGTAGGAGTCCGACTCCATTCCCTCGTTTGTTTGCACCTCCGTCAAAGAATAATTGCCACCTTTCTGCGACCTCAATTGCGAAAATGTCGTCGTCCGGGAACTCGGGGTCGGGTCCTCTTGTCTCGGTGCTTGGAGAGTCTGCGAGCTGATCGGCCATTGCCCTCCCCTTGATTGCTTTCCTCGGTACATAAGTAATGTCGAACTCTCCCAAGAACACTGACCATTTAGCGAGTCTCATAGACAAGGAGGGTTTATCAAACAGGTACTTGATAGGATCCATTTTCGAGACTAGTAAGATCGGATGGGATACCATGTAGTGCTTAAGCTTCGTCACCACCCATACTAGGCCTACGCAGGTCTTCTCGAGCGCGGAGTAATTGAGCTCACTACCTTATAACTTTCAACTGACAAAGTACACTGCATTCTCAATCCGGGAATCTTTGGCTTCTTGCGCTAACATGGCTCCGACGGCGGTGTCTGTCACAGTTAAGTATAGTAGCAACGGTTTCTCCTTATGTGGCGGGCGCAGGATTGGGGTATTCACCAAATATTGTTTGATCCTTTCAAAGGCTATCTGGCAGTCATGATCCCACTCCACACTGGCTGTTTTCTTCATTAACTTGAAAATTGGTTCGCAGATGGTTGTCAGCTGATTGATAAACCGACTGATGTATTGCAGGCGTCCCATGAATCCTTTTATCTCCGTCTCGGTATGGGGCGGCTTCATCTCCAGAATGGCTTGAATCTTCCTTGGGTCGGCTTCAATCCCATTCTTGGTGACCATGTAACCTAATACTTTTCCTCTACGAACTCCAAAGGTGCACTTTGCCGGGTTCAAACGCATGGCGTGCTCTCTCAACCTGTTGAAGAATTTTCTGAGATCTATCAAATGTTGGCCCCCAGACCCTTTTGAATGTATAATCATGTCATCCACGTACACCTCAATCTCCTTGTGGATCATATCGTGGAATAAAGTCGTAACTGCCCGTTGGTAGGTAGCCCCAGCGTTCCTCAGCCCAAATGGCATGACAGTATAGCAAAAAGTCCCCCATGGGGTGGTGAAAGCTGTTTTTTCTTGGTCCTCCTCGGCCATCTTGATTTGGTTATAGCCGGCAAACCCATCCACAAACGACTTGACCTCATAGTGGGCGGTCGCATCCACCAACATGTCGATATTTGGCAAGGGGAAGTCATCCTTTGGTGTAGCTTTGTTGAGATCCCGAAAATCCACACATACTCTGACTTTACCGTTGGATTTCTTGACAGTCACCAGATTTGATAACCAAGTTGGATATTCGATCACCCTGATGAAACCCACACGGAGTAGCTTCTCAATCTCTTCCTTCACTTGCAAAGACCATTCCGGCTTAATGCGGCGCAGCTTCTGCTTGACTGGCTTAGCGTCTGGTGCTGTCGGGATTCTGTGCTCTACGATCGAGTTGTCGAGCCCCGGCATGTCCTTATAAGACCATGCAAACACGTCCACATATTCTTTGAGTAGCTCAATCAGTGCTTCCCTTTCGGCTCCGCTGAAGAAACTCCCAATCTGCGTTTCCTTAGGCTCGGCTTCAGTTCCCAAATTCACGCATGTTAACACCTCATCGGCAGCTTGGTCTCGAGATTCTTTTTGATTAATAACCTGTTCTAAGATCTCTTTAATGTATTCATCATTTAATGTGTCTGTGTCTGCCTCTTCTAATGAATCGTTATTAACTAAGTGTATATCATTAGTTTGATTATTAGCCAATTTATCAGTTAAAAGAGTGACTATGGAGGGATACTCGGAAAGGTCGAGGGTTTCATTCATGGCAAAAGGGAAAATAGCGTTTGCAACAAGATCATAGTCTTCAGACGTAAGGTCGTCAGACTTAGAGGAAACTCAAATTCAAAATGTAAAACACTAGACTCTGGGGACGGGGATTTTGGGTGAGTGACAGGAGATGCTGCAGGAGTGGCGACAGGAGAAGGAGTAAGCCCCAGTGTTCCCATCATAAATTCCGGAGTAGCTATAGGTCCCCCAATGATGCACCAATTCTTGAGCTTGTCCCCCATGGGTACCACCAATGTCCTTGGGTCCACCTTATCCTCAGAATCATCTCCAATGACGGCAACCATGTCTTCGTGCAGCCCCAGATTACCCATATGTTGAAGCAGATATTGGCCGTCCCACGTCTCAGTCAAACTTGGAGTTTCTGCGGCTTCTATTGCTGGCTTGTCAAGGGTTGCGGCTTCAAGTTGATCTGCCAAGTCATCTGCAACCTTGGTGGAGTACTCATGCCTGATGGTTCTAACTCTGCCCGTGGCTTTGTCATATTCCATGTAAGTCAGATTCATGTTGGACCGATCGAATTCCACATCTCTGAAAATATCGAACCCTTTCTGCAACTTTCCGGTGTGGTCAATCCATGGCTCAGCGAACTCAAAACACGAAAAATCCTCGCCTTCCCTGACGAAGTATCTATTCAGGGACAGGCGGTATGGCCGCATTTCAGGCTTTTTGTAGGGAAGCTTCATCCTTTTAAGCAAATCCATCCTTTGTTGCTCCATCTTGTCTTCAAGAGTAAGGGTGTATCCTAGACCGAACAACCCTCGATGATCAACCTCTTCAACCAATTCTGTGGGGCCTTGCAAGTTCTTACCTAGCCCCAGCCCCGGTATGAAGCCCATATTACGCAGTATCTTGACAACAGGTGCCACTTTATCCGTTGTTTTGGTGAGGTCGATGGTGCAGATCTGTGCTTGAGCGACTATTTCGAAGCCGTTGAAGAGTCGGCTCTCTTCCCCATGTTGAATCTGTAAGACAGGAACGCCCTTGGTGTCCGTCCCTTGGGCAGTTACGAGATCGCTGTAGATGATGGTCACTTCATTACCAGATTGAAACTTCACACACTGGTGCAGGGAAGATGGGACAGCGCCCGACTGATGTAACCATGGCCGGCCGAGGAGGAGTGAGAAGGTTGCGGGGATGTCGATGACGTGGAAATCGGTTGGCAGGATCTTTGTTCCGATGGTAATGGGCAAGGTGACTTCGCCTATCACGGCGCGGCATGTAGAGTCATAAGCTTTGATGGTTTGCTTGGATGGGCGTAAATCAACACCATGAATGCCAACCACATCCATCATCCTTGAAGGCAGGATATTAATTGCAGAACCATTATCAATGAATACACGGGGGATTTTCTTGCCATTTACCTTGACAGTGATGTATAAAGGCTCATTATGATCAACTCCGAACACTGGCTTGTCTAGCTCCGAGAAAGTGATGATGTTTCCATAGTGGATATTACCAATCATGTGGGTGACGTCTTCCGGGGTAATAGTGGATGGTACCATGGTGGCGGCGAGGTTTTGCTCGAGCATGAGGCGATGGGCTAGGGAGGAGGTGAGTAGGGACCATAGTGAAATATGGGCTTGGGTTTGTTTGAGTTGAGTGAGGATAGGGTCTTCTTTGTCTAGGTCGGCTTGCTCGGGTTCCTTCCCAAAGACTTTCTTTGCACCCTTCGGGTCGGATTGGTACACTTGACCGGATCTTGTAAGGAGACAAACTTCTGCACGTAGCTCCTCCAAAGACAATGGCGAGTCATGACAAGGGGGCGAAACTTCGGTCTTTTCGGCCTCCTCGAAGATTTCGGCCCAAGAAAGAGGTTGAGAGGGTTTGGGACTCTCTTCTTCTAGAGATTCGACTTCACTCACTAGTTCTTCTAAAGACAACAAGTAGCAAGAAGATTCTTTATTATTAGTCATGGAATACAACCCTTCTCATCACAGTCCGCCACAACAGGCTTGGCCGGATCAGTGATCTCACTAAGTTCTACCATGAGTACATTGCTAGCTACATAATCTCTAGGGTCTTCGACTACTCCCTTGTGGATGAGCTCTTGCACGGCTTTCTTGAGTTCAAAACATTCTTCGGTAGTGTGACCGGTGCACTTGTGGTAGTGGCAAAACTTCGACAAATCGCAACCAAGGCGAGGAAGATGTCCTTCTAATGGTTCGAGTATTTCTAACGTCACTAATGCCATGAAGATATCCACCATCGTGAGCCCTATCTTGTTGAAGGCATCCATGAGCTCGAGGATACTAATCTCGCATGTTTGCACCATATTCACCCCACCCCCATTGTTGGGAAGAGGGTTATTCACCACATTAGGACCCTTCGGCTTCTCAATCTTCTTGTCATTGATCAACCCTTGTACTACGCGCTTCAATTGAATACAACCATCCGTTGTGTGCCCGATGTGCTTGTGATACTTGCAGAACTTGGAGGCGTCCAAATCGCTTCTTGGGTAGGCGGGTTGGTAATTCTCTAAAGGCTTGATAAGACCTCTCTTGACTAACACGTCAAAGACTTTCCCCATGGGCATTCCAAAATCGTCAAAGTGCTCCCTCTCTCTTTGCGGCGGAGCCCCATTCCTTGTTACGGCTTGGACATCTAACGGGACCTCTTTCTGGACCATATTCTCTTGGCCGACGGCCTCCTTTCCACCCCTAGGAGGCGCAGGCGCAGTAGGAGCCTTGTAGCGGAAGGAGTTGTTGTTGTTGGTCTTTGGACTTTCCTTTGGCGGGAAAATCCCAGTGAACCCTGCTTCGTACCTTACTCCGGCGTCAACCATTTCCCGCAAATCAGGGAAGTAACCATTACCTATAGCTGCTTTCATCTCCGGTAGCAAGCATTTGTAGAAAATCTGTTTCTGTTCCTTCGCCTTTGGTGGGTATTGGACCTCACACAACCGATGGTTCCACCTCTTGTAAAAATCATAAATAGCCTCGCCGGGCTTTTGCATAGTGTTCTCAAGATCCGTTCGATTCACATGCCAATCCAACTTAGCTTGATACTTCTCACAGAAAATGGCACTGATTTGATCCCACGTTTGCCTCTCGCTTGGTTCTAGCCCCAAGAACCAACGCAGAGCTATACCATCCAAAGTGCTATGAAATACGCGAGCCATTTGTTCGTTGGTGCAGTCACGAGCCCTCATGGCCAACACATAACTATCCAAATGAGTCTTAGGACACGAGTCACCATGAAACATTGCCACTTTAGGCATCTTGAAATCCTTGGGGAGAGCCCCTACTTGGCTAGGGTTGATTGTCTTGGTAGTCGGTGCACTTTGCTTATCCACGGTCTCGATCAACTTTCGCATTTGCTCTTGCATGGCCATAACCACAGGGTGATTGGAGATGTCGGGGATAGTTTCTGACAGAATGACGGGAGGAGTAGTGGAAGCAGTAGCAGCGGCCATCCCAATACTCAGAGGCAACGAGGGTGCGGGTAGTTTGCTAGCGGAGAGGTAGCCACCAAGCAGTTCAGGGGAAGGTTCATAGACAGCCTTGTTCTTTCTCATGGTAGTGAAACCTTGTTGGGTGTAGAAAGAAGGAGGTGGAACATCGCGGTAGCTTGGGAATGGGAAGGTGGAAGCATTAGTGTTGGGGGGACAGTTGGTATTGACCTCTTCATCCTCGACATAAATGAAATTTTCCCCATCGGGCACCAGTTTAGTCCCCTTTTGTTGAATGTGGCCCTTCAACTGTTGGTTCTGGTCTTCCAACATCTTGTTGCTTTCCTCGAGATTCTTGATCTTGGCTTCGAGACCGGCGAGGAAGTTCTAGAGGCTTGGGGGAATACCATTGAGAGTAGCCTCAGTGTTGAGCTCGGCGGCAGTGGCAGGAGGAGCAGAGGTTGAAGCTGAAGCGGGAGTTGACATTGCTGATGACGAGACTGAGAACGTGGACGGAGTAGAAGCTTCACGTTGTAGTCGACCACCCGAACGGATCCAAACTTGCTTTGCTGAAAGGTTGGAGGGCAATTAAGCTTTAGGAGAGGGGGAAGGCTCATGCAAAGTATATTTTAATTTACAAAAACATACATTATTTACCTCCTAATTGGTTGGAAGGGGTACCCCTTTTTCGCAACTAGTTAGAAGACTACGATCAGTAGAGGCCATCATTACGTCTATAGACCCCTCGTTTTTCACCTGCATTGCACACCCCCAAACGGACGATTTGGGCGAGGGTCCTATAGGGAAAGCGGCTTCCACCAACCATCGGATCCTACGACTAACCCTCCTTTAAAGGCATTTAACGTGATATCTATGTTGCATCCTACGCAAGTTAATGATGAGCGTAGATCTTGACAATAAATACTCATCTCACCATGGCACGTCCCTTGTAGGGAAATCTCTTTTTTGTGCACTTTCTCTCAAAGATCTCGATTCATCATTGACTTGGGGATGACTCGACATAGACAGCACGTTAATTGACTATTAAGAAAAAGCTAGCCAAACCAACCGGTCAAAACCTAGGTGTGATACCTATACTAGTGTGGGTTGACACGGGTTAGGTAAAAGGTTCCCACCGTATACGGTGAGTGGAATAGACGAGTGACTCGAAAAGAGTGCGGCAGTAGCACACAAATTCCTGCACATCGAATACTCCGGGTAATGGGGACCTGTGCAGTGCTGACACGGACTGTGGTAGTGTGTGGCAAGAAACTAATTCTTTTTAAGGAGAAAAGAGAGAAGCTTTTGATGTTAGGATGATGCAATGCAATGCATGAGAGAGGGAGAGAGAGCCATGTACAAGGGAGCATAGCAGAGTTTTGTTTGACCCTAATACTAAAGCGAAGATAACAGGGGTACAAGGATACAAGGTATATACGAAGTACAAGTATCAACAAAGTACAAGTATTAAAGAGTGCGCGGGTGCATGTGTGAACATGGCAAGTATGTGAGGTGCATGTATAAACATGGCAAGTGTGTGCATGTGTAAACATGGCAAGTGTGTGGAGGGTGCATGTGTGAACATGGCAAGTATGTGAGGTGCATGTATAAACATGGCAAGTGTGTGCATGTGTAAATATGGCAAGTGTGTGCATGTGTAAACATGGCAAGTGTGTGCATGTATAAACATGGCAAGTCTGTGCATGCGTTAAACATGGCAAGTGTGTGCATGTGTAAACATGGCAAGTGTGTGCATGTGAGAACATGGCAAAGTGTAAGGTGCATGTGAGAACATGGCAGACATCATGATGTGAACGAAAGTTAGACCCACTAAGTTTGAAAAAGTTTCAAAGCAGTCCCCAGCAGAGTCGCCACTGTGAATACCCCTTTCCGATGAAGCGATGCATGGGAAGTATCTTGTGATTATTTTTATTTACAAAGGGAATATTCTTAACGACATTAAAAATATGAGAGTCGCCACGCCGTTTTAATTAAAGCCAAAACATTGAAAAAAGCATGTTTAATGGGTTCGGGGGTCAAATTACAAAAAGAGAAGAATATTGGACGTTATCACTCCTATTGCCCGAATTGATCGGTCTTCCTATCATGATAAATGTGTTAGTAGTGTGTTAGTGATTTAGACCGGATCCGAAGATTGCCTACGTTCCTCTCAATATGAGAAGCTCAGGTCAGCGTAGTTCGCAGAGAATTAGAATAGGCAGAAGAATCGGGATCATGCATAATGAGGGGGGAATTACCTAAAGATTAGGGTTTAGAAGTAGTTCCTAGATCATCCTCGGGTTGATGAACCCTCGATCATCATCGGCTATGAAATAACAAGTAATTATGAAGATCACAACCCTAAATATAGCATAAATAAGGTTTTAATCTATGAACACGAAGAACATGCGAAGAACATATATGAACATATGAATGAGCATGCAAAGAATATGAAGAAACTATGAATAAACATGTACGAACATGAATATAAAAGATCTACATTAAGAATAATGCAAGAACATGATGAAAAAGTTAGAAAACTTATCTATGTTGGCAAGAAATAAACCTTGGATCTTCTTGAGTGTTTGAATGTTAATTAGAGAGCAAACTATTGTTTAAGAACTCCAAAATTCGTACTTAGAGCTCTCAAAACCGGACCCCAAAACCAATGGAATGGGATTGGTTTATATAGTAAACTGAGGGGAAGATCTGATGGTCAGGATCATCCAGCGCAAGGTTGGCCGCCTGGCCATGGTTGAAGCCGGTGACAAGAGTGGCCGCGTGGCCAAGATCAACGCGGAGCAAGGTTAGCCGCGTGGCCAAGGATGCCGGCTGACTTGATTCTTAAGCTAGGGTTTCTGCATGGTTTTAAGGAAACCATTTACTACCTAATTTGATAGATTTTGCCATAAATGAGATATTTTGGGAATCCGGGACAAGTCTTTGCAAGGTTTCTAATTCCTATAAAGTCCTTGTATTTTTGGGAAAGTCCTAATAAACTCATTTTCAGGTCGGGTACTAACAGCGCTCCCTTTTGGGAGAGGCGCGCGCACCCTCTAAGAATTGGAAAACCATAGCTTCAGTAGTTTGGGGGCGCGCGCACCCTATGGAAGAAGGTGCACGCACCCTTGGCTAAGTTGGCAAGGCTTTATGTTCTGGCTGGAGGAGGCGCGCGCACCCTTAGAGGTGAGGCGTGCGCCCTCCCCTATTTCAGCATTTTATGAGTTTCTTTTATTCTTAAATATTAGGAACAATAGGCAGTACTTGGTATGTGTGATGAGATTTTATATTGCTAAGTAGATAATTGTTTTAAACTCTTCATGACTACTAGAAGATGAGTTAATGAATGATGCATATTATATGTGTTATAAGTGAATTTGATCATTTTATGCAATTATGCCTAAGTGATGTACATGAGTAATGATCTAGTCCCTTACTTTGGGCCTAGTATTAGTTTTATAATGTCAAGTAAATACTACTTGTGTACTTGGTTGTGAGTCCAGCTGGTTTATATGTTTCGGGGGTGTATAGGTTCACGTTTATTATGAGAGCCGGGGCTGAGTAATAACCGTGAATCTATGCATCTGTGACCGTTTGCTCCTACTATTGATCACAGTAGGGGTCTAGCTTTCTCAATGATTGGAGCATTAAGCACAATGATTGAATAGCTCTTTTGTTCTTGGTTCTTGGTTTGAGATACTGGATAACGGGTCTCCTCTGATTTTGTGAAGCGGCCTTCAACATGAAGATCGACATCAACGTTATTATGGGGTATGGAGTAATAAGGAGGAAAGAAATATCCTTTGTAATGTGTGCTTAGCTATACGTGTTGCTTAATGAGTAGGATTAACTACTCATGTGATGTGCTACGTGATATATATATTGTTAATGAATTGCTTCCATGCTTCATTTATATATGTAGGCATATCATGCTATTATAGTAGTAACTTACTGAGATTTTTTCTCACCCCGTTTATTGTTTCTTTGTTTTCCTTAGATCCAAAGAAGGCTAGCGATAGCTCGAGGTGAGGACCGTAGTATCCAGTTCTGGTGCTAACGGAAATTTCTTTTGGGTAGGTTATTATACTTTTGTTAGTGAGGACGTCGGTTAGACTGAGTATGTTAAACTCAGAATTTTTGGGGTACAGTTGTATATATGTAACTAAAGTAGTCTTCTTTTGTTTACCGGCTTGTATGCCGAGTAATGGAAGTATAGAAGTTAGTTTTTGGTTATGTAAAGTGGTAAGAGGTGGTCAAGTGTTGAACCATCTTAAATAGTGTGTCTCCTACATCATTAGAGGAGTGTAGTAGTAAGTTAGTTTAAATTTTACCCGTTTTAAGTGTGGTGACTTGTCTGAATTCTTTGGTTCATATCAAATCTGAGAATTCGGGGCGTTACAGTTGGTATCAGAGCTATGGTTAGCTCTAAGCCTGGATAGGGTCGATGGCCTAGGTGGGTTGGTTTTTGGGTTGTTTTATTAACGTCGAGTGTTTATGTGTAGGGTGGAGATGAGTCATTCTGAGGATATTGGTAGTAGTACTCAGGGAAATGAGGAACCTGAAACTCCTTCTGTGGAAGTGGGTAATGATCATAATGTGGACTACAAGCAGATGTTTCAATTATTGGCTCAATTTGTCTCCAACCAACAAGGACAGAATAATCCGGGGCAGGCACAGTCAGGAGCTGATGACAAGGGTTATGCCAGTCGTCTTGCCAAGTTCCTGAAAATGCAACCTCGTAGCTTCGATGGAGAACCCGATGCAGTGAAAGCTGAGTAGTTGATAGAGAGTATTGAGAAGATATTCACTGCTTTGAAATGTGAAGACAAAGAGAAGGTAACCTTTGCAACTTTTAAACTGGAGAAAGCTGCGGAGCACTGGTGGAAGGTGTTATGCCAGAGCTGGGATCAGGAGAAAGAGGTACAACATACTTGGGCGGATTTCCTTAAAGAGTTCAACTCACAGTTTATTCCTTCAATTGTCCAAGACCGAAGAGAGATGGAATTTCTGAATTTAGTGCAGGGGAACATGACGGTGGGCCAATATTCCTCCGAATTCACTAAACTTGCGAGGTATTGTAGTCATCTAGTTCCAACTGAAACCAAGAGAGCTCAAAGGTTCGTGAAGGGATTAAAGACGGAATATAGAAAGCAACTTCTTTCCTTACAACTCACTAGTTACCGACAAGCAGTTGAGAAGGCATATGCAATTGAGAATGACATTGATGAACATAGAGTTAAACCGGGAGTTGCTACGGGAGGTCAACCATCAGTACGTGTTCCAGAAAGGGCTCAGAGTACCGGAAGTAAAAGGGGTGGATTTAACCGACCGAGTGGTCGACCGCAGAGGCAAGCAGAAAGTATGGGAAGTGTATCAGTGGGTTCAAAGCCGAATGTTTCGAGTTCGAAGTGGACTTGCAAGTATTGTTCTAAGATGGCCATACTGAAGACCGGTGTTGGTTGAAGCAGGGAAAATGCTTAAACTGTGGTGATAGTGGACATTTAAAAAAGGATTGCCCAAAGAGTAAGGGAACTTCAGGAGAAGGTACCGGACAGCAAGCTTCGGGTAGTAAGCGGGATAGTGGGGGTCGACCTAAGGTTCAGGGTCGAGTGTTTGCTATTGATCAGCACAGGGTGGCTAAGTCTACAGCAGTGATAGGAGGTACTATTTTTCTTTTTAGTACGCGAGCGCGAGTTCTTATAGATCCAGGATCATCTCATTCTTATGTGGCATCGCATTTTGTGTCTCATTTACCTGTTGTTCCTGATGCTATGCCTTATGTGTTAGAAGTGTCTTCTCCAATAGGAGATTGCATCCTAGCTACAGAAATATATAAGAATTGTGATGTGCTTATCGGTAATCATACCCTTCAAGATGATCTAGTAGTATTGCCCATAAGGGATTTTGATGTGATACTTGGTATGGACTGGCTTTATATGCATTATGCTTCTGTTGACTGTCATCAAAAGGTGGTCACGTTTTCTGTGCCGGGTTTGCTTGAATTTATTTTTGAAGGTGATAGACCTATGTGTAGTTTCCATGTTAGAGAGCTAGGAAGTTGTTGTCTGGGGGTTGTACCGGGTATCTTGCCTGTGTGATTGACAAAAGTATGTCTGTGGCAAAGCTGGAGGATATTTCTGTGGTGTCTGAATTTCCGGATGTGTTCTCTACTGAATATAGTATGCCACCTGATCGGGAACTTGAGTTTTGTATTGAGTTGTTACTAGGTACCGCACCGATATCTAAAACTCCATACCGAATGGCTCCCGCTGAGTTAAGAGAGTTGAAGAAGCAACTCGAGGAGTTATTGGAGAAAGGGTTTATCCGGCCTAGTGTATCTCCTTGGGGTGCACCAGTATTATTTGTGAAGAAGAAGGATGGTACTCTGCGGTTATGTATTGACTACCGAGAGCTTAATCAGGTAACAATTAAAAACAAGTATCCGTTACCCCACATCGATGACCTGTTTGATCAACTGCAGGGGTCCGTGGTTTATTCGAAGCTTGATTTAAGAAGCGGATATCACCAATTGAAAGTCCGAGAAGAAGATATACCAAAGACGGCCTTACGTACCAGGTACGGACATTATGAGTTCGTGGTTATGCCATTTGGGTTAACAAATGCTCCTGCGGTGTTTATGGATTTGATGAACCGGGTTTTCAAACCCTATCTAGATTGTTTGGTGGTGGTTTTTATAGATGACATCTTGGTTTATTCTAAATCCAAGGCGGAGCACGAGCAACATTTGAGGATGGTATTGGGGGTTCTTCGGGACAAGCAATTGTTTGCCAAATTTAGTAAGTGTGCCTTCTGGTTAGAAGAAGTTTCTTTCTTGGGACACGTGGTGTCAGAGGCCGATATTTCTATTGATCCCTCAAAAATAGAAGCCATAGTTAAATGGAAGAGACCAACTACAGTCACGGAGGTACGTAGTTTTCTGGGATTGGAAAGCTATTATTGGAGATTTATTGAGGAATTTTCTAAAATTGCTACACCAATGACAAGCTTGACTCGAAAATCTATAGCTTTCGAATGGGATAACAAATGTGAAGCGAGCTTTCAGGAGTTGAAAAGAAGATTTACAGTGGCTCCAGTATTGGCTTTGCCTAAGGGGTCAGATAATTTTGTGGTTTACACGGATGCTTCCAAAGAAGGGTTGGGTTGTGTGTTAATGCAAAATGGTAAGGTAATTGCTTATGCCTCGAGAAAATTGACTCCTTATGAAGTGAATTATCCTACTTATAACTTAGAGCTGGCTGCGATTATATTTGCGTTACACAAGTGGATGCATTATTTATATGGGGCTAGATTTGAAGTGTTCACAGATCATAAAAGCCTAAAATATTTATTTTCTCAGAAAGAACTTAACATGAGACAACGCAGGTGGATGGAAAAATTGAAGGATCATGATTGTACAATTTTGTATCACCCGGGAAAGGCTAATGTGGTGGCAGATGCTTTGAGTAAGAACACCTATATTGCACATTTGATGGCACGAGAGTGGAAATTGCTAGAAGATTTGCGAGACTGGAATCCTTATGAGTCGAGTCATGGCATGAGTGTCGCAAATATAAAGGCTACTTCTGTTTTACTTCAACAGATTAAAGAAGCTCAAAAGATTGATCCTGGATTACAGAAGATTGTTGATGGAATGAAAGAAGGTAAACAACCCGACTTTGCTTTTAATAATGATGGGATTCTTACTTTTCGTGGTAGGGTTTGTATTCCAGTTGATAGTGAGATTAAATTGCAAGTATTAGAGGAGGCTCATAAGATAAAATATACCATACATCCGGGAAGTACGAAAATGTATCAAGATATGAAGAAGCATTTCTGGTGGAACTGTATGAAAAGGGAGATTGCAGATTATGTGTCTAAATGCCTAACATGTCAACAGGTGAAAGTGGAACATCAACGTCCTGCAGGTTTGTTACAACCGTTAGAGATTCCTGAATGGAAATGGGAGCATATCACCATGGATTTTGTAACCGGTTTACCACGTACTCGAAAGGGGTATGAAGCAGTTTGGGTTATAGTAGATCGGTTAACCAAGTCGGCTCACTTTTTGCCTGTTTCTATGGGGTATTCATTGACTCAGTTGGCTTCTCTATATGTTCAAGAGATAGTCCGGCTTCATGGGGTTCCGGTGAGTATAGTATCCGATAGAGATCCTCGGTTTACATCCCGATTCTGGCAAGCTCTTCAAGGGGCAATGGGTACTAAACTGAATTTCAGCACGGCATTTCACCCACAGTCAGATGGGCAGTCGGAAAGGCTAGTACGGATTTTTGAGGATATGTTACGAGCATGTGCTGTTGACTTCAAAGGTAGTTGGGGTGTTCATTTACCGTTAGTTGAATTTTCTTATAGTAACAGCTACCAGTCTAGTATTGAGATGGCCCCTTACGAAGCATTGTATGGTCGTAAATGTAGATCACCTATATGTTGGGATGAAGTCGGGGAAGCAAGGCTTTTGGGACCCGAAATGGTTCAATAGTCGGTGGATAGTGTGAGATTAATTCGGGATAGATTGAGGACAGCTCAAAGTCGTCAAAAGAGTTATGCTGACAACCGAAGAAGGGATCTTGAATTCCAAGTCGGTGATTTCGTATTCTTGAAAGTGTCGCCTCAGAAAGGTGTGAAACGATTTGGGAAGAAAGGGAAATTGACTCCTCGGTATATAGGGCCATTTGAAATACTTGAGCGGATTGGGAACTTAGCCTATAGACTTGCTTTACCGCCATCATTGTCCGGGGTCCATAATGTGTTTCGTGTCTCTACTCTCCGTAAGTATATCGCAGATGAATCTCATGTTCTTGAGTATGATCCAATCGAATCCCAACCCGATTTGTCTTACGAAGAATTGCCAGTGGAGATTCTTGATAGGAAAGAACAAGTTTTGCGAACTAAACGGATTCCCCTTGTGAAAGTGTTGTGGAGAAACCATGAAATCGAAGAGGCTACATGGGAAACGGAGCGGGAAATGCGAGATAAATACCCGAGTTTATTAGATAACTTTGGTAAGTATTATGATCCTTTAGATAAATAAAATTCGCGAACGAATTTCCTTTTAAGGTGGAGAGGATGTAACGCCTCACCCAATTTTAATTTTATATTTTTCATATTATATAATTAAAATATACTATGTGATTTATGTGTGCATTTTATATGGTAAATAATATTTATATCACTTGCATATGTTGGTTGAGTATATGTGTTAATAAGTGTTAGTAATAATATGTGTTTTGGGAATATTAATGTTAAGGGAGTTATTTGTGCTAATGGGACTTTAAGGGGACTTAGTGAAAATTGTAAGTAAAGGGGTTAAAGTGTTTGGAATGAGAATTGAAGGGGGTGGGTGAAACTTTTAAATTCCAATTCATCCTAATCTCCCCATCTCTCTCTCCTTCTCTGTGTAAAAATCATCCAAGGACTCCATTGTTGTGCTGAAGAAAAAGGAAAGGTAAGAATTTTTTTTGTGTAAATTCATATCAATTCAATTACTCCTCCATTTCAAAATCTAATTATGTATAAATGTTCAGGGTATTGAATAGAGTATTTCTACCGGGTCAATTTCCATTTTCTTGATATTTCTCCGGGATAGGTAAGTTACTGATTTCCCTATTTATTGATAAAAAGAATCAATCTGAGTTATAGGAAGGTATATGTGATAAATTTATGCATTTTCCCCTTTAGTTTATGAAGCTATTTGAGGTAGGTGAAATTTCTAGGTTTTGGGGGTTATTGAAGTTATGTTCTGAATTGTTGTGAGTTAAGAAGTGTTTTATGGTTGATTTTGGGTGTGTTAAACACCCTAAACAAGTTCAGCAAGTAGGCAGTAATAGTAGAATTGCTGGGTTGGTGTGGTTGTTGTGAAAATTGGATTTTTGGTCAAGAACACCCAGGAACTGAATTCTGGGTTCTGAATTTCAACCTAGGGGGCGCGCGCACCCTCTAGAAGGAGGCGCACGCACCCTCTATCTGAAGTTTCAATTTTGTGTGTTTTGTTGGAGGCGTGCGCTCCCTTTTGGGAGAGGCGCGTGTACCCTCTAAGAATTGGAAAACCATAGCTTCAGTAGTTTGGGGGCGCGCGCACCCTATGGAAGGAGGCGCACGCACCCTTGGCTAAGTTGGCAAGGCTTTATGTTCTGGCTGGAGGAGGCGTGCGCACCCTTAGAGGTGAGGCGTGCGCCTTCCCCTGTTTCAGCATTTTATGAGTTTCTTTTATTCTTAAATATTAGGAACAATAGGGAGTACTTGGTATGTGTGATGAGATTTTATATTGCTAAGTAGATAATTGTTTTAAACTCTTCATGACTACTAGAAGATGAGTTAATGAATGATGCATATTATATGTGTTATAAGTGAATTTGATCATTTTATGCAATTATGCCTAAGTGATGTACATGAGTAATGATCTAGTCCCTTACTTTGGGCCAAGTATTAGTTTTATAATGTCAAGTAAATACTACTTGTGTACTTGGTTGTGAGTCCAGCTGGTTTATGTGTTTCAGGGGTGTATAGGTTCACGTTTATTATAAGAGCCGGGGCTGAGTAATAACCGTGTATCTATGCATCTGTGACCGTTTGCTCCTACTATTGATCACAGTAGGGGTCTAGCTTTCTCAATGATTGGAGCATTAAGCACAATGATTGAATAGCTCTTTTGTTCTTGGTTCTTGGTTTGAGATACTGGATAACGGGTCTCCCCTGATTTTGTGAAGCGGCCTTCAACATGAAGATCGACATCAACGTTATTATGGGGTATGGAGTAATAAGGAGGAAAGAAATATCCTTTGTAATGTGTGCTTAGCTATACGTGTTGCTTAATGAGTAGGAGTAACTACTCATGTGATGTGCTACGTGATATATATATTGTTAATGAATTGCTTCCATGCTTCATTTATATATGTAGGCATATCATGTTATTATAGTAGTAACTTACTGAGATTTTTTCTCACCCCGTTTCTTGTTTCTTTGTTTTCCTTAGATCCAAAGAAGGCTAGCGATAGCTCGAGGTGAGGACCGTAGTATCCAGTTCTGGTGCTAAGGGAAATTTCTTTTGGGTAGGTTATTATACTTTTGTTTGTGAGGACGTCGGTTAGACTGAGTATGTTAAACTCGGAATTTTTGGGGTACAGTTGTATATATGTAACTAAAGTAGTCTTCTTTTGTTTACCGGCTTGTATGCCGAGTAATGGAAGTATAGTAGTTAGTTTTTGGTTATGTAAAGTGGTAAGAGGTGGTCAAGTGTTGAACCTTCTTAAATAGTGTGTCTCCTACATCATTAGAGGAGTGTAGTAGTAAGTTAGTTTAAATTTTACCCGTTTTAAGTGTGGTGACTTGTCTGAATTCTTTGGTTCATATCAAATCTGAGAATTCAGGGCGTTACAGTTGGTATCAGAGCTATGGTTAGCTCTAAGCCTAGATAGGGTCTATGGCATAGGTGGGTTGGTTTTTGGGTTGTTTTATTAACGTCGAGTGTTTATGTGTAGGGTGGAGATGAGTCATTCTGAGGATATTGGTAGTTGTACTCAGGGAAATGAGGAACCTGAAACTCCTTCTGTGGAAGTGGGTAATGATCATAATGTGGACTACAAGCAGATGTTTCAATTATTGGCTCAATTTGTCTCCAACCAACAAGGACAGAATAATCCGGGGCAGGCACAGTCAGGAGCTGATGACAAGGGTTATGCCAGTCGTCTTGCCAAGTTCCTGAAAATGCAACCTCGTAGCTTCGATGGAGAACCCGATGCAGTGAAAGCTGAGGAGTTGATAGAGAGTATTGAGAAGATATTCACTGCTTTGAAATGTGAAGACAAAGAGAAGGTAACCTTTGCAACTTTTAAACTGGAGAAAGCTGCGGAGCACTGGTGGAAGGTGTTATGCCAGAGCTGGGATCAGGAGAAAGAGGTACAACATACTTGGGCGGATTTCCTTAAAGAGTTTAACTCACAGTTTATTCCTTCAATTGTCCAAGACCTAAGAGAGATGGAATTTCTGAATTTAGTGCAGGGGAACATGACGGTGGGCCAATATTCCTCCGAATTCACTAAACTTGCGAGGTATTATAGTCATCTAGTTCCAACTGAAACCAAGAGAGCTCAAAGGTTCGTGAAGGGATTAAAGACGGAATATAGAAAGCAACTTCTTTCCTTACAACTCACTAGTTACCGACAAGCAGCGAAAGCATTAACACTAGACCCCTCCGGACGCTGAACAATCTGCGACTACTGCGGTTTTTGCTGCGCTGCTGTTGCTGCTGTACCCTAGCAAGCTCCTCAATTTCTGCTTGATCCTGTGCTGGAGAAATATCCTCCACCTCAACCACCGACGGTGTTTTACCCCCAGATTTGGAGGGTACAAACTCCCCCTCCTCAACCTTATTCATCCACTGATCATGGTTTCCCAAAATCTTCACCGCCCCATATTCCAGTCGAGAAAAAAGTGTCCCTTTAGCTTGTCCCTGACCACCTGAAGCAGAAATATTTTTCCCCTTTTCTGCTGCTGTGAACTTACGACCCACAACTTGCCACTCAGTCTGGGGATTATTTTGATTGCCCTTCTTGATCTGCCTCTGTTCCGGATCTTTGGGAGGTTGGTGCTGCTGTGGCAGTTGCTACGGCTGTGGAATCTGAGACTGTTGTTGATGCAGCCCAATACTCCTTCCCTGTCGCTTTGCACCTCGCCGACACGAGTACTCGTCATGTCCCAACATGCCACACTTAGTGCAGTAGATAACATTACCTTCATAATCAATATCCTGCCAAAAACCATTCTCCCGCGTCGTACCCAAGTAAATACGTTCTGGTCTATGTTTAGATACATCCATTTCCACACAAAAACATGCAAACCCGTGATGCGTAAAACAATCAGACTTATCATCAGAACGTAAGAAAGTACCCAGAGAATTACCAATATTTTCCATAAATGCATACCAATGTAACGGCAGGTTAGGCAGACGTACCCACACTAATATGCACAGATTATCATAAGCATAGTCAAAGTCAGGGGTCCAACAAAAACATCTAAACATTGAATTCATGATAACATTGGATTCCCTTGCTAAAGCCAAAGTAAGATCTTCCTGAGTAGAAAGATACACTAGAACATGTCGTGGGTCAAGCAATCCCACATTAAAAACACCTTTTAAACCCCAGTGTTGTGTAATATGATCATGAATTACCTTCAACTGAGGACGGCCAGTGGCAAATTTTAATACCACATTAAATTTCAAACGATCCACCACTGCTTGAACCTCCCTATCAGTCAAAATCACACCTGGTTCACCATCAATAATGGCACGTTGACGAGACGGTGCCTTAATACCTGCAAATGGATTGATGAAAGTACCTTCAACCCCTTTATCACCCTTCAAAGCTGCAGAATACGAAACCTTAGCTTGACCACCTTGATTAGTACCATTTTGACTCCCAGCAGCATAGGTCCGACCAGGTGTATGAACAGGTCTGACCGGACCTTCTGTAACAGGTGCTCGGCCGAGTCCCTGGTCGTGCGCGGCCGAGCAGACGGGATTCCCAGAAATTCCAGCCGCCGCCATTGATGAAAAAGCTTGCTTCCCTTCGTTAAATCCATGCGCAATGGCTTCCTTATCCCCAATAGCAATTTCCCCTCCTAACACATTCGAGTTAGCAACCTCCCCAACAAGATTCGAACCCCCTCCATGCAAATTAGGGTTTTTGGATTGCAAAACCCTAGAAACTCCATTAGAACCTCCCACACCAACAAAACCTATTCCAATCCCCTCCTTCTCCATTGCCGAAGCTTGGGCACCGGCCAACAGAGAGAAAACAACAGAAAACTCCGACCAAAACAACCACCAAACGACTCAAATTCAAAACCTGCAATCCCTAAATCGGACCAGAAAAATGATATTCCCGATTCGTTAACCGTTGGATCGTCTTCAAATTTTTGGGGTATGTTCGCATCACCTAGGCGCACATACTGACCGTTGGGATCTGCAAAATAATAAGCGGAGTGGAAGATATGGCCGCCGGAAAATTCTGGCGAAAATCTCCCAAAAATCACCTCCCTCCAAAAATATTCCTTTAAAAAATATTTCCTCCTCCAAGATAAGACCCAAAAATTGCTTTTATAGTGCCTTTAATATATAAACCGTTTATATATTAATAGAACCTGCTCCCAGCGGGAGTAGAACTTGAGACCTCCCCCCAAGGGAAGCCTCTAAAACCAAGTGCATACCACTAGACCAAGAGGTCATTGGTAAAAATTTGGCGTTATAGTGCCTTTAATATATAAACCATTTATATATTAATATAATCTGCTCCCAGCAGGAGTAGAACCTGAGACCTCCCCCCCCAGGGGAAGCCTCTAATACCAATATGGATACCACTAGACCAAGAGGTCATTGGTATTGGCTTTATAGTGCCTTTAGTATATAAACCGTTTATATACTATAGAACCTGCTCCCAGCGGGGGTAGAACCTGCTATCACATTCACAGCCTATATTTTCATAATTTCCCATGGAAGTGTATTTTATTACTCCCTCTGTTCCTAAATGACTGTCCATTTTTTTTAATTTTTTTGTCCTAAAATGAGTGTTTTTTTTTAACATAACTTTATCCCTTAATATTTGTTTTCCGAATTTTTTTTCACCGGTTTTTTTATATGTGCAAAACTAAATGTTTGGAAAGGAGATTACAAGATTATATATGAATTGAATAAAAGTTATAATTCGAACATATTTATATGCATTATATACACCCAAAAAGAATTGAATAAAAGTTATATGTAAATGATTAAACACATCATTGTTCCCGTTAATGAATATATCAGATTGTCGCCTTCACATATTTATATTAAATTGTATCTTCTCTATGACTTCATTCCATCTTATAAATCATGTTACTGTAAGTGGAGAAGGACCATATACCAATAAATAATTTCATCTACATGAAACAAAAAATACTGAAACCATATACTCCCTCCGTCACTCTTTAACCTACAAAAAATGAGTTGGGCATATTAATTAAAAAAAAATGAAAAAGGTGATATGTTGTGAATGTAGATTATTGGGTGGAAAAGAGAAATTGAGATGTAGAATAGTTAGTAGATAGTTGTTTTGAGTATGACAAATAGTTCCCACTATTTTAAAATTATTAAAACATTTCTATTTTAAGATTTTATAAATTAAAGTGGAACAATCAAATGAGTAATTTTTGCCGATTAAAAAGGAACATATATATATATAGTGTATTTTATAAGAGGAAAAATAGCTCTCAACTCACCATCTACTTTATTACAATTACAGTAACAATAATATCCACTTACTACCACATGTTCAATTTCTTAACGTCAAACATGCCACGTTTAGAATCCTCTACTTCAGTACTTAGTTGTTTGCCAATTGTTTAAATCAATCAATGCCAAGTGTTCGACTGTACATTCATTTACTTCTTTCAACTACAACCAAACTTCCACGTTTTCCCACGTCCCATTACTTTTTTTTTTTTCTCCGTTCAAACACTTACTCCCTCCTTACCAAAATACTTGTAGTTTAAAGGGTGGAAGCTTGTTCCAAAATATTGGTAGTTTTGTTTTTATCTAGACATCTTTAGCATTGCTTGTCAAATATACCTTTATTTATGATGTTAGTTGTCATTGTAAAAGCATTTAATTGTTTTGATACTTGAAATGTTTTAAGGATAATTTAATCCATTAGATATGCATTGAAAATCATAAAATTACAAGTATTTTGGGACATAATGAGTAATATTTATCACCAACAATGTAATTACTCCATCTCTTGGGAACTCAACATCTTTGCATGTTCAACATTAATTAAATTGGTTGTGGTACATACTCATAATATCAACGTTAGTTACTCCCTCCGTCTCAAAATATATGTTGTTTTGGAGTGTTTCATACTTATTAAGAAATATCATTAATGCATGTGAAGAATTCCTAAATACCCCTAAAATAAGTCAACTACCTAGGTAATTAAATGGTTAGATAAGAGATAGTTTACTATCATTATTAAGGGTATAATTGGTATAAAGCAATAAAAAAACTTTGAAAATAGTGAAACGACAAGTATTTTGAGAGAAAAATTAACTTCCAAAACGACATCTATTTTGAGACGGAGGGAGTATTTCTTAGTGAACAAATCAAATTCATGGCTGATTTTAATTTTCCACAATTAGATGAAATTGAGTTCGATCGTGTAACAAATTTATCACATGCAACATCTTTGAATCAGGTATGTCTGTGAATACGTGTGTTTAAAATTGAGAGTCGTCACGTTGTTTTAATTAGCCAAAACATTGAGAAAAAGTATGCAAATAGGTTCGGGGGTCAAATTACGATAAGAAAAAAAATATTAAGCGTTATCACTCCTATCGCCCGAATGATCTGTCTTTCTATCATGATGCGGTGTAGGTTGTGTGCGGTGTTGAGAGACCGGATCCGAAGATTGCCTACGTTCCTCTCAATGTGATAAGCTCAGGTCAGCGTAGTTCGAGAGGAATTTAGAATAGGCAGAAGAATCGGGATCATGCATGATGATGGGGAATTTACCTAAAGATTAGGGTTTAGAAGTAGTTTCTAGATCATGTTCGGGTTGATGAACCCTAGATCATCATCGGCTATGAAATAACATATTAATCATGAAGATCGCAACCCTAAATCTAGCATAAATAAGGTTTTTATCTACGAACATGAACAACATGGGAAGAACATATTATGAACATATGAATATCATGAAGAACATATGAATAAACATGTTAAGAACATGAATATTATAGATCTAAATCAAGAACATGGCAAGAACATGAAGAAAAAGTTAGAAAACTTACCTATGTTGGCAAGAGCTAATCTTGGATCTTCTTAGGAACTTTGAAGATGTTCTTGGATGCTTGAAATACTTGATTTGGGAGCAAACTCGTCACTTGGGAGGCTAGAATTCAGATCAGGATCGGGATCCTTAATTATGAGGCAAGGGAGGCCTTTATATAGGAAACTGGCGGAGAGATCTGACGGCTGAGATCATCCGAGGCGGAAGTGGCTGCGTGGCCAAGGTTGAAAGTGGCCGCGTGGCCAAGTATCCTGGCTGACGTGATTTTCAAGTTAGGGTTTGATCTGAAATAAGGAAACCCTATTTTGGCCATTCTTGGGATATTCTAGAATATTGAGCTATATTTTGGGAATCCGGGACAAGTCTTTGCAAGGTTTCTAATTCCTATAAAGTCCTTGTATATTTGGGAATGCCCTTATAAACTCATTTTCAGGTCGGGTACTAACAGTTGCCCCTCGGCGACGCTTCTTGCAAGGAAATGGAGGGTCGACAATAAGAAAGAGGATCTGTTCTGAAACATGAGTTTCAAAACAAAGGAAAGATAATGATGGGATGGCTGAACCTTTTCAAGCTTCCTACGTATCCGCGGAGGAATCAAGCCAAACGTAGTTCGGATCTACTGGGGAAATTGCTAACGACTGTCCTCTGATAGGGAGTTACGCCTTCTGCTGGGGATAACTTTAAGTTATAAAGAGACATCTGCTGGGATGAGAAATGACCACATTAGTCGGGTGGCTGAACCTTTTCAGGCTTCCTACATATCCTTGAAGGAATCAAGCCGGTCGTAGTTCGGAGATACGAACAAGAATGGTGCGAGATATGAAGACGGCAAGGTCTAAGTAATCTTAAGATAAAATAACAAATGTCGGAACGTACGCGATATGAAGATGGCAGGGTATAAGTAACCGCGATGAATCTAGAACGTATATGATATAGAGACAGGTCTCGGTAATCACGATGGTACTAAGTAAATGTCAGGGGTGTACGCAATTAGAAACGGTAGGGCTTCTGCAAATCGCGATAATAAAACAACAAATGCTGGAACTTACGCAATTAGAAATGGTTGGGCTTCTATAAATCGCAATAATAAAACAACAAATGCTGGAACTTACGCAATTAGAAACGGTAGGGCTTCTGTGAATCGCGATAATAAAACAACAAATGCTAGAACTTACGCAATTAGAAAAGGTAGGGCTTCTGTAAATCACGATGATGTATGTGACTATTTTAGGAATATTGGGAGGTTTCCTAAATCAAAGGTAATGTGTTGATGGAAATATTTGGAGGCTTTCTGAGCCAAAGGATATTCAATTTATGGAAATATTTGGAGGTTTTCCGAATTAAAGATGATCAATTTATGGAAATATTTGGAGGTTTTCCGAACCAAAAATAGTAATTAAAA
Source organism: Campanula takesimana (assembly GCA_026119855.1). Lineage (NCBI taxonomy): Eukaryota > Viridiplantae > Streptophyta > Magnoliopsida > Asterales > Campanulaceae > Campanula > Campanula takesimana. The sequence continues at coordinate 332,102 of JAOWBW010001163.1, forward strand.
TGTTTCAAAGGCAATAGATTCTCGGAGAGTCACAATGGCAAAATACTCTCAAATAGATTCTTGGACAAGTCTCACATGATGAGGGACTCTCGACGAGTTATTATGAGTCACAAAGATGACAGATTGTTACGAAGACGCAAAAGTAATGAACTCTCGGGGAGTCACAAATGGTGATGGACTCTTAAGGGAGTCACAAAGACGATGGACTCTCAGGGAGTCGCAAAAGTGATGGACTCTCGGGGAATCGCAAAAGGGATGGACTCTCGGGGAGTCGCAAAAGCGATGGAATCTCAGGGAGTTACAAGGGTAAAGGACTCTTGGGGAGTCACAAAAGCGATGGACTCTCAGGGATTCGCAAAAGGGATAGACTCTCGGGGAGTCACAAAGGTGATAGACTCTTGGGGAGTTACAAAGGTGATGGACTCTCAGGGAGTTGTAAAGGACAATCATTGAAAGCGTAGTGCTTGGGATCCACTTACCCTAAATTAGGAAGGAATGCATAATATGAGGCTACGATCCATTGAAACCAAGGCATTAAGTAAGGGACATTTTGCTTTGTTGCTAGAGGTAGGACCTAAGGCTTTTTAAGAAAAGGGCATAAGAAAAGATGGTAACCTCCTAGCCTTGAGATAGGGATGCCAAAGATGTTATGGTTTCTTAGGCTTGAGATTATGTCTTGGAGATAACATGGGTTTCCTAGGCTTACGGGCTAGGGATTGGATTTTGTTAAGTATGAGGAGAGTATTATATCCTAGGCTTAGTGCTAGGGCTTTGAGGTTGAGGTTAATGATTGTGAATTTTCTAGATTTCAAGACTAGGTTGAACAGGGGTTTGGAAGGAATATCGTATCCTAAGCATGAGGCCATGGTTTAGAGAAACTGGCGTTAAGGATCATAACTTTCCTAGATTTCAAGACTAGGGTTTAGAAATATCCTAGGCTTCGAGGCTAGGGTTTAGAGTTGTGGTAGCTTAAGAGGTAGCAAAGGCGTTTTAGCTTCAGACATAAGGCTGGGAGTTGGAAATGTTATGACTTCTTAGGCTTGAGACTAGGGATTGTTGGGAAGAGTGTAGCCTCCTAGGTTTGTGCTTGGGGATTGATTTTGAAAGGTTCACTAAGATTTAGGGTTCACCATTTTCTGGGATTGGTGACTATGGCTTGAAAATGAACGTTGTAATCGTGCTCTGGAAAGGGAGCGGTCGTGCATAAAATGTCGAGCACTCAGCATTTGGAGATCGCCCGGGCTTTTTTGAGGACTCGACCGTGCAGTACGGTCATGCACGGTCGTGCCCTTATTTGAACACAGTCGTGCCATACTTGTCGGGAGTTGGGATTTACAAGCAGCCAGTGCACGGCCGAGTCACTTGGTATACGCGGTCGAGCTGCCCGGCCGGATCCGGTCGGGTGCTAGGAGTGGACTGGTCAGACCTTTAGGTAATTGGGCTGAGTTGGGCCTTTCATTTGGACTATTGTTGGGATGAATTTTGGGCTGTTATTGTGGACTTTTGGGCTATGAACATGAAGATTGGGCTGATGCTTTCCAAGACTTGGAAGACTCATGGTTGGGCCACTATTGGTTTTTCTAGGATTGTTTTATGGCTTAATTTCTTTTGGACTTTATTCCTTATTTGGTTTTATTTTGTTAGGCTTTATTTTATCATTTGTTCTTCAAGGTTCGGCTCCATATCCGGCACTAAGTCGGGTGGTTGTCCCCCTCTTGTAATTTCTTTTTATTATTAATAAAATATTCCCATGTGCCGCCCTGGTTTCTTAAAAAAAAAAAAAAAAACAAGCCTAGAGATTGTAAGCTTCTTATATTTTGAGACTAAGGTGTTGGAATTTCCTAGGTCCAGGACTAAGGTTTGAAGGGAATGTTGAATCCTAGGATCGATGATATGGTTTAGAGAGGATGATGTGGTTTCCTAGGCTTAAGGATAGGGTTTGGAAAGAATTCACCTTCCTAGGCTTGAGGCTAGGTTTTGGAGAGAATATGACTCCCTAGGCTTGAGGCTAGGGTTTGGAGATAATGCGACTTCCTAGACTTGAGGCTAGGGTTTGGAAAGAATTCGCCTTCCTAGGCTTGAGACTAGGGTTTGGAAATAATTCGACTTCTTAGGCTTTAGACTAGGGTTTGGAAAGAAATTCGACTTTTTAGGCTTGAGGCTAGGGTTTGGAAAGAATTCGACTTCCTAGGCTTGAGGCTAGGGTTCGGAAAGAATTCGACTTCCTAGGCTTGAGACTAGGGTTCGGAAAGAATTCGACTTCCTAGGCTTGAGACTAGGGTTTGGAAAGAATTCGACTTCCTAGGCTTAAGACTAGGGTTTGGAGCGAATGTGACTTTCTAGGCTTGAGGCTAGGGTTTGGAGCGAATGTGACTTCCTAGGCTTGTGGCTAGGGTTTGGAGCGAATGTGACTTCTTAGTTTTTTTTTTTTTTTTTTTTTTTAAGAAACCAGGGAGGCACATGGGAGGATTTTATTAAATAAAAATAAATAAAAGTACAAGAGGGGGACAACCACCCGACTTATTGCCGGATATGGAGCCGGACCTCGAAATCCAAAAAATTAAAACAATCCAAAAAGGTAAAACCATTTTAAAAATAAAGTCCTAAAAAACTTAAACCACAAAATAATCCTAAGAGAACCTTTTGTGGACCAACCATGAATCTTCAAGAACTTTGAGTGATCCATCCCATACTTAACAACAATCCAAGATACAAGGAAGGAAGCCCAATCTGCTATCCACTCAAGGCCCAAAGCAAAATCCCAAATGAACCAGCCCATGCAAGACCCTGCCGGACCAGTCAATAGGCCCAGGCGGATCAACCAACTGCTCAGCCGTGCAGAATCCAAGACTCGGCCGTGCATTAGCTGCCTCAAAATCAATGTTTCTGTTATCCCTCCCACGGCCGTGGCATGAAGTACATTCGCCCGAGCTACATGAATCTGCTCGGCCGTGTCAAGTAAAGCGCTCGGCCGAGCACCAAAAGCCGAGAGCTCGATAAGAGGTGCACGGTCGCTCCCATTCCAGTGCACGATCGATCCGCTCGGCCGCGTCACCAAATCTGCTCGGCCAATCCTAAGCTGTAATGCACACTCCGCTGAAAAGCAAAAAATTGCTCCCAACTCGAACCAAAGCAGACCAAGCAACATAAAAAACATCCACTTATCTTCGTACGAAATAATAACCGCTTTCATCAAATCATAAAGCACCCAAAACACTCCGAGGAAGCTCCCTTGACGATCCATATGTCCAAACCGTTTGTGGTTGTGAGCTTGAAAGGCCAATCTATCCGCAACCCCATTTGCTTGATGAAGAACATGGCGTATCTCATACCCTCCCATCAAACTTTCACATTCCCGCAATTCATACGTGTATTGCCACGGACACTTATTTCTCCTTTTTAAAATATTCACCGCTACTAACGAGTCAGAGTTTACCTGAACTGAGACTAAGCCCCAGGAATGACATAAACGCAGGCCATCACGTAAAGCAAAGATCTCCGCCTTCATGTTGGTTCCATCTCCATAGTAGTGTGAAAATGCGCAAACAAAAGCCCCCATGCCATCCCTTATAATACCACTACCCATGCATTGGCCATTTATCGCAGAACCATCCGTATTCAAAGTAAAAACATTAGAATGCAAAGGCTCCCATTTCAACAACCTCGTACGCCTCAACTTATGCTCTGTCACTTTGAGGCCTAAACTCTCCAACAAGACCCGATCATTCCCGCGAGGATCCCCTTTCGGAACTAGGAATGAGCACATCTCAATAAGAGAGTTTTTAACCCCATCCACAATGTTGGCACTATTCATAACAGTTCCTTCAAAAACTGATTTACACCTTGCTTTCCAAATCTCCCAGCAAGTAAAAAGCATTATACCCATGCGAACCAAACCAACCTGTCGGCGCTTCGACTGTCCTCCACACCAAACATTCCACAAGTGATGCAAATCAATATAATGATGAGTAAAAGGGAATAGACTTACCCAATGACTCCAAACAGACTGCGCTATCACCGACTGTAGAAGTAAATGATTAAGAGTCTCCCTATGACCACCTCCTGGACAACACACACATCTAGATGGAATATTGAAACCCCGAGATTCCAGTTTTGCATCCACCGGAAGACCATCATGCATAACCCTCCACCAGAAACCACTGACCTTTGTAGGGATGTTGGGATGCCAAACCTTAGCAGCCCACTCCACCAAAGGGCTGCGGACCCGAATATAATCCCACCATGCAGCCGTCTCAAAAGTACCAGTTTTTGAAAGAGTGAAGACCGGTCGATCCTCACTATACTCATCAATCTGCACCCTACGAACATTGGCATGTAAATCCTATGGGATAAATTGAATCATGTCCTCCAACACCTGAAAACCATCTCTCACTCTCAAAAGATGATCTTCAGGTAGAGGAACCCCAAGCCGAACCCCACACCAATTATCAGCCCTTTGCCAACAACCCAACGACTGCAATCATCCAACTGAGGTAAATATGACGATGCAGCTTGCCACACATGCGAACTAGATGATGCAGGTTGACAGTTATACTTGACCCGTACCCATTGTGACCATTGGGAGTTGCCTCTAATGGCCACCCACGCCAACTTTGCTAACATAACCTGATTCTTATGTTGGAAAAAGTACCCTTTAAGAGTCCTAAAAAAGAGTCCTTTGAAATGGTAGAGAAGAGAGGTTTTTATAGTTGAAACAAGGTGTTTTTGGTGCCAAAATGAGGTCACAAAGAAATCTAACATCCCCTAAAGAATTGACCAGTAAAACCGTCCGCCCCTGGAGTACTGTCTACATTCAGAGATTTAATGGACTCCCAAATCTCCACTTCATCAAGAACTAAAGTAAGCATTTCATTATCCGCAGCTGTTACTCCTGCCACAATACCCTGAAATAACCTGTCATCAACCTCATGAGGGCCAGAAGCAAAAATCTCCTCAAAATGTGCGGCTCTAAGCTCTCCCAAAATATTTTTGTTGTCACACCAAGAACCATCAGGAAGCTGCAGCTTCAAGCAATTCTGTCTTCTCCGCTCTCTAATGGAAGCATGGAAAAAGGCCGAGTTTTTGTCCCCATCCTGAACCCATAATTTCCAAGACTGCTGCTGTTTCATGTCCACCTCCCATCTGCGAACCTGAGCCAACTCCTCATTTTTCTGTCTCTGTTCTGTCGCAACTGAATCCTCCCAATTTTGCTGCAGCGAGAAATCCAGACGGGTAAGATCATCCTGTAACTGATCGATTTTACGGTAAATATCACCGAAAACCTCCCAGATCCACTTTCTGAGTTGTCCGTGCAAAACATGAAGCTTCCGCTGCAATCTGAACAACGGTGTTCCCCAGCAACCTCTACTCCACACATCCCGTAGAAAACATTCAAAGCTCGGGTGACCCATCCACATCTTATGAAACTTAAAGGGGCACTTCGGTTTGGCGATTGCAGCGATCTTAATCTACAGCAGAGAGTGATCAGATACATCTCGCGGTAAATGAACAACAGTAATACTACCGTGTTTTACAGCGAAAGACCCGTTCACCAACACCCTATCTAATCTCTACCAAATCCGAAGAGTCCCAGGATGCCCATAACACCAAGTATAGATAATCCCTTCGTAACCTGCATCCGAAACACCAGCAGTAACCATGAAATTGCAAAAGTCATCCATACTTGGGAAATCCCACCCATTACCTCCCAATTTCTCTGCAGGAGCTGCGATGATGTTAAAGTCACCACCAATCAACCACGGATCATCAGACTGAGAAGATAAATTAACAAGATCCCCCCATTAAGATTGCCTCTCCAACCGGTCATAACTGGCATAGACAAAAGAAAATACCCCATACTGTTCACCAAAAACCGTAACCCGAACAGAGATATGTTGCTTAGAAACTAAAGCAACATCCATATCAATACCGGTTTTCCATAACACCCATATATGCTTATTAACAGGATCTCCATGCATGAAATGAGGAAAACCAAGTTGTTTAACGATATTCGAAAGCCTAATACCATAGATTTTAGGTTCCAGAATTGCTAAACACCAAGGTTTATGCTGCTGCACTAATAATTTCAACACATCCATAGTCTTAACATTACCGATGACTCTAGCATTCCATATGATGAACGACATTAAAAACTATTTAGAGATAGAGGTTACCCCAACAGTCTTGCTTCGGGTCTGCGGAGACGAACCCAACTGCACCGACTTACTTCTGTAGATACCCCGGGGAACCACGGCTTGGCTAGAGCGCGTGAATTACCTAGGATGTCTAATTGATTTTAGGAGTCGCCACCTATGTTTTAGAGGAACATAAAAAAAAACCTAAAAAGAGCCAATTTTATATACAAAACCAGAGATTAGGGAAAAGATGGGTTCGGGGGTTAGGTGACGGAGTGGGAAGTACTTAAACACCCACTCCGCCCCGCTTACGCGGGTCTTGCTACTTTTGGTGTTCTAATGCTAAATGTCCTTCAATTTGATGATAAGAGAAATGTGCTAACAATTATAATGAAAAGAAAGGGGAAATTTATAGAGGAAAAATAAAGGAGAATTGCTTATTTATTGATTTATACTAAAGATTACATGTCGAATTATTGCTAGATAATTACTTTAAGAAATGAGAATGTAAATTAAAGTGAAATTAAAATGTTGGGATGTAACCTTGACCAAACTTCAATAGTGAAGTGGTCTTTTGGTTGTATCCCTTTTTATGGAGATTGCATACACATTAGAGATGAAGAAATTAATTTAAAAGGTTTTTTTGTTTAAGAAGTGATAAAGAGAGAATATAAGATAAAACAAGAATTTAGAAGAAGAAGATGGACATTGTACCTTGTGCTTGCAAGAGGAAGGACCAAACTTTGTGTATAATGACTACATTTGAAAATGGACTTTTGTGTGTTTAGAGTGTTTTTGACTCAACAATTCTTCCTCCCTTTCCATGGTGGAATGAAGAGCTATTTATAGGTGTTAGGGAAGTGTTTTTGGTCACAAAGATGGCTCTTCCTCGGATCAAGCCAAGGCATAATGGCCTTGGGGGTTACAAATCAGAAAATGAGGGAAATTTGGTCAAATCTGAGATTCTGGAAGCGGGAAGCGCATGCTTCCCACCCCCCTATGGGAGGAGCACGCCTCCCACAAAGGAGGGCAAAGGCGTGCGTATCCCAGCTTCAGAAAATTCATTTTTTAGCCCAAATGTTAACCCCGTTATGCAATTAAGCCCAAAACTAACGGAATTAGTCCAAAAACTTAACGAACATCACGAAAGTCAACGAAAATAAATGAAACAAAGACTCAAGGTTGAATTTGACACTTAGTCAAATCCAAGACTAACGAGTAAGTCAGGAACTTAATGGAAAATAACGAAAGTTAATGAAAAGTAACAAAACTTAACAGAAAAGAGGAAGACAAAGAATGTGTATGCAATCGAGATATGAGAGGTCCCAAGGCGGGGTGTCTACAGAGCCCCTCGGCGATGTGGATTGCGAAGCAAAACGCGTCGACGAAAGAAAGACAACCACCGAGGACATCGACAAGAGAAAACAAAGACTCAATAAAACATGAATTTGAAATTTGCGAAGGATAGGGGTGCGCTCCCTATGTGAGCGACTTTGAGAGATAGAGGTACGCTCCCTGTGTGAGCGGCTTTGCCAATAGCGGGATCCATTTGCTGAAGGCGGGATCCGTTTGCTGGAAGCGGGATCCATTTGCTGAAGCGGGATCCGTTTGCTGAAGCGGGATCCGTTTGCTGATGCGGGACCCGTTTGCTGAGGCATGATCCGTTTGCTGATGCGAGACCCGTTTGCTGATGAGGGATCCGTTTGCTGAAGTGGGATCCGTTTGCTGAATGCAGGATCCGTTTGCTTATGCGGGATCCGATTACTGATACGGGATCCATTTGCTGATGGCGGGATCCATTTGCTGAAGCAGGATCCGTTTGCTAAGGTGGGATCCGTTTGCTGGTGGCGGGATCCGAGGCTCCGTCTGCCTATATGTGATATTGTTGTGTTGCTTGATGGAAAGGTTGTTTTTTTGCGGCTCACCATGGAGCGAGTTGTTGTCATTGAACTGCAGTTGCTGTTGACTTTATCGTGGGGATGCGGGCATGGTTGACTGTGAACCATTTTCTGCTGGGGATGAAGTGCCTTGAGTAGCGGATGCTGTTGACTTCGTGGTGGTACCTGTTATGTGTGTGCTTGGCAGGTATATGTGTTTGTGCAAGAAGATGCATGAAGTGTGAAATGAAGAGAGAAATTGTGCTCGTGGTGCAATATGATTTGAAAGCAGTTTTGCATGAGAGAGAGTTTTTGTAAGAATGGAGAAAGTGATTTTGTGTGCGGTGTGATTTGAGGAAAGCCTCGGATGTATTCATACCTTTACTTACCATTGCCGCTTGATCGGAGATGGATTGCTGAAGGATGTTGATGCTTTTGATGAAGAATGTCCATGCTTTGGATGGAGAATGATGATGTTGGTGATGATGAATTGTTTTTGCCTTTGATGGAGTGTCGGTGAGATGGCATTCTGAATGATGGGTTGGTCGTGCCAAAAGGCTGCCTACGTATCCCTTGAAAGGAATCAGACCAGCGTAGTTCAAGGATGCTGGGGAGTGCTGGGGAGGAATGCTAGGAGCAAAGCAAAGTAAAGCACATACTTATGCACATAGAAGGAGAGAAAGAAAAAGAAAAATCTTCTCTCTTTCTTTTTTTTTTTTTTTTTAGATTAGAAGGGAAAGAATATGTACACATGTGACAAAAAGATTTTTTTTTTAGTTCGTGGGTGAACCATTTTAACCATTGTGTGTTTGTAAAGCCAACCCAAGATCAAGTCGTGTTTAATCGAAGTCCGGATTGCCTTGTTGAATTCTGTCGTTGTTGCCGTGGTGTCCAACGAAATTGATGTCTAGCTCCAAGATATTTGTCGTTTATGGGGCTTCAAAAGGACTATTGACGCCGAGATGCCGAGGGGTTGCTGACTGTAAAGCCCCTCGAATGCTGAACTTTGAGTGGCTTATGAAGCCCCAAGATGAATCAACTCTTAGCCCATTCAAATAAACTGTCTTTTGTCGACGTGGGCAAGCCCCAAGAGAAGATCATTGATACCAAGCTTCGAGAGATTACTAAGCCCCAAGTGTCGTGGGCTTGTTGTTTGCGAGCTTGTAGATGGCGGGATGCGAGGACCTTTTGAAGCCCCAAATCGACTTAGCTCTGTATTGAGAGCGGATGTCACGTTGGGTAGGACTCTTGAAAGTGATCTCCTTCTTTCTCTTGCTTGGAGATGGATGGCCCTTTTGTGGTTGATACCCAAATGGCGGAAGGTCCATGTTAAAAATGTAGTACGGTCTTCGGGAGACGTCTTGTGGGAGATGGTGATGTTGTTGCAGATGATGAGGTCTTGGTGTGATAAAGCCTCGAACGTTATGTTTGCTTGAGTCTTCTTGAGTTGAGCCGACGGCGGATCTTCGGATGCAGCCTGTGCTTTTAATCTTGGAGAAGGGGGTGCTGTATTGCAGAAACATTGGGATTGGCCGTAACTCTGCTTATAGAGTTAACATATTAGCATTGCCCGCCATAACTCAACCGGGTGAGTCTAGCATATTGAATCTTTTTCCTTTTCTCTAAGACTTCCTTTAGAATCTCGCTGTGAGTTCTAACAAGAATCATCAAATTCATTCATATCATCGGAGCCTTCATTTAAAACCAAGAGGCCTTTTGACTGGAAGTGTTGAGGGACCATTGAAGCTTGATCCCTTTCATGGAGCCATAAGACTACTCCCAAATTGCATTGCTCGGGTACCATTGCCCAAAAGCTTGTTAATTGCGAAGCCCCAATATTGCCCTTTGCTTGAATTACTGTAAAGCCGTAGCCCAAAAGATTGTAGATTGCGAAGCCCCTTGAGACCTTTCGGTATAAAGCTTCAAATGTTGCTGGGGACATTGAAGTGAATTGCTTCTTGCCGAGGGAGCCTTTAAGACTTGAACATAGCCCCTAGAGTGCCATCATTGATTGTAAGAAAGGTCCATCCTTGATTGGGGGAACGAGTACGGGCACACATGACAAGAGGGATTTTTGACATCCCTTTTGAGATACTTTGAGGATAGTCTCACACATCTTTCTTGAGCATAGCCCCTAGGGCTTATTGATTGTCAAATGAAGCAAAAGAAGCCCTTGTTCTTGAGTCACATAGCCCCTAGGGAGTCACCATTTGTTGAGCAAAGCAAGAGTGACTCATCCTCGTGCGAGGGAACAAATATGAGAGGACATGGCAAGAGCTACTCCATTTCTCGGGAGCCTTTCGGCGTACTTTAGAAGCACATACTTGCAGAAGCTTTGAAAACTGAGACACATTTTGTTGCTATTTGCTGCCCAAGCCAATTGACTAGCTAGGGATTATTTGTGCAACCTCGTGCCCTTTTATGATGGGATCATTCTCAGATGGGTCTTGGTTACCACGGGCCTTCTTTTCATGAACCCAAAAATGCACACTGCTGGAGAATGATGCTGATAACCCAAGACAACCTTTGATGGTGCCATATCTTGTCAAGCCTTTTGCAATCCCAAAGTTGACTTGGTGGGGAATTGATTTGTTGAGGAGATCCAATGTAGAGCTTGTGCAGTTGTCTTCCTTAGAGGCCGGAGATCTCCATTTCTCTTTCCCTTCTCTCTCTCACTCTCTCATTTTTTTTTATGACGCACCCTGTTTTTTGCCTAGATCGCCCTTTCAGGTTTTCAATCTAGCGGGCATCTCTTTTGCGTCTTCTTTTTTTGACTCGATTAATGAGGAAGTGTGCATTGACTCTGGCTGAGGAGATAAGACATGTGATTTTGCGGTGAAGACCTCTTGTCACTAAAGATGAGTGACATTGACTCGACTAGGGAAGTGTCCCTAGTATTGACTTCATGTATGTATATTTTTTGAATGACTCACGCAGGCAAGTAAGTCATTAAGAGAGAAGAGAAAGAAAGCCCCAGTTTGATTGCAAGAAACTGGGAGTATCGCAAAAAGAAGAGAAACCCCTAGACTCGACAAGGAACGGAAAGCGATTCCAAATCTAAGAAAGTTGTTCAATCTTTTGGTGATTAATTCATTGGCAAATGAATCGTACAAAGACGTCTTGACAAGTTCGAGATGAAGGCCGATCACCATAATGCGCTAGGGCTAAACATATCTTTTTTCTTGCAAGAGACCGGACCCGAAGGTTGCCTACGTTCCTCCAGTGTAGAGGCTCAGGTCACCGTAGTTCTTGTGGATTCTCCATTCGCCGTGATGAATTGTTGCTTCATCGTGATTGTTGTCGATGTTGCTTCATCCTACGTTTGGTGGAATGATATTGTTGTTGTGAACTTCTTTGAATGAAGGGGGATTTTTTTTTTTTTTTTTTTTTTTTTTTTTGTGCTCTAACTTTTGCCTAGGTTGATTTGAGGATTTCAACCTAGCGAGTGTTTTTTTTTTTTTTTTTTTTTATATATCCCCTTTTGAAAACTTTGCTTCATGATCATTGCTCCACCTTTCTTTGTCTTGATTTCGTCGTTGTTGATGTCTTCGTTGTTGATGCCGTCGTTGATGTTTAGCCCCTAGGCGTTCAAGCGATGGCCTTCATTCCAAAACTTATTTAGACACCTTTTCATCATTTTGCCAAGAATTAGATTGAACAACTTGGAAGAGTGTATGAGGACAAGAACGACTTTTATTTAATGATTGACTCAAAATTTAACATTGGACGAGAGAAAACATTAATGCACACATTAGAGGACTTTTGACTCTTTTTTTTTTTTTTTAATTCCTACTACTAGGTAGAGAAAGAGAAACGGAGATTGCTGTTGTAGTCCCCATTGTCTTTGTAGTCTTCATTGTCATTGTAGTCTTCCATGTCACTACATTCGTCCATGTTGTTGCTTGGGAACCCTTTGTCGTTGAAGCTTGTGTCATAGGAGGACTCGGACACTTCTCAGAGCAAATTGTCAATTCTAACCCCCGCATCATGAATGCTTGAAAAATCGGAGTGAAAAGCCCCACTAAGATGAGTGCGGTAGTCCATTTTTAAACATTTCAAAAAGATGTCCATTTGTTCCTTCTTTGAGGGCCTATCAATCATCTCGGCTAGCTTGTCATTCCAACGGCGATAGAAGTCCCCAAATGATTCATCACCCATTTGCACGATGCTCTCTAATTCCTTCTTGGTGGGGCGGAACATGGAGGTGCCTTGATATTGTGACTTGAAGGCAAGCATAGCGGCATCCCAATTGAGGCGGGTGGAAACTGGAAGACCCATATACCAATCTTTTGCGACCCCCTCGAGAGTAAGCGGGAAGCATTGTGCCATTATTTGAGGAGACACTTTCTTTGGTAGCATGGCCCAAATGTAGGAGTCGACATAAGCGTCGGGGAAAGAGTTGCCGTTGAACTTGCCAATATCGGGCATCTTGAACTTTTCGGGAAGAGCCTCCATTGTGTTCATGAGGAGAGAAGCTTGATGAAGATCGGTACTTAGGCCCTTGTGCAAATTTAGCCCACTAAGCCTTTGGTCAATGTAGGACATGAGAGTGTTGACCAAACCGGTATCAATGCTTTGGACCTTTCTTTCACTCGTTAGCCCTTTCAATTGGTTCTTGAGTTGAGCAACTTCTTTCTTGTGGGCCGTTTTCACATGCTCGTTACGGGCTCGCCATAAATCATCCTTGCAGCGGACATTCTCGGCTAGTGTATCAACTTACCCTTTCAATGCTTCCACCATGCCGAATAACCCTTCGTTGGACACGGGAATGCCGTTGTCGTTGCCGTTTGAAGCCATTGGACCTATGGAGAGAACACGGTCGATCTTAGGATGGCCCCACAAACACCTTTTGAGTAAAATGATTTCACCCACAAACAAGAACAGACTCAACCACATAAAGAAAAATGACTCTTTTTTTTTATTTATTTACAAAAGTCGGAAGGACGCGGTCCTTTTTGGGGTTTCTAGAAAAATAGTGGAATCGTCACACTAGTATATAGACCTTTTCGCGGTCCCATATACTCATCGGATTCCACCACGCTTGTGAATCCTACATGTGTCGGGATTAAACTAAATTAATGTAGTAAATCATACATGCGGGGACGGATTTTTTATTTGCGTCCATTATGACCACTTGGGGACGGAGTTTTATTTCGTCCATAACAACGAGTGGCATGTATGATTTGAAGACATTAGTTTAGGGAAATCTCGGCACATGGAAACCGACTTGAGTCACGGAGTGTTAGACCCTAACTAGAATTGTGTGGTTTGTGCTCGGCTAAAGAGAGGCTTAAAGGTCACCCCCGGTATGTAGTCATGAACTACGCCACGGGCTGAGGTTTACCGCTTCGGAAGAGTCAAGGTCGAGTGGAGCTTGAAACTTCCTAGGACGGGCCTTGATGGGTTTGGGGTTGGACTTGTGCGACTCGATAGTGAGCAGTTGATAAGAATTTTGCGCGTAGTGTGAGGTCTAACAAGTGACAAAATATTTTTTTTTTCAAAGAAAATAAAAAAAAACAAATAAGCACGTAATTTACAACTTTCGAATCACCTGTGTGACCGATAAAAATGAACAGGAAATAAAAGCTGTTCTGTGCAGGCCTGGTGCCCACACAATGTCAAAACTGTCCATTCTGTTCACTGTTTCTGGGAAATGCCCAGAAGCGCGCGCATTCAGATGCCTACTCGGGAGGCGCGCGCGTTAGACTGAGAGAAGTGGAGGCGCCCGCTTCTGGGCAGTACCTGCAAATCAGCGGGGTCAAGGGATTGCCTTGACCCTAAATTATAGAACTTTTTCCCCTGCAGTAAACGTTAGCACAGAAACATGGAATTGAAGGACAAGATGGGAGGCGGGCGATTCTGGTAATTAGGCCAAGAAGGCCAGAGGCGCGCGCTTCCTACCCTTTTTACCAGAATGCCCAGAAAATAAAATAAAAGAACACCAAAAATAAAAAAAACGCAAGTTTAACCTTCTATATCCCCAGCGGAGTCGCCACTGTAGATACCCCGGGGAACCACGGCTTGGCTAGAGCGCGTGAATTACTTAGGATGTCTAATTGATTTTAGGAGTCGCCACCTATGTTTTAGAGGAACATAAGAAAAACTTAAAAAGAGCCAATTTAATATACAAAACCAGAGATTCAGGAAAAGATGGGTTCGGGGGTTAGGTGACGGAGTGGGAAGTACTTAAACAGCCACTCCGCCCCGCTTACGCGGGTCTTGCTACTTTTGGTGTTCTAATGCTAAATGTCCTTCAATTTGATGATAAGAGAAATGTGCTAACAATTATAATGAAAAGCAAAGGGAAATTTATAGAGGAAAAATAAAGGAGAATTGCTTATTTATTGATTTATACTAAAGATTACATGTAGAATTATTGCTAGATAATTACATTAAGAAATGAGAATGTAAATTAAAGTGGAATTAAAATGTTGGGATGTAACCTTGACCAAACTTCAATAGTGAAGTGGTCTTTTGGTTGTATCCCTTTTTATGGAGATTGCATACACATTAGAGATGAAGAAAGTAATTTAAAAGGTTTTTTGTTTAAGAAGTGATAAAAAGAGAATATAAGATAAAACAAGAATTTAGAAGAAGAAGATGGACATTGTACCTTGTGCTTGCAAGAGGAAGGACCAAACTTTGTGTATAATGACTACCTTTGAAAATGGACTTTTGTGTGTTTAGATTGTTTTTGACTCAAGAATTCTTCCTCCCTTTCCATGGTGTAATGAAGAGGTATTTATAGGTGTTAGGGAAGTGTTTTTGGTCACAAAGATGGCTCTTCCCCGGATCAAGCCAAGGCATAATGGCCTTGGGGGTTACAAATCAGAAAAGAAGGGAAATTTGGCCAAATCTGAGATTCTGGAAGCGGGAAGCGCGCGCTTCCCACCCCCCTATGGGAGGAGCACGCCTACCACAAAGGAGGGCAAAGGCGTGCGCATCCCAGCTTCAGAAAATTCATTTTTTAGCCCAAATGTTAACCCCGTTATGCAGTTAAGCCCCAAAACTAACGGAATTAGTCCAAAAACTTAACGAACATCACGAAAGTCAACGAAAATAAATGAAACAAAGACTCAAGGTTGAATTTGCCACTTAGTCAAATCCAAGACTAACGGAGTAAGTCAGAAACTTAACGAAAAGTAACGAAAGTTAACGAAAAGTAACAAAACTTAACAGAAAAGAGGAAGACAAAGAATGTGTACGCAATCGGGACATGAGAGGCCCAAGGCGGGGTGTTTACTACTTCCCCTGTTACTCCTACACCTTGACTTCTACCCACTGGAAACCTCTTTGAAAGAAGAATATTTGGACTCTTCCGTCTCCCCTGTAGTATTAGTCTCCAATTCAGTGCCTCCCCCTGACGATTTAGAAACCCTGTCATCCTCTGACCCAGGAATAGTACCAACAACAACCCCATTCACCCCTGCTGCTGGTTGTGCTGCAGCATCTACTATGTCTGTGTTCAAAACACTCATCCCTTGATTAAGACCCCGACCTGCAGCAGCAAACGAAACAGCTGGATCTTGTGTCTCAGGTACATGCCCGGACGATTCCTTATTCGAAGAACCTTCCGTGCTAGAGCTCAAAACTGCCTCTGTGTTCACCACACATAAAGGAAGTTCCTCCTCATCCAAACCTTCAAGAGCAGCAAAAGCATTAACACTAGACCCCTCCGGACGCTGAATAATCTGTGGCTGCTGCGGCTTCTATTGCTGCTGCTGTTGCTGCTATTGCTGCTGCACCCTAGCAAGCTCCTCAATTTCTGCTTGATCCTGTACTGGAGAAATATCCTCCACCTCAACCACCGACGGTGTTTTACCCCCAGATTTGGGAGGTGCAAAATCCCCCTCCTCAACCCTATTCATCCACTGATCATGGTTTCCCAAAATCTTCACCGCCCCATATTCAAGTCTAGAAAAAACTATCCCTTTAGCTTGTCCCTGACCACCTGAACCTGGAATATTTTTCCCCTTTTCTGCAGTTGTGAACTTACGATTACCTTTCCCTCCTACAGCTTTCCACTCAAGTTGGGGATTATTTTGATTGCCCTTCTTGATCTGTCTCTATTTCGGAACTTTAGGTGGCTGGTGCTGCTGTGGCAGTTGCTGCGGCTGTGGAATCTGAAACTGTTATTGCTGCAGCCCAATACTCCATCCCTGTCTCTTTGTACTTCTCCGACACGAGTACTCGTCATGTCCCAAAATGCCACACTTAGAACAGTAGAGAACATTACCCTCATAATCAATGTCCTGCCAAAAACCATTTTACCGCGTCGTACCCAAGTAAATACGTTCCGACCTATGTTTGGATACATCCATTTCCACACAAAAACGAGCAAACCAGTGATTCGTAAAACCAGCAGACTTATCATCAGCACGTAAGAAAGTACCCAGAGAATTACCAATATTTTCATAAACGCATACCAATGTTACGGCAGGTTAGGCAGACATACCCACACTGATATGCACGGATTATCATAAGCATAGTCAAAGTCAGAGGTCCAACGAAAACATCTAAACATTGAATTCATGATAACATTTGATTCCCTCGCTAACGCCAAAGTTAGATCTTCCTGAGTAGAAAGATACACTAGAACATGTCTTGGGTCAAGCAAGCCCACATTAAAAACACCCTTTAGACCCCAGTGCTGTGTGATATGATCGTGAATTACCTTCAGCTGAGGACGACCAGTGGTAAATTTTAAAACCACAGTGAATTTCAAACAATCCACCGCCGCTTGTAACTCCCTATCAGTCAAAATCACAGCTGGTTCACCATCAATAACGGCACATTGACGAGACGGTGCCTTAATGCCTGCAAAGGGATTGATGAAAGTACCTTCAACACCCTTATCACCCTTCAAAGCTGTAGAGTACGAAACCATAGCTTGACCACCTTGATTATAACCATGTTGAATTCCAGCAGCATAGGTCCGACTGGGTGTATGATCAGGTCCGACCAGACCTTCTGATACAGGCGCTCGGCCGAGTCCCTGAACTTGCGCGGCCGAGCAGGCGGGAATCCCAAAAATTCCTGCAGCCGCCATTGACGAATTTTTATGGTTTTCCTCCACTCAAACCTTGAACGATGGCTTCCTTAGCTCTAATAGTGATTTCCCCACCTAGCATGGAAGTATTAGGAGCTTCCCCAACAAAAGTCGAACCCTTTTCATGCAGATTAGGGTTTTTGGATTGGAAAACCCTAGCTTCTCCATTCTCGCCTCCAATACCAACAAAAACCTATACCAATGCCCTCTCTCACCATCATCGGGCCTGCCCTATACCTAGGCGCCGGCCAGAAGCAAGAACCGGAGAGAAATTCCGACCAAAAATATGGCCAAAAGGCCAAAACCGAAAACCAAAACTCTAGGTGCCGAAATCTCCCTTAGTCGCCCAGAGCAATAAAAAATTCCTCCCTCTAAAAAATTGGCTTTATCAAAAATTTGGCTTTGTAGTGCCTTTAATATATAAACCGTTTATATATTAATAGAACATGCTCCCAGCGGGAGTAGAACCTGAGACCTCCCCCCAGGGAAAGCGTCTAATACCAAGTGGATACCACTAGACCAAGATGTCATTGGTTAAAAAATTTGGCGTTATAGTGCCTTTAATATATAAACCATTTATATATTAATAGTACCTGCTCCCAGCGGGAGTAGAACCTGAGACCTCCCCCCAGGGGAATCCTCTAATACCAATATGATACCACTAGACCAAGAGGTCATTGATAAAAATTGGCTTTTATAGTGCCTTTAATATATAAACCGTTTATATATTAATAGAACCTGCTCCCAGCGGGAGTAGAACCTGAGACCTCCCCCAGGGGAAGCCTCTAATACCAAGTGGATACCACTAGACCAAGAGGTCATTGGTAAAAAATTGGCTTTATAGTGCCTTTAATATATAAACCGTTTATATATTAATAGAACCTACTCCCAGCGCGAGTAGAACCTGAGACCTCCCCCCAGGGGAAGCCTCCAATACAAAGTGGATACCACTAGACCAAGAGGTCATTGGTTCTTTAAAAATTTGGCTTTATAGTGCCTTTAATATATAAACCATTTATATATTAATAGAACCTACTCCCAGCAGGAGTAGAACCTGAGACCTCCCCCCAGGGGAAGCCTCTAATACCAATATGATACCACTAGACCAAGAGGTCATTGGTTAAAAATTTGGCGTTATAGTGCCTTTAATATATAAACCGTTTATATATTAATAGAACTTGCTCCCAGCGGGAGTAGAACCTGAGACCTCCCCCAGAGGAAGCCTCTAATACCAAAGTGGATACCATTATACCAAGAAGTCATTGGTTCTTGATCGAACCCTCTTAGGCTTGAGGCTAGGGTTTGGAGAGAATGAGACTTCCTAGTCTTGAGGCTAGGGTTTGGAGCGAATGTGACTTCCTAGGCTTGAGACTAGGATTTGGAGCGAATGTGACTTCCTAGGCTTGGGGATAGGGTTTGGAGAGAATGCGACTTCCTAGGCTTGAGGCTAGGGTTTCGAGCGAATGTGAATTCCAAGGCTTGAGGCTAGGGTTTGGAGCGAATGTGACTTCTTAGGCTTGAGTCTAGGGTTTGGAGGCCGAAAGTGTTTGAAGGTTGGTCTTGGTTTAGACTAGGTAAGTTTGAGGTCTAAGAGTGTTATGGTTTGGGCAGGTGAGCTTGATACCTCAAGGATGGGTAGGCTTGATAGGTTAGAACTAGGCTTAAGTAAACCATACTAGAGTGCTAGGGCTTAGATATGGTAAGACTCAGACAGGTGCTAAGGAGACCGGGGCCTAATGGAATGGCAGGTATAAGATTCAGCAGCTCTCAAAGGCTAGACAGGATAGCCTTGGGACATACGGTTTTCAAGAGGGTAAGTCTTTTGTCCTAAAGGCTCGCGTTATGGGTCAAAACCAGGCAGGTTTGAGGTCGGACAAGGAGCAATAGATTGGGATTTGGATGATCCTAGTACCTAACGGGTTAAGGGTTTAGTAGATATGGCGGGTTTGGAACCTAAAATGTGGAGAGTTTAGGCTAGGTGCAAGCCTTAGGTGCGGGAATGGATTTGGATATGTGATCATATTGTCGCTTAGGACAGGAATTGAGTCTCAAAGAATTTGCTCGAGTACAATAGGTACCTAATAGGATTGGGTATGCTTAGGACCCAATTTTGTCTTAGAGGTCATGCGCGTGACCAAGCTCATTTGGCAATTGCGAGGGTAGGTTTGGGATGAGACCAAATGTGTTAGGGACACAAGAATTGACCGGATGGATTTTGAGATTTCTATGGCATGGCACGGTATGCGGGAGATCCTATGTGTTTTGAGCAGGTTTGAGGTTCGGACTCGTGGGCCAGCCAAGCTTAAGATCCAAGGAGGTTAAGGAGAGGATCGTGTGGGTTCGAGGTTTGGAATCGACATGGATTAAGTAGGTTAGAGACCTAAGGGGTTGAAGGTCAGACTAAGCAGTCTTTCGAGGCTGATGGGTGACACCAGGTTGGTAGAGGGGTTTAGACCCAAGAGGTATAGACGGCATAGATTTAGTTGGTCACACCAAGAAGACATGGGAACTAAAGAGTTTTAAGGGCTGAGATCTAAGGTTATAGACCTAGAGGGTAGACAATCTTGTGACCTAAAGGGTTTAGTAGTTGAGACCTAAATTATGGATCAGATATGCTAGAGACCTAAAAGATAGGTGTTTGGCAGACTCGGATAGGCTTAAGATCTAAAGGATCGTTCAACAGATTAGACTGTGTAGACCTAAGAGGTTGGACCTAAGAGGATAAGAGAGCCATGGCTTAGACAGGGTAAGAACGAGTATGTGTTGGTAGATTTGAGATCCAGGAGATATGGTAGGCTCGAGACCGGTAGGTTCGGGACCTAATGGGTCACTCCAAGGATTTGGCTTTGGTAGATCGGTTTAAGGTTTGAGGTTTTGGATAGAGACGTTTTGAGGCATCAGGAGTCACACTACGAACTTGTGTGTGGTCGAGCTAAGGGGTTATAGTGTAACCTAGGTAAGACTCATCGGGTAGGCTCGGGACCTAAGGTTTTGAATCAGGACGGTCTGAGGCCTAAGGGGTCATGGTCTGACCTAGGTAAGACTAAGTATTGCGATCAACTAGGTTGGCACCTAAAGAGTTGACGGCTTAGTCCTAGGGGTTCCCTAAAGTGTGGAGATAAGGTGTAGGACCGAGTCGGTTTATGAATCACAGAGATGGGTCTTAGACGGATCAAGGATGTTTTTTCAATTTTGTGGAGACCGAGAGTGCGTGTTTATAAACAAAGTGTCGGGGAAGTGAAAACTCTTGAAAGTGTTATGATTTTATAAAGATGCCTTATAATTAATTATGATTCTAGTAAATTCAAATAGTTTGTCACGTGATGAGTTTGACAACGAGGGATGCCCTTCTGCTAAGTATGTCTTTGTTGAAGTTTCGGTGTTCTCTAAGAAACCACAGAGTCAGCCCATTCTGTTGGGGATTCTCTTATTTGGTGAGCGGGTATCCTCCTTCCTTTGAGAAATTCTACGTCGAGCTTGATGATGAGGGATGCCCTTCTTCTAAATATGTGCTGTTGAAGCCCCGGTATCCTTTTTAGAAACCACATATTCAGTCCGTTTTTGTTAGGGAAGTCCCAGTTTGATGAGGGCGTAGAGCGAGGTTTCCTACCTCCTTTAAGACGCACCATTTTTTTTTTGCTTAGACCGCCTTTGCGGGTTTTCAATCTAGCGGGCATCTCTTTTGCGTCATTTTTTTGAAATCATTTAGTCAACTAAAAAAAAAGGAAAAAGAATTGTTTGAAAACATGCAGGGGCATTTTAGAGAGAAAAAGAGAGAGCGAGAGTGCTCGTATATCGACTCTTTGACCAACTATGAGAGGTATATGTATCATTAGAAGGAAGCCCTGTGTTTGCACCCGAGAAGATCCTCGCTCGCCTTTTTTATTTGAGAGTCACCACCATGTTGTTGAACGGAACACGGACCGTGAGATTCTTGAGTTCGGAGGTTAAGTTATGGATTGGGAAGGTCAAGGAGAACCCAATCCACCCAATCTAGGATTGGTCTTGCTTAGGTGTTTTTAATCAAATAAAGAACAAGTAATTAAAACAAATAAAACCAATAATTAATTTCTTAATTATTAGAATGTCGGATCATGTGCTTCGAGACCATCTCCATGGATTGGAGAGGCTCTAGGCTGATCCTTTTGATGGGATTAAACTACTCTAAAACAAAGAATGAGATGAGAAGTAGACATTAAAAGCGTATGAGTTTACCTAAAGCATTCTTGAGATTCCAATTGATGGCTTTGACTAAGGCCTTGATGATCCAAGAGTTTTGTGATGATTTTGGCTTGAAAAGATGAGTTTTTGATGGTGTTTTGGTGTAAGGGAGGAGTAAAAACGGGATTATTGAGAGAAGGACTGATTAGAGAGTTGTTAACCTCCTTTTATGGTGAAAAAACTCTATTTTATAAGTATTGGATTACTTAGGGACCAAGTATAGGAGTCCTAAATTTGGTAGGTGATAAAGTCCTTATTTGGAGATGTTAAAGGAGGTAGGAAATCAGTAGGAAACATCTAGGAAGTATCCTAATTAGATGTTTCCCGGATTAGGAGAGTGCTGGCCAAGAAAAAGATCGGGACGGAAAAAGAAAGTGATTATGACTCGCAGACAGAGGAGATGTCTTGTACGAGGCATCCAGTGAAAAATTACTGTTTTATCCTTGTCTATAGTTTCTTTGTTCAGTTTGGCACCTAACTAATGGAGTCAGTCAGAAACTTAATGAAACATGTCAAAACTAACGAGTTTTCAACAAAACACGAAGGAGAGACACAAAAGTAGTGTAATCATGATTGTGTGTTCAAAATGGAGTGTCTACACCATGCTTGACAGAAACTAAGTGTTTAGCTCTTCCTAGATTGTATAAAAGAAGACTTGTGAGATATTTGAAAATTATTTTATTCAAGATTCTCATTTGATTGCTCGAGAATGGACCTCGTTGATAATAGATGTGGCCACGTCGCTGGGGAACTATCTAACGGCCGGAGCTAATAAAAACGAAACGACTGCGTTTTTGATCTCCAATAATTGTAATAAGTAAATAGATTTTATTTATGGGTAATTAGAAATACGAAACAGGGCTAACGCCGTTAGCTCTTTCGTATTCCGTGTGAATCAAATCACTCCATGTACTTTTAGTCTCTTTAGCTCCCTCGCTTTTGTCTGTAGTTCATTTTTCGTTTTCAGAGAGCGGGAACTCACAAGAGCTCGAAAGACGAGAGAGGCGATCAAAATCAAGAACATAAATTAAACTGCATATACGGATTGATTTCAATTGGAAATTGTAGTTATTTGTTCCTTCCTCACTTCTTCGTCAATCAGTTGCTATCTCGTAAGTGGTTTTTCTCTTTGCTCTGTTCTCGTGTTTTGAATTGAATCTCAGCGATGGTGTTTAAATTTTTTTTGAATGTGAACGACGAAAACCTATGTTTCTTGAGTTTTGATGACGATGAATTTGTGTGTATTCCCTTTGTCGTTTGAAATCTCATTGATTTGATTGTTTATTTGAAAACCCTAGATAAATGTCCGTGATGTGTTCGGGTCCGTATGTACAACAAAGCTGATATATACTAGAGTGTTGTGTTTGCGAGGTTGGCTCGACATGTTGCACAACTTTTACATTATGAGTGTACCCTTTACATGTGTAAGGCCTTTTTTAAACATATTATTAATTTTACATAGATACTTGGTACTAGGGGCTCCCACTCTTGATTTGATACCCTCCTGTGGATATTATGGATGTAGCATTGTACTATTAACTTTTTATCTAGGGTTAGGAATCTGTTTTGCTTTTGAATTGGTAAGTGATAACCATTACATTATATGTAAGAATTTACTTTGTTTTTGAAGTAGTTGATAACCATTACATTAATGTAAGAATTTGATTTGTTTTTGAACTAGCTGGTGATAACCATTACATTATTGCAGTGATCATGGCTAAACGTAAAGAAAAGACTAGTCCAAAACAAAAAAAAATTGGTGTTGGTTAAAGTAAACTTTCTTTGAAAAACCCAACATCTTCAAAGAAAGATGTTGTAAAGATGAGGAGACCTGCTTCAGCGTATTTAGTGTGGAGAAAAGAAACTATAGAGAAAATGAAAGCAGACGGGAAGACGTTCCCTAAACATCGGGTTTGTGCCTTCCATGTTTATGTTTATGTGGTGATAATAAATATATGGTTTTGATATGGTAATCTGAAAATGTTAGATCGACAAACTATTGAATGAGAAATGGCATGGTATGACGCAAGATCAGAGGGATGCACATGTCAATAAGAAGAAGGCAGTATGGAAGGAATACGGTGAAGCACGAGGCGAGAAGGCTCCAAAGACCAAGAAAACAAAGGTACATATATTTGTAATTGTTGTTATGCAGATAATGAAGATTGTTCTTATATTATAGTGTAAATTACTATTGGTAATGGAGTATTTACGTAATGTTAGGAGGAGTCATTTCATACAAGATGCTCCCCTGGGTCGATGGTTAAGTTGACCGAACAACTCAACGCTGACCAAAAGGCTGCGGTGAAGGACATTGGATTTGGTGGATTGTTGGAGATAAATTGTAGATCGTTAAAGCATGACCTTGCAATGGATGTAGTCAGTAGATTCATCGCATGTGATTCAAGTGATTTAAAGATCATGGTAACGGATTCTTTGTCCATCAGTTTTGATGCATTAGATGTTGTTGATTGCCTTGGCATTCCCAGTGGGCCAATTCAGTTGAAATTGGGGGAGGATAATTCGAGAGAAGAAGTTCCTGGGTTTATGGATTGTACGTACAAGCAAATGTTGCAGTTATTGAGTGATATGGATGGTGCAGGTGATAACTTCAAGCATTGGTTTATTGTGTTTGCGTGTGCCACTTTATTGTATCCTCTGTCCTATGGAAGGGACTGCAGGGAAATATGGGATAGCATTGTATATGTTGATAAGATTAAGGATTATAATTGGGCCCAATTAGTGATAGATGGGCTATTGGGTGCTAGTTGTGGTTTTGAGGTCGGGAAATCATATTATACAGGATGTGTGTTTTTCCTTCAGGTTAGTTTAGATAGTTTGTTTTTGTTTTTGTTTTTTTTCTTATTTATTTAAATTTGAATGTTGTTACTACTCACTGTTATATTAGATTTTGTTTTGGGATCGAGTGCGAGTGGCAGGCATAAATATCAAGCGCGAGGTACCGCATGTGAAGACTTGGACGGATGCTAAAATCAATGAAATATTGAAGAAGGAAAAGAAACTGAAAAAAAGGTGTTGGTGTAAGCACAATGGTACTGAAAAACAATCTGATGTGATGTTTTTTTAATCAGTTGCGCCGTGTTTGATCTTTCAATGTAATGTACTCTACGGGGTGTATTCACAGGTGTTGGGTCGTTATAAGGATTCCCAAACTTGTAACACCTATGAATTACAAGGAGGAGCGGTCGCGACCAGAGCTCGTGATGTGGAGGACACATATGTTATGGCTAGTGCGTTGTTATTCCGCGTTGTTGTTTTTGGGTATTAAATTTTTTTCATATGGTAACGATTCTATTTAACTGCATTCAGGAAAGGGTTTATGAGATTGCGCGTTGCTCGCGAATAATTTCGGATATGAATGCTAAAGTTGTTAAGTGCAATCTGGAGTTGGCTGAATACTTTTCCTGTAAGAATAAGGGAAAGATGAAAATTGACGAGATTGGTTATGGCAGCGGGGCAAACAAGCACGTACGGAGGGAGCGAAGAACAAACACGATAAGTCTGTTGAATCATCTTCGGATTGTGAGTATGTTCCTGATTCAGATGATAAGAGTAGCGAAGAAAGTAAATCACAGGGTGAATCAGGGAGTGAATCAGAGAGTGAATCAGAGCGTCTAGGTGAGGGACATAAACAAAAGTGCGGTGATGGTCGAGGCAAAGATGATGAAGTAATGGAGAAAGAGGGGGCTCTTACTATGGAAGTGCGGGAACCGGAAGACTGAGGAGGGTGGGAAATCCGAAGAGCGTCGTGATATTGGTGGCAATGGTGATGAATTATTGGGGAAAGATTAGGCTCCTACTATGGAAGAGGGAGAATCGGAGAAAGAGGTTGGAGAGAAAGATGATAGTGTTGGTGGCCAAGTTGATCCGGTATTGGAGAAGGATGGGGCTCTTACTATGGAAGAGGGAGAAGCGGATAAAGGGGTTGGTGAAAAGTCTGAAGACCCTCACCATGTTCGTGACGGGGGTGATGAGGTACTGGAGAAAGATGGGGCTCTTACTATGGAAGAGGGAGAATCGGAAAAAGGGGTTGGTGAGAAGTCTGAAGACCGTCATGGGACTCTTGCTATGGAAGAGGGAGAGTCAGCCTAAGATGGTAGCGAACTGAGCGATGAGCGTGTTGATGATGTTACAGGTGGGGCATCAAATGATGGTGGAAATGATGTCCCTAATAATCATTCGGAAAGGGACTTGAGTTCAGCACAAACCTGTATACATAAAGTTGTTGGTGATATCGATGCGATGGAGGTGGAACAAGTGTCGGGGACTGAGGCTGAGGGGTGTGGGGAGACTAGAGAAGATATCTTTGATGATAGAGGTGATAGAAAGGATTTGGGTCCTTCCGGTTCACCTAGCCATACACCGAGTGTAACGCCTCGAAATCATAGGTTTGATATGAACCATAGAATTTGACACGTCCCTACTACTAATATCTGGATATAAACCAAATCTTTTACAACTATACACCCCTAATAATCAAGGAAATACGTTACTTGAGATGGTTCAAACACTTCACCCCATTTAAACTTTACATTCCCACTTACTAATCTTAACTTTTAACTGCTCGGCACATAAGTCGGCAAACAAAAGATAACAACATCATATATACAAATGTACCCCAAAAGTTCTGAGTTTAACTCACTCAGATTTAACCGTCGTCCTCACAACTAAATAGTAACATTTAACCTATCCAAAAGTGGTTTCCCCCCCGAAAAGAACTTGCTACAACGATCCTCACCTCGTGCTATCACTAGCCTTCTTGGAAAATAAGGAAAACAAAGAAACAAGAAACGGGGTGAGATAAAATCTCAGTAAGTTACTACTATAGCTACATGATATGCATACACATGATAATGAAGCATAGAAGGATCACATATAGCAATGCATCAAGTAGCAAGTCATATGAGTAGCTAATCCTACCCATTATGCAACACGTGTAACTAAGTACACATTACAAAGGATATTTCTTTTCTCCTTATTACTCCATACCCATTCATAACCAAAACTTTCAACTGATGTTACCGTTGATGTAGGCCTTCATAATGAACGTAGCTTCATAATATCAATGGAGACCCGTTACCCAGTATCTCAACCCAAGAATAAAGAGAGCTATCAATCATTGTGCATAATGCTCCAATAATTGAGGAAGCTAGACCCCTACCATGATCAAGAGTAGGAGCAAACGGTCTCAGATGCATAGATTCACAGTTATTACTTAGACCCAGCACTCATAATAAACATGAACCTATACACCCCCAAAACAACAAGCCAGCTGGACACACATGTAAGTACATAAGTAATATTTACTTGACATTACAAAACTAGCACTAGGCCCAAAGTAGGGGACTAGTCCATTGACCACATAAATCATGTAAGTACAATTGCATATTCTAGTCAATTCAACTTGTAGCACAATTGATGTTCATCATTCACCATTTAAGCCCATATACATTAGACTTGACACTCACAACAACCTTCCCAAAACACTCCTACAATTACCCTAGACCATCCTCTAAGGCCAAACCAAGATCACCCTTCCATTCACCCATTTGGAACCATTGTTCATTCACAGGGGAGTGTGTGTGGCCGCCCAAGGAGGGGTGTGCGGTCGCCCACTTAAAAGAAAATCAAGAACAAAACCTTCCAGAAGATTGTGTGGTCGCCTGCCCATTTTGGGCGGTCGCCCACTTACTCGACATGCCCAAAAACTGGGAATTTCATACTCAATCCCAAACCAACAACAACAATTTTTCCAAAAATTGACATACTTCACTAACTTTGCAACAATTGATACATAGAACAATTTTATAACCATTTTAACATTTAAAAAGGGGAATTAGTAACTTACCTATCCCGAAAGAGTATCGAAGAAAATATATTTGAACCGGTAGAAATGACCTATTCAATGCCTTGATCATTTTTATATAATTAGTTTTTAAAACGGAGAAGTAAATAAAATGTAAGAAATTGAGAAAGGAGGAAACCCTACCTTAATGTTCTTTGCACACAGAGAGATGGATTCTACTAGGTGTGTGTGTGTATTGTTACACAGAGAAAGAGAGATGAGGATGAAGATGGGTGGTGATCTTTATATGTATTCCCCATTTTCCTCCTAAACTCCCCCAATTCCCATAATACCATTAAAGTACTAACCTCTTAAATACCACCTAGGCCCACAAGTCACACTAGCTCCTTTATGCAACTTAACAAAATTTAAATAACCAACACATATTCTCAAATAATATATGAAAAATCCTAAAATATTACCTAGCACATAAAATGCACACTTATATCATTTAACACTTTCAACTAAATACCACATAAATCACATAATAAATAATTATAATTATGAAGAAAATAAAAATATGAAAATGAAATTGGGTGAGGCGTTACATCCTCCCCACCTTAAAAGAAAATTCGTCCGCGAATTTATTTATCTAAATGATCATAATTACTTACCGAAGTTATCAAATAGACTCGGGTATTTTTCTCGCATTTCTCGCTCGGTTTCCCAAGTAGCCTATTCAATCTCATGATTCCTCCATAACACTTTCACGAGTGGAATCTTTTTAGTACACAGGACTTGTTCCTTCCAATCAAGAATCTCCACCGGTTATTCCTCTTAGGACAAATTAGGTTGAAATTCAATAGGCTCATACTCAAGTACATGTGATTCATCCGCTATATACTTACAAAGTGTAGAGACATGAAATACATTATGTACCCCAGATAATGATGGCGGTAGTGCCAGTCTATAAGCTAGTTTCCCAATCGTTTCAAGGATTTCAAATGGTCCGATATACCGAGGAGTCAACTTTCCTTTCTTCCCAAATCGTTTCACACCTTTCTGAGGCGATACCTTTAAGAACACAAAATCACCCATTTGGAATTCAAGATCCCTTCTTCTATTATCAGCATAACTCTTTTGACGACTTTGAGCTGTCCTCAATCTATCTCGAATCAATTTCACACTTTCCACAGATTGTTGAACCATTTCGGGTCCCAAAAGCTTTGCTTCCCCGACTTCATGCCAACATATTGGTGATCTACATTTTCGACCATACAATGCTTCGTAGGGGGCCATTTCAATGCTAGACTGATAGCTGTTATTATAGGCAAATTCAACTAACGGTAAATGCACATCCCAACTACCTTTGAAGTCAACCGCACATGCTCGTAACATATCCTCAAGAATCCGTACCAACCTTTCTGATTGCCCATCTGACTGTGGGTGAAATGCTGTGCTGAAATTCACTTTCGTACCCATTGCACCTTGAAGAGCTTGCCAAAATCGGGATGTAAAACGAGGATCTCTATCGGATACTATACTCATAGGAACCCCATGAAGCCGAACTATTTCCTGAACATATAAAGAAGTTAACTGAGTTAATGAATACCCCATGGAAACAGGTAAAAAGTGAGCAGACTTGGTTAACCGGTCTACTATAACCCAAACAGCTTCGTAACCCCTCCGAGTACGTGGTAAACCAGTTACGAAGTCCATCGTGATATGCTCCCATTTCCATTTCGGAATCTCTAAAGGTTGTAACAGACCCGCTGGACGTTGATGTTCCACTTTCACTTGTTGACATGTTAGACACTTAGACACATAATCTGCAATCTCCCTTTTCATACCGTTCCACCAGAAATATTTCTTCATATCTTGATACATTTTCGTACTTCCTAGATGTATGGTATACTTTGTCTTATGAGCCTCCTCCAGTACTTGCTGTTTAATCTCACCATCTGCTGGAATACACACCCTACCACGAAATGTAAGAATTCCATAATTATTTAAGGCAAAGTCGGGTTGTCTACCCCCTTTCATTCCATTAACAACCTTCTGCAATTCAGGATCAATCACCTGAGCTTCTTTAATCTGTTGAAGTAAAACGGATGTAGCTCTTATATTCGCAAAACTCATGTCATGACTCGATTCATAAGGGTTCCAATCTCGAAAATCTTTTAACAATTTCCACTCTCGTGCCATTAAATGTGCAACATAAGTATTCCCGCTCAACGCATCAGCCACCACATTTGCCTTTCCTGGGTGATACAAAATCGTACAATCATAATCTTTCAGTTTCTCCATCCATCTGCGTTGTCTCATGTTGAGTTCTTTCTGAGAAAACAAATACTTTAAGCTCTTATGGTCCGTGAACACTTCAAATCTAGATCCATATAAGTAATGCCTCCACTTATGCAATGCAAATATAATCGTAGCCAATTCTAAGTCATGAGTAGGGTAATTCTTCTCATAAGGAGTTAACTTCCTCGAAGCATAAGCAATTACTTTACCATTCTGCATCAGCACACAACCTAATCCATCCTTGGAAGTATCCGTGTAAACAACAAAATTATCGGATCCACTAGGCAAGGCTAATACTGGAGCAACTGTCAATCTTCGTTTCAACTCTTGGAAGCTTGCTTCACATTTACCATCCCATTCGAAGGCTATAGATTTTCGTGTCAAACTAGTCATTGGTGTAGCAATTTTGGAAAATCCTTCAATAAACCTCCGATAATAACTTGCCAATCCTAGAAAACTACGTACCTCGGTGACTGTTGTTGGTCTTTTCCAGTTAACTATAGCCTCTACCTTTGAAAGATCGATAGAAATACCCGCCGCTGACACCACGTGTCCCAACAAAGAAACTTCTTCCAACCAGAAGGCACATTTACTAAATTTGGCAAATAACTGCTTTTCCCGAAGAACACTCAATACAATCTTTAAATGTTGCTCATGCTCAGCCTTTGATTTAGAATAGACCAAGATATCATCAATAAAAACCACCACAAAACAATCCAGGTAAGGTTTAAAAACTCGATTCATCAAGTCCATAAATACTGCAGGAGCATTCGTCAAACCAAATGGCATAACCACAAACTCATAATGTACGTACCTGGTGCGTAAGGCTGTCTTCGGTATATCCTCCTGTCAGACTTTCAGCTGATGATACCCACTTCTTAAGTCAAGTTTCGAATAGACTACGGACCCCTGAAGTTGATCAAACATGTCATCAATGTGAGGTAACGGGTACTTATTTTTAATGGTTACCTGGTTAAGCTCTCTGTAGTCAATACATAATCTCAAAGTACCATCCTTCTTTTTAACAAATACAACTGGTGCACCCCACGGTGACACACTAGGCCTGATGAACCCTTTTTCAAGTAACTCCTCGAGTTGTTTCTTCAGTTCCCTTAACTCATCTGGAGCCATTCTATACGGAGCTTTGGATATCGGTGTTGTACCTGGTAATAACTCAATACAAAACTCAAGTTCCCGGTCAGGTGGCATACTATACTCGGTAGAAAACACATCTGGAAATTCAGATACGATAGGAATATCTTCGAACTTTGCTACGGACATACTCTTGTCAACAACACATGCAAGATACCCAGTACAACCACCAGATAACAATTTTCTAGCTTTTAAGGCAGATATAACATGAAAACTACACATAGGCCTATCACCCTCAAATATAATTTCAGGTAAACCCGGCATAGAAAAAGTAACCACCTTTTGTTGACAATCAATAGATGCATAATGCATATAAAGCCAATCCATACCAAGTATGTAACGACCCCAAAACCTGTCCCTATCTATTTTATGTTTTTGGGAATTTTAATTTGACATTATGTGTGCATTTTATGTGTTAGAAAATATTTTTATGACTTGCATATATTATTTGAGTATATGTGGTAGTTAAAGTGTTAGTAGAAATTTTGTTAAAAGGAATAAATGAGTTAGTTGAAACTTTAGGGTCCAAAGTGTAACTTTAAAGTTTGGGGGTTTAGTTGTTAGGAATGAAAGTAGAAGGACCAAAGTGGAAATTTTATAAAAAAATCAACTCCTTCTTATCTTTTCTTTCTTTCTCTGCGTAACACTTCACACACACTCACACTTTTATTTTCTACCCTCTCTGTGTTCATCGAAGAAAAAGGTAAGTTCATTTCATTTTGATTTTATATCTTTTTAATTACTTACCCGTTTTAAAAACTAATTATATAAAAATGATCAGGGCGTTGAGTAGGTCATTTCTACCCGAACAAAACATATTTCTGCGATACTTTTTCCGGAAATAGGTAAGTTACTAATCCCCCATTTAAATATTAAAATGGTCATCTAATGATTATATGTGCTATTTGTGATGGAATTTGTGAATTATGATAAGTTTTGGTAAAGTTAGTCTTGTTGGGTATATTGGAGTTTGATGGGTTTGAAAGAGGTGTTTTTGGTACTGGGTTTATACCCATATTGTTGCTAATTTTTAGTTTATGAGAAGTACTGAGTTTGTTGGCTATTTGAGTGTTAATTTCTGGGCATTTAGGTGACTGGAAATGGGTTTAATCGTTATGTATAGGTTAGGTTGGGAGTATGTTAGTATAAGTGGTTGAAAGTATACTCCTACTTGTGGGACGGTAAAACATTATCTTGAGTTAAATGTTAAATAAGTATATTATAAAAATTATACTATTATTCGTGGGACGGGGAAATGAAAGAAAGTATTTCTAAATGAGTATATTAGTATATTAGAAAAAATTATACTTATACTTTTGGGACGGTGAAACGAAGGGAGTATAATTTATTCAAGTTTTGGCCTGTCGAGTGGGGTGGGCGGCCGCCCAAATAGGGCATGCGGCCGCACTCTTATCTGAAAGATTTTGTTCTTGGAACAGGGCTAGTTGGGCGGCCGCACAGGGTAGGTGAGGCGGCCGCACAGTCCAATCTGGAAGGTTAAATTGTTCAAATTTAATTGATTAAAGGTTCAATTTTGGTCTAGGTCTTAGATGATATCCTAGAGTACCTAGAGGGTTGTTGTGGAACACTCTTGTGTTTGAAATGGTTCCTTTGTGAACATGAGTGTTGTGGAATTCGACTGAATGTTAAGTGGATATTGTTGAACATCTTTTGATATGGTTTAGATTGGTTCATCTTTATGATGCTTTCGTGGGGTTTCTTACTTTGAAATCCCTTGTGTGAGAAATGGGTTTAACGTACTTGGTTGTTGAGGATCGTGTTCAAGTTTGTGCAAGATTGTTGTTTGACTTAATGTCATTGATAAAGGATTGTGTTGTGACTTAATGTCAATGTTGTGAACTCTTTTATGAGTAATGTGTTTGCATCTTTGTGATGACTTTGTGTGGTTCCCTACTTTGGAATCATGCCCCGGTTGTTGTTTAAGCAAGTATTCATTACTGTGCTCTTGTGTAAAGTCCAGCTGGTACTTTTTGTTGTGGTGTCGGGACAGTGGTAGGGATTACATCATTGTAAGGCTTCTATCATTGGTTTCCCATTGTTTATGATATCAGGCAGTGGTAGAGATTACAATGGCACACGAGCCAAGTTCATTGTAAGGCTTCTATCATTGGTTTCCCATTTTTAACCCCCTTCCTTAGGCCAAAGGTTGGGCACTTTGGGTTATGACTTGGTGTCATTTTCCCCTCTTGTTGTTGTTGTTATTGTTTGGTTCATGAACCCGTTTCAGCCCTTTGGTGCTGTTCAGTTGATACCTCTCTGATGGTTATGTTTGTTTCGAGTACGGGATCCCGGCTTAAGCTATTTATGCTACTCAACTGGTTTTCTCAGATGGTTATGTTTGTTTCGAGAACCTTGCCTCACAGTATCCACGTATGAGTGTTTATTTCCGCCTTATGTGCTGCATGATGAGTTGGTCGTTATTTCCAACTGGTATGGGACGGTTGGCGATAGGGAGCCTCTCATGTTATGTACTATATGATATATACTATTTGATTATTTGTTGATATTGTTTCTTTATGATTACCATATCAGCATGTAACGTAGTTGCATTTTAGTAGCTTACTGAGATTCATTCTCACCCCTTATTTGTTTACTGTTTTAGATAAAGGCAAGTCCAGGGAATAGGATACTTTGGCACGGGAGGACGTTACAGTGGTAAGAGTTGGGATTTGTTTTGTAAAGGCTACATTACTTAGATGTAGTACTTTTGGGTAGAGTTTCCTTGACTTTATCATCATGTAACACCTATATTTTGGATAATGTCGGTGTATGTACATTTGTATAAAAGTTTGTAAGCCTTCGGGCTAAATACTTTCGTTTGTGAAAGTTGTTTGAAAGTTAAAGGAAGTCTTTGAACTTCAAGTGTGAATTTTGTTAAACTTTATGAAAGTACATTTCAAAAAATTTTCTAAAAGTGTTTTATAAAGTCTTCCAATCGTGTCCCGAGCGTGGGGCCAAGTAGGACCACGAGTCTGGGGCGCGACAGTTGGTATCAGAGCCTGGTTGTAGATGGTCTAGAATGACTAAGTGACCTAGGAGGGTAGTTGTGTAGAGAGTGAGTAACGTTGAGTGTTTTATGCAGGTACTTATTGAAAAAATGGTTGGAACAGAAGGAAATCAGTCAGGGCCTTCAGGGTTGGGTAATGCTAGAGACGAGGTTCGAACAATGTTCCAAGGTATGTTTGAAACTGTAATGAAAAAAATTGACGATATAGTGGATCATAAAAGCAAGGTTGAAGCCTCAGATGTGACAAAACAAGGAGAACAGTTAAAACCTCAACCCCAGCTTGGTGATAGTAGGGAATCTTTTCAAGGGCCACATAATAGAAGAACTCAAGGTAAACGAGTATGTAGCTATTGTCGAAGGACAGGACACTCAGAAGAAAGATGTTGGAAGAATCAAGGAAAATGTATGAGATGTGGTCAGTTGGGTCATTTTTAGAAGGAATGCCCTAGATTTAGAGTACAAGCATCAGGAAGTGCAGTTGGGTCTTCTCAGGGCCAGAAGAGGGATTCTTCAGGGAAGGTTAAGGTGCAGGATCGTGTTTCTGCCATCAATCAACAACAGATTTCAGATCCTTCTAATGTGATTGGAGGTATAATTTCTACGTCTAGTTTAAGAGCACATACACTTATAGACCCTGGATCTTCGCATTCTTATGTGTTTGTGCATTTTGCTTCTTGATTTCATGTGTCTCCTGAGTCTCTACCTTATGTGTTAGAGGTGTCTATCCTAAGGGGGAGTGTTTGGTGATTGATAGAGTGTTGTGCACTTGTGATGTGCAAATTTGTGAGCATGTTTTACTTGCTGGTTTAGCTATATTGCTATAGCAAGATTTTGATAGTGTTGTGGTGGAGTCTTATATGCTAGTGTGCTTTAGTTAAGCATGGTAGATATATGTGTTGGCATTCATGCTATTTATGCATTAAAGTATAATTTTTTTTTTAGCACAAGGTTGTGCCTGGTATTTGGTTTAGGGGGTTAGCAGCAGAGTGTTTGCATCTAAAATTGAGAATGTACCATTTCTTTGAGAAATCTCAGATAGATTTTCTATTGAGTAGTATATGTTACTTGATGAGAAGCTTGGGTTATCTTGAGTTGTTATGGTGCAGTGTTGCAGTGTTGATATCTAGTCCAATATGCTTATAACATTGGTTGAGTTAAAGGAGTAGATGATTCAACTTGAGACATTTCTTGATAACGGATTTATCACGTTTAGTATCTCTACGAGGGGTGCATCGATATTGTTAGCATGAAAAGACGTGGATTTATAACTTGTTATCTTATATGAGTGGTATGTTTAATCAACTCCAGAGATCAGTGATTTATTCAGAATTTGACTTGAAGTGATTATCATCAGTTGAACATTTGAGTTGAGTATATTTTAAAGATGGTTTTTCATACCAGGTATGGGCATCATAAATTGTGGTCATAGTGTTTGAATTAACAACTACTTCAGTGGTATTGTTGGATATGCTGAGTTGTATCTGTAGCCGTAATTGAATTGCTTTGTGAGAGGCAACAGTTGTGAAATCAAGGCATTATGTCTTCTTGTTAGAGGATATATTATTTTGAGGAAGTTTCAACTCAGGCATGGTTATTGATTCTTTAAATATGGAAGCAAAAGTAATTGGAAAAATCCTACTTCAGTAGCAGAGGTATGTAACTTGTTGAGATTGGCTTATGGTTAGAGATTCATTGATGGATTTCTGAGGTAGCTACACAGTTAACTTCATGACACAGGAAGATACACTTTCTCGATGGATTATTAAGAGTGAAACGAGTTTAATTGTTGAAACGAGAGTTGATGACAACTTCAGTATTGATATTGCTTAATGGATTTGATTAATGTTACAGTTAACTAGAGGAATGATCAGTGTTACTATTTTCTAGTGGATATATCGAGTTTTACCATTATAGTGGATTTAATAAATTCATTATTCATGGTGATGCCTTGAAGAGTGATTGAGATGTTCATCGCTTTAGAAATGTATGGTAACCATGGGTGCTTTGAGAAGATTGATTCCCTATGAACAAAATTATCCTACCCATAACTTAAGATTGATTGCGATTATACATCCATTGCATTAGAGAATGACTTTTGTGGAGCTATATTTGAAGTGCTTACCGACCATGAGAGTTGACGTATTTGTTTCCTCAAGAAGAGTTTGTAGATACCCGGGGGAGGCCACGGCTTTAGGCTAGAGCGCGTGGATTATCCTAGGATGTCTAATTGATGTTTTAGAGTCGCCACCCACGTTTTTGAGGAACGTAAGAAAACCTAATGTTTATGAACCTAAGTTGATTTACGAAAATAGAGATTCTTTGGGATGAGGGGTTCGGGGGTTAGGTTACGAAATGGGATGTACTTAAACACCCATTTCACCCAAGCAAAGTCGGTCTTGTTTGTTCATAATTCACTTTTTAAGATAAATGTGTTCTTCCTATTAAAATGATGATAAAAAGGGGTTTTAGAGTTTGGAATGTAGGGAGATGACTCCTAGGCCAATTCAATGTAATGAAAGGACCGTTGGTGTCATGTCCCAAATGGTTTTGGGTGATTGCACATTTGATTTGAAGAAGAAGAAGAAGAAGAAGAAGAAGGAGAGGAGAAGTTTTTAAGACCTTTACCTATAATATCCTTAAAAAAGAATCTCTTGTGAAGCCTTGAAGAAGAGATTGAATGTTTTGTTGAAGAAGTCCCAAGAAAAGTCTATGAGAGAAGTGAGTAAAAAGGTTTCAGAGTAATGATTTTCCAAGTCCTCCTCCAATGATGGATTGGAGGGGTTTTAATAGTTGAAAAGTGATTGTTTTTGGAGCCAAACGGAGTCTCCAAGAAATCTTTCCCGGGCAAAATCATGTATAATGAGCAAGGGAGAGATTCTTGGGCAGAATCTGTAACTGACATGCCCCAGAAGCGCGCGCATCCCACCTAGGCGGCGGAAGGTGCGCACGTCTGGCCTCAAGGGGCGGAGGCGCGCGACTCTGAAAGGCAAAATCTGACAGAATGGACTAGAAAGTTAGAACTGTTATTCAGTTTAGTCCCTGGACTTAACGGAGCCCGTCTAGAACTTAACCAAAGTAACAAAAACTAACAGAAAACACTTAGAAGAGGGAGAAACACAAAACCAAGTGTGCAATCGGGGTGAGCGGTCCAAGGCGGGGTGTCTACAGAGCCCCTCGGCGGCGTGGATTGCGAGGCAACACGTCGACAAAAGACAGACATCCGCCTAGGACATCACCAAGAAAAGGAAAAGACTCGATAAAAGAAGGAATTTGAAATCGTGGAGGATAGAGGTGCGCTCCCTGTGTGAGCGGCTTTGAGAGATAAGGGTGTGCTCCCTGTGTGAGCGGCTTTGCCAATAGCGGGATCCGTTTGCTGAGAGCGGGATCCGTTTGCTGGAAGCGGGACCTGTTTGCTGATAGCGAGATCCGTTTGCTGGAAGCGGGACCCAGAGGACCGTTTGCTGGAAGCGGGACCTGTTTGCTGATAGCGAGATCCGTTTGCTGGAAGCGGGACCCGGAGGACCGTTTGCTGAAGTGCGGGACCCGGGGGACCGTTTGCTGATGTGCGGGACCCGGAGGACCGTTTGCTGAAGTGCGGGACCCGGAGGACTGTTTGCTGAAGTGCGGGACCCAGAGGACCGTCTGCTGAAGTGCGGGACCTAAGGGACCGTCTGCTGAAGTGCGGGACCTAGTGGAGCGTTTGCTGAAGTGTAGGACCCGGAGGACCGTTTGCTGAGGTGCGGGACCCGGAGGACCATTTGCTGAGGTGCGGGACCCGGAGGACCGTTTGCTGATATGCGGGACCTAGAGGACCGTTTGCTGAAGTACGGGACCTAGAGGACCGTCTGCTGAAGTACGGGACCCGGAGGACCGTTTGCTGAAGTGCGGGACCCGGGGGACCGTTTGCTGAAGTGCGGGACCCGGAGGACCGTTTGCTTAAGTGCGGGACCCAGAGGACCGTTTTCTGAAGTGCGGGACCTAGAGGACCGTCTGCTGAAGTGCGGGACCAGGAGGACGGTTTACTGAAGTGCGGGACCTAGAGGACCGTTTACTCTGAATGGATATAGATCTTGTTTGATGATGAAGCAGTGACTATGTGGCTCATCCCGGACCAAATTGTTGTCGTGAGTCGTACTCTGATGTTTGACTGTTTGACTTTGACTTTTGATGGGGTGCGGGCACAGTTGACTGCGGAATGCTTTGTGCTGGGGATGAATCGTAAAAACTGATCTTTGAGAAAATAAAAGACACCCTACTTTAAATGGGAGTTTCTATCTTATTTCAGTTTTTAGACATGCCTTAAGGGCGGACCAAATTAATGTGTGCTCTTCCGAGTGCTTGTTGCCGTCGTTTTGAGCTTCTCTCGTTGGTGGGATTGATCTTTTCTGTGGATTGAAGGCGTCTGAGCTTGCCTGGGCTTCTTTCTTGAACTGACAAGGGCTGTTTCTGGAGCCTTCTTATGCCTGGGACGCGGGCGCTTCCTCTCTCGGACATGGGACGCGCGCGCCTTGTAGACTGGTGTTGGGAGGCGCGCGCCTCTGGGAGGTGAAATTCAGGGCCTGATATTTGCTGGCCAAAAGATCCTCCAACAGCTATAATATCAGCTTCTGGTCGACAATTCGATTCCAACAGCCATCTTCTGTCATTTTTGAGCACCATTCTATTACCCAATCTTGTTTATAACCTTCTTTCCCATGGCCTCCAACCTTTTAGTCTTGATGCCAAGGTTGTCTAGAGTTACGAGAAGGATTTGTCGACCTTCGTGTATTATTTTAAGACCCATCCCAAAAATTCCTTCATTAAAGATTTCGGGCTTCGAATTCTCTTCACTTTGCGGACATTGAAGCCGGATTGAGACTTGTTGAAGGCTGCTGCAGCCTTTTGGGATTGTGACAGCCGTACATTCAACTTTTCGGCTAATGAAATGGTGCCGACCGTTGATGATTTTGGGGCCATTTTGGGTATGCCTTTGGCCGGTCGGATTGCCGTCCCCAAGTATTACCGCGGTGTTGTTGATTCTTGGGTTGACATTCTGAATCTCCCTGTCGGAGAAGTGAAGAAGATGATGCACGGGACCGTTGTTGACATAACTAAGCTTCCGATGTTTTTCAGTTTGCATTCGGAAGATGTCGCGGCTCAGTCCTTTAAGAGAAATGCCATGGCTGTCTGCCTTTTCAGCGAGGTTTTGTTTGTCACTTCCCTGGGTACTACGGATGCGCAGTTGGCTGAAATTGTGTTGCAGGCGAAAGGACAGTGGTTTAGCATAATTCCGCTCATTGTAGGAGAGTCCTTGCATGGTTTGAACGAATTGCACCGTACGGGCGAGATGCGACGGGGAAGCCCCTTGCTTTTGACCATATAGTTTCGGGAGCATTTCAGGCTTTATGCATTGGATGGCGACCTTTCTCCTTTTGCTGTTCATAGGCGTTGGTTGCTGATTAGAGATTTGACCGAAGAGGGTTGGAGGAGAGTTTTTGCTTCTCGCCTTACAGCTGACATTGAGTGGTGTCCTTGGGGTCTCCGTCCTTTTGTGGAGTGGACTTTCGGTTTCCAGCATGTGGTTTTACCCGGATTGAGGGACTCTTCGTTTTATCAGCTAGAACGGGTTTTGAGACAGTTTGGTCGTCAGCAAATAATTCCTTTTTCGAGGAATGGGGTAATTCGTCCAGTTTCTTATATGGGTCCGGGCTTCTCGGATGAGCTTCAGTTGGCTTGGGGAGATGATCGTGACCATTGGATTTCCGCTCCATTGTATCGGGGCAGCATTTTTCTTCCCGAGAGTTACTTGGATCATTTGCTTGGTACCGTCTACCGTGGCATTACTTGGGTAGATGCTCTTCGGGCGGAGTTGCTAGGAAGGGATTTTGAGCCCAGCAGTGCTTTGAGGTACAAGGAAGCTGCTGCTGATGTGAACAACATTCTGACCGACCCTTTCGGTACTCCCTTGGATGACTTTTATACTCGGAGGCGTTCGGTTGCGCAGAAGATATCGGTCCGCATCAGTGTCCCTAGGCCTCCCAAGAAGAGTAGGATTGATGGTCGTTCGGGTGGTCCTTCAAAGGCCAAGAGAAAATTAGATTTTTCCTAGTACCCCTGAGAGATTACAATTAGAATAGACCACTTGTTTTAAGATTTAATGTTTTAATGTCTTTTATTAGCTCAACATTTTCATTGTAATGACAAGAATGATTTAGTGGATGAATAAAAAATTGCATCTCGTTAATTTGAGAATGATTTGGGTATTTGTTTATGTTTTAGACCGCACCCGAAGGTTGCCTACGTTCCTCCAGTGTAGAGGCTCAGGTCTCCGTAGTTCAAACAAACGAAGACCATTTTTTTTTTTTGTGTGCACCCTGTTTTTTGCCTAGACCGCCCTTTCGGGTTTTCAATCTAGCGGGCTTCTTTTTTGCACATGCTCTAATTTTTGCCTAGGCCGCCCTTGCGGGTTTTTAACCTAGCGAGCTTTTTTTTTTTTTTTTTTTTTTTTATGGTCTTCGTTTATTAGACGTAAAACCTCTTCAATTTGTCGAGGTTGACTTCCTATGGCAGTTGATCTCCGTCTAAGTCCACGAGTCGGACTGCACCACCGCTTAGTATCTTCATGACTACGTACGGACCAATCCATCGGGGTCCCCATTTTCCAAGGGGGTTCATGGCATTAGGAGGGTGTTGTCTCAGGACCAAATCTCCCGCACTGATGTTTCGGGGCTTCAACTTTTTGTTGAAAGCCCTAGCCATTCTTTGTTGATAGGCCCTCGTACGTTCGATCGCTCTTAACCTTATCTCGTCGAGTAGGGCTAGCTGTTCATATCGACTTTGCATCCAATCGACTTCATTGACTTGGTTCTCGAGGAGGACCCGCAGGGATGGAACTTCGAGCTCTATCGGTAGCATAGCTTCGGAACCATATACCAGTGCCTAAGGAGTTTCTCCAGTCGCTGTCCGTATTGACGTGAGGTAGCCCCATAATGCTAGAGGTAACTTTTCGGGCCAATCCTTTCCAGTGGAGGCCATTTTCTTCACAATGGTCTCGATTGTCTTATTGGCTGCCTCGACCGCGCCGTTCGCTTGAGGGCGGTATGGAGATGACTTGTGCTTAGTAATCTTGTATTCTACCAGGAGTGCGTCCATTTGTTTCTCGAAGTGAGACCCGTTGTCTGAGATGATCTCATGAGGAACGCCGTATCGGCACATGATGTGGGTTTTCACGAATTCGGCCATTTTCTTGGCGTTGAGAACTCGGTAAGCCTGTGCTTCGACCCATTTTGTAAAATAGTCCACGGCTACTAGGATGAAATATTGCCCGTTTCTTCCAGTAGGGTGAACTTTGCCGATGATTTCTATGCCCCAACAAGAGAAAGGCCAAGGCGTGGTCATATTGTAAAGCTGTGAGGGTGGAGCGTGCTGTAGATTGGCATGGAATTGGCATTTGGCGCACCTCTTAACTTTCTCGATGCAGTCCCTTTCCATGGTACTCCAATAATAACCCATGCGGAGTATCTTCTTGGCCAACATAAACCCGTTCATGTGAGGCCCACATTCACCTTCGTGGATCTCATGCATTATTTCTTAAGCTTCGGTCTCATTTGCGCATAGGAGATTGATCCCCTCATGGTGCCTTTTGTAGACTCTGTCCCCAATCAGTACATATCGGAATCTAGTCTTTGCAATGCCATTTGAGACTTCTTATTGCGGTTCTTGGGATAAGTACCATCCTTGAGGAAATTTATGATATCTGCGTACCACGGGGAGTTTGCTTGGACCTCGTTGATCTCAATACTCATGCAGTATGCCGGACTGTTTCTTCGGGAAATTTTGAAGGGCTTCACCATTTTATCCTCAGGTATTTCGACCAGTGAAGCGATGGTGGCTAGTGCATCAGCAAAACGGTTCTTGTCCCTTGGCAGGTAGTTGAAGGTGATTTCTTGAAATTGTTCAACCAACTCCTCGAGATGTTGACCATACCGTTGCAGAGTCGAGTCTTGAATCTTCCACTTTCCGGATGTCTGATTGATGATGAGCAAGGAATCACCGAATACTTCTAAACTTGTGACATTTCTTTCGAGGGCTTCTTCGAGCCCTGCTATGCAAGCTTCGTACTCAGCGGTGTTGTTAGTGGCTTCAAATTCGAGGCGGATGGCGATTGGAGTGTACATGTCCTTTGGATCAACAAGTAACATTCCTATGCCATACCCATGCTTATTGGCTGCGCCATCGAAAAAAAGTTTCCACTTATTTTCCTCTGTTGTAGCGCAAATTAAATGCTCGTCGGGGAACTGTACATCTTCCCCCTTCACTTCGTCACACGGAAATTCAGCAAGCTGATCACTGAACACCTTCCCCCTGATGGATTTGAGTGTGACGTAAGTGATATCATAGTCGGCGAGCATGAAATACCATTTGGCTATTCTTGTTGACATGAAAGGCTTCTCGAAGATGTAGCGGAGCGGGTCCACTTTTGCTACAAACTTGATTGGGAAGGCCTTCATGTAATGCTTGAGATTTTGAGTAACCCAAACCAATGCAGCACAAGACTTTTCTAAGACAGAGTAGTTCTTTTCAGCTCCTTGAAACCGTCGGCTGACAAAGTAGATAGCATTCTCTTTTGTGGAGTCTCGCTGTTCTTGTGCTAACATAGCCCCTAGGGCTTCATCATTGACAGTGAGATAGAGCAAGAGAGGCTTCTCTTCGTGTGGTGGAACCAAAACTGGAGGGCATGTCAAGTAATGCTTCACTTGGTCGAAGGCTTTTTAGCACTCATCGGTCCATTCTAGAGCCACATTCTTTTTGAGTAGCTTGAAGATTGGCTCACACATGGAAGTGAGTTGGTGCACAAACCGACTGATGTATTGATGTCTGCCCATGAAACCTTTGATTTCTTTCTGCGTCCTTGGGGGAGGCATGTCAATGATTGCCTTGATTTTGGAGGGATCGGCTTCAATTCCTCTTTCAGTGACCATGTAACCAAGAACCTTTCCTCTGATGACCCCAAAAGTGCACTTTGCGGGATTGAGTCTCATCTTGTGTTGTCGAAGCCTTTCAAAGAATTTACGAAGATCGATCAAATGTTGACCATTGGTTCCCTTCGAATGGATGATCATATCGTCTACATAGACCTCGATCTCTTTATGAATCATATCGTGGAATAGATCCGTAACAGCCCTCTGGTAGGTATCCCCAGCGTTCCTTAGTCCGAACGGCATGACTGTGTAGCAGAAGGTCCCCCACGGAGTTGTGAAAGCTGTCCTGTGTTGATCCTCTTCAGACATGAGAATCTGATTGTAACCGCCAAAACCGTCCACAAATGAGCGGACTTCATAGTTGGCAGTTGAATCGACGACCATGTCGATGTTTGGTAGTGGAAATCATCTTTCGGGGAAGCTTTGTTCAAATCCCGGAAGTCCACACAAACTCGAACCTTGCCGTTTGCCTTTCTGACTGTCACAATGTTGGCTAGCCAAGTCGGATACTCAATGGCTTTGATGAAACCCACACTGAGGAGCTTTTCAATCTCTTTTTTGACTTGTAGAGACCATTCTGGCTTGATCTTTCTGAGCTTCTACTTTACTGGCTTGGCATCCTCTCTGATCGGAATTCTGTGCTCTGCGACCTTTCTGTCCAAACCCGGCATGTCTTTGTACGACCATGCGAATACATCCACAAATTCTCTGAGCAGTGCAGTCAATCTGTCTTTGTCTTCCCCCTTGAAGAAGCTGCCAATCTTCGTTTCTTTCGGCTCTTTGTCGGTACCCAGATTAACAACATGCAATTCCTCATCATCCCCTGGACCATTTTCACCACGACAACGAACCTGTTGAGCTAGTTCATTTAGGTATGTTATGTTTTTGTGGTCTATTTCATCATAATTTGAATCGTTATTAACTTGTTCATTAAGTTCGTTATTAGTTAATTCATCATTTATGATGTTTGCAATCTCGGGGTACTCAGAAATATCGAATTTTTCATTAGCAAAGAAAGGAAACACACGCTCGGCTATTGCCTCCATATCCTTTTGGGTGAGGGCATTGGAAACACTCTCGGACTCGAAAGTAAGTGTGAGCCGCTCTTCCTTTATTGCTGTGCGGGGTATGCAACCCATTTCTCGGATCAAGAAATCCACGGATACTAAAGGCCCCTTCGTTGAATACCAGTTGTTGATTGGCTCGGAGCTTGGCTGAATCTTGCCAATAGATGGGCTCTCCATTCCTGTATTGTCGGAGATGGTGTTGACTTGACAATCATCCATGATGGCAAATTCTTCGAACATGGAGGCTAGATCGGATAGTTCTTCCCCCACGGTAACCTCTATCTCGGACTCTATAGTCACTTTCTTGCCCCACCACTCTCGGGGTGACATTGGAGTAGGTTCACTTTCTTATGCCAGTATTTCACAATCGGTGAAGATCTCGAGACCGGGCT
Organism: Campanula takesimana; assembly: GCA_026119855.1. Taxonomy (NCBI): domain Eukaryota; kingdom Viridiplantae; phylum Streptophyta; class Magnoliopsida; order Asterales; family Campanulaceae; genus Campanula; species Campanula takesimana. The sequence continues at coordinate 376,092 of JAOWBW010001163.1, forward strand.
TTCTGACGCCCTTGTCGTTAACCCACGGTTCGGGAAAGATCATGTATGGAACATCTTCCCCTTGGCGAACAAAATAACCGTTTAGTGTGTTGCGGTAAGGTTTCAAGTCAGGGATTTCATATCGTCGACCTTCTTTGCGAGCTTGGGTCCTTTGATTCTTGACTGCTTGCTCGTACTTCAAGTCATCCTTGGTAGGCTCGTATCCCAGACCAAATTTAATCTTGACAAAAGGAACTTCCACGGGGTGTAATATCCCTTGTTGATGCTTCCCCAGGCCAAGACCGGGAAAATGATTCATGTTCCTCATCACGCGGAGGACTTTAGGATTGCCGGGGGCCCATTGTCTGTTTCCCCCTTCTTTGTCAATGGTATTGATGCCGGAGAGAGTGGCATCTTCTATCCCGTGTTGGACTTGGTGAACGGGTTGTCCCCCATTTCTGTGGATGGTGATATTCTCGGCCATGATAGTGACTCTCTCGTCCCCATTTCTGATCTTGACACACTGATGGAGAGTGGAAGGTACCGCATTGGAACTGTGGATCCAAGGTCGGCCCAGAAGTAGGTTGAATGAAGCAGGGACATCAAGTACTTGGAATGGGACGGACATGATCATGCTTCCAAATTCGATATCAACTTCTAACATTCCCATGACTGTATAGGCAGTGTTGTCGTACCCTCTAATGACTTGGGCGGAGGGTCGTAAATCGGAGCTTTTGAGCCCCAGTATGCCCATGACTCGGCTAGGCATTAAGTTGAGTGCGGAACCACCGTCTACTAGAACCCTTGAGATGGGTCTCCCCTTGCCCTTACTTTGAGGTAGATGGCTTCATTATGTTCGGACCCAAATGGCGGGAGGTCCATGTCGGCAAAAGTGATGACATTGCCGAAGTGAATGTGACCTATCATTGCTGTGAGGTCCTCGGGAGTCGTGTCGGGAGAGACTGATGTGTCATCCAAGTTCTTAATGACGAGGTCTCGGTGTTTCTTTGATGATGCAATAAGGTCCCAGATGGATATGTTGGCTTGCGTCTTCTTGAGTTGTGTTAACAAAGGATCTTTGGGTATGTCGCGTGCTTGCGATCTTTGAGAAGAGGTGCTGGTTGCTGCAGTATTGGGAGGGATTGCGCTCGTTGTTACTCGGCCGCTGCGAGTGAGCACGTTCACGGTCCCTTGTAGCTTCTTCTTCCTATTCTCTAAGACTTCCCTCATAATCTCATCATAAGTCACAACATAACAGGAATTATCAAGTTTATTCATATCATCGGAGCCCTCATTCACAATTGGGATCGAATGAGTGGTTCCTTCAAACTCTCCTACCTCTATTACATTGACACCACCCTCATTAGGGATTATGAATTATTTCTTGTCTATAAGGTCTTGGATGGTGTTACGGATGGAGAAGAAATCCTCGGTGAGGTGGCCGGTGCATTGATGGTAGTCGCACCATTTGTGGTGGGCATGATTGGCACGGAGCGGTTGTGGCTGCTTGTACCCTTGAAGAGGGGTGATTTGTCCCTTGACCTTTAGAGCTTCATAGGCCTCGGTGATGGTCATGCCGTTGAGAGGAGTGTAGACGCGGTCGTTTTGGAACCGCTTGCCTTGTGGTGGAGGAACCTTCTTGTAATTCCCCTTGTCAGTAGTAACGGCATTGACAGAAGCCTCTTTGTTTGAACTAGAGGCGGCCTTGTATCGGTAGGTAGGAGTGGCCTTTTTAATCTCCTTGAGCAAGTCATCCATGCGTACCCCTGCCTCATACATTTGGGAGAAGTCGGAGTAGCAAGCCCCACTTAGGTGGGTGCGGAGATCAATCTTGAGACATTTGAGAAAGATGTCCATTTGCTCTTTTGTGTTTGGCCTCTCAACAATTTCATAGAGCTTGTCATTCCATCTCCTTGTGAAGTCAATGAAGGACTCGTTGTCTCTTTGAGTGGTATTCTCAAGCTCTTTCCTTGTGGGCCGGTGAGTGGTGTTGCCTTGATATTGATTCTTGAAGGCAAGCATAGCGGCATCCCAATCAAGACGGACAGTGAGCGGGAGAGTTGCATACCAATCTTTTGCCGCCCCCTCGAGGGTTAGAGGAAAGCATTGAGCCATAACTTTTGGGGAGACCTTCTTCGGAACCATAGCCCAAATGTAAGTCTCGATGTGGGCCATCGGGCATGAGTTTCCCTTAAACTTGCTAATGTCGGGCATCTTGAATTTGTCGGGAAGAGCGGCCATCGTGCTCATGAGGATGGATGACTGGTAAAGGCTTGTGTTGGAGCCTTTTCCCATGTTGAGGCCGTCGAATTTCTGATCAATGTAGGCCATGATGAATCGACCATTTTGGGGTCGTTGTTGTCGGTGCTTGGTCCTCCCACTTTTTTGGTGCGGGCGCTGACATATGGGCTTTCAAACAAACCCTTGGTCCACTCGGATTCCTCATTGTCATTAACCCCCTTGTTCTTGGAGAGTTTGAGGAGCTTGGCTTTCAGTTGGTCAACCTCGGCCTCGTGGGCCTCCCTTTGACTGTCGACATGAGCTTGCCACAAGGCTTCTTTGGTTTGAGCCTCATTGTTGAGAGTGGTGATTTGTTGTTGGAGTGTTTGAACCATGGCAGAAAGCTGTTCGAGAGTCATGGCGTTGTTGGTGTCGGAGTCGCCGGCCATTGATGATGTAGAAGCTGTTGGAGTGATCGGTTCACGGACAAGCCTGTTGGATGAATCTCTGTAGATGCGGTGTAACGCCCATCGAATTTCTTGTTAAATATTTGACATACTTGTTAAATTCTTGAACTTGCAGATTATGTGCTAGTTTACTTGGGTTAAATTTTTAACTGCTTTAAATAGTTAAGGTGGTTAAATGTCTAGTTTTGATTTTTGGGTCATTTGTGAAAATTAGACTTTAGGGGCCTTTTTGTTAAAAGTGAAACTTGAGGGGCCTAAGTGTCATTCTTTGAAACTTGAATGTTTATCATGTGGGTTTGCAGAGAATGAATTCCCCATTCTCAAACTTCTCGTTCTTTCTCTGAGGCAAAAGCTAGGTTTAGGGTTTACCCTATTCTCGACTCCTCGAGTTTAATTATCCCTCCGTTCTTGATTCTGATCCCGGATTAATATTCGTGGCGTTGAATAGAGCGTTCCAGGCCGAACAGAAATAAGTTTGGGTCAACTTGAATTTTGACTAGGTAAGTTATTAGCTCCCCCTTACTTGTAATAACATGCATAAATGTTATTCTCGATACTTGTGAATGTTAATTTCGTGTTTGGAATGATTTTTGTGGTACTTGTAAATTTGGGACAAAGGGAGTAAAATTCCCCTATGTAAAATGATAAAAGGGACTTGGAAATATTAGATTGAATATGTTATGCCTTTGTTAGAGTTGTGAAATTGTTAGTGGAAAGTTACTCCTACGTTTGGGACGGAAAATATTTCAACTTGGGAAAGAAATAAAATTGGTACCTTGTGCGACCGCACAAAAATCCTTGGGCGACCGCACATCTTTCTGAAAGGTTTTTCAAAGAAATTGACCTGCTTGTGTGCGACCGCACAAGTCGTTTTGGGCGACCGCTGTCGCGACCCCGGACCCCGCGGGCCCCGGGACCGCGAGCTGGACGTCGACTCTAACAATAAACTCCAAAATACCGAAGTTAAAAATTCCATTTGATACAAAAAGGGGTAATCCAAAGTTTTACAAAACCAAGTTGATAAAAACCAAATACAGCTTATCATAAACTTCCACAAGTCTATGCTAACAAGAATACAAATATACACAATTCCTAGTGACGTCAATGTTTGGTGCACATATCCCAAAAGGTTACACATTGATATAATGTAAACCAACCTATACAACTTTCCCCAAAAGAACGGATCCACACTCGACGTCCTCTTTCTCGTGATCAGCGAGACTAATCCTTAGCACCTGGGGGGGGGTTAAGGAAAAACAAAGATAAAAGGAAAGGGGGTGAGATAAATCTCAATAAGTTACTAATGCAACTACATGACATGCTATGATGCAATAAGCAATAAGCAATAATAAATATCACATAGCACATAGCAATTATCATATAACAGATAGCAGCGGAAATAAACACATAACAAAGGATATAGCCAAGGTTTTCCAAACCGGAACATCCAAATAAAGGATCGCTGCGCAGCTTCAATAATCAACCAATCATCATCTTCATAATGGCATGAAAGCCGAAGAGAAAACCCCCGGTACCGGAACCAATAACCAAAAGAAGTGTCACAAGGGACGGGAGACATGCCACAAAGTCATGCTCCAAGAAATAGCTAAAATGCACACAAAGGAGCTAGCTCTTCTCACATCCAAGGCCAATCTGGAGGAGGGTAATAAGGGGGCAAAACAATGGTCAACATCACAATGGACTTGGCCGTGCCATCATAATGTTTCGCATCGCCCAAACACACACAAAATACCAGCTGGACTTTCACGTAAAGGCTAAGTAATAAAATACTAGCACGATAAACAACAAAGGATTCCAAAGTAGGGAATCATGCCAAGTAATCACCAAGAAGATGAAATGAACCAACAATACACAATAAAGGTATTTCGAAGTCCAAAATAACAATCAATGAATTTCAAACACAAACTTGATCACAAAGGACCCAATTCTATCACTAAAGTGTACTACCATGATCACTAAGGTCAACTAGAAGGACACCCAAGACTTGGACCAAAACGCGTCCTTCATTCACCCAAATTTAACAAATGAGAACTTTCAGGGGTTCTGGGCGGCCGCCCAAAAGGGACTGTACGGTCGCCCAAAATGCCTCAAAACAAGAACAAAAGCCTTCAGATAGTTGTGCGGTCGCCCATACATTTTTGTGCGGCCGCCCAATGTTCTGAAAAACTGGAAATCGGGAAGAACAACATGGGTTCTTCCATTTTTCAAACCCAAACACATTTTAACCAAAAATCGAACATTCTTACTGGTATACCAATGTACCAAAACAACTCATAAGTCTAAAAGGACTCCTAAAACAACATTTAACAACCAAAAATCAAGAATCAAACCAACATTCAAGATTTCACCATTTTTGATCAAAACTCCAAATAAATTCCCAATAAATTCAAAACCCAACCAAACTTCACATACAACACATCAAACATTATCTAAGCATGATATGAACATTTTAGCATTAAAATGGGGGAAAAGTAACTTACCTGCAAATTCTCAAAGTTGATGGATTTCAAATCTTTTTGAGTCTACGCGATCCTATCGACGATCTAAACAATGTTCACGTTTTAAGAAATGAGAGAAGATGAGAGGAAGAAGGAGAAAATGAAGAGAGAAGGAAAAGAGAAGAAGAACTCACCTTTTTGCCAATGAGAGAGGGAGAGAGTGCTGGGAATGGGATGGGGAATGGGGAGGTTGAGTGTATGAGGGAGAAGGGGAGGAGTAGGGAGGGAGTAGGGGGGATTATTTCAAAAGAGTTACACTTAGGTCCCCTCTCTCACACTACACACAATTACTACACTCCCAACTAACAATTAAGACTCAACACTTCCACACTAGCACAAATGACCCAAATAACTCGAATAAAATGCTAGGCATAAATATTATAACACATAAATTGCACACATAATTATTTAAATAAATAATAATTTAAATAAATAAATAAGCAAATAATTAAATAAAAATCATTTAATTACTAATAAAATAGAGCCTATACTTCGGGTCGTGACATTCACTCCCCCTTAAAGAAAATTCGACCCGAATTTTAACGAGACTTACCTTAAACAAAAAGCCACGGAAATTTCCTCTCGATCTCATCACGGAGCTCCCACGTCGACTCCTCGATGTTATGATTCCTCCAAAGGACTCGAACCAACGCGATGCTCTTGCTCCTCAACTCTTGGACTTTAGAATCTAAGATCCGAACCGGTCGTTCCTCATAAGTCATATCGGGCTCAATATCCTCCGGTACCCTCGGTAACACGTGAGACGGATCATGAACATACTTCCGAAGCATAGAAACGTGGAACACATTGTGCAACCGGTCTAAAGATGGCGGTAACGCAAGACGATACGCTAGGAGTCCAACCTTTCCCAAAATCTCAAACGGACCTATAAATCTCGGAGCCAATTTGCCTTTCTTCCCAAACCTACGAATACCCACCTTCGGCGATACTTTCAAGAACACCAATTCACCAATCTGAAAACTAAGATCTCGCCTTCGGTTATCTGCGTAGCTCTTATGTCGACTCTGGGCTGTTTTCAATCTATCGCGGATAACTTTAACCCTTTCAACTGAATCCCGAAGCAAATCAATACCCAAAACCTTCGCTTCACCGACCTCATCCCAACAAATAGGCGATCTATATTTCCTTCCATACAAAGCCTCAAACGGTGCCATCTCGATACTAGCCTGATAACTGTTGTTGTAAGAGAACTCCACTAACGGTAGGTGCGAATCCCAAGAATCGGAAAAGTCTATCGAACAAGCTCGCAAGTGTTGTGACACCTTAGGGGCATCAGAACTTGGTCTTAAACATGTATACTCATTGAATTAAAATGAGAACTTAAGTATAAGAGTAGTAACTCTTCTTTATGTCTTGAAAGTGCTATGAACAATCACTAATGTGTTATACTTGCTGTGAATCCAATGATTGTGCACCTTAGAGGCATTAGCATAAGGTCTTAGACTTGAACATCCTAAGAATAGGATTGGGTTTTTGTAAGAGTAAAGTGTATAACTCTTATACATGCTTGAGTGTCCAAAGATTGGGATATAACTTGAAGTATAAGACATTAAAATCTTGTACATGACTTGAACATCCATAGAAATGGATTAAGACTTGAATATAAGATAATAAAATCTTGTACTTGGCTTGACACCAATACATATGTATGGTAGTGAACTTGAAAGTGCTATAAACAAGCACTAACGTGTATGAGACATGTTCTTGTTGTGTATGTGCAAACATTGCATACATTTGCTTGATACAAGGTGACTTCTTGATTACTTGAAGCATGTTCCTTGTTGAGCTAGTCCACTACTTTTGGATTAGTTCTTCTCCCGTATTTCAAGTAAAAATCTACTTGTACCTTCTTGTGTGAGTCCAGCCGGTTCTCCTTGCTTGTTCGAAAATATATAGGTTCACGCTTGTCGCGAGAGCTGGGGCATAAGTGACAATCGGGTCCCTATGTATTTCCGCTTGACCCCTTACTACCGGCCATAGTAAGGGCATAGCTTCCTTAGTTGGAGCAATAAGCCTGACTTAAGTGAATGCTAAACTCTTGTCTTGATCACCTCGTGAATACTCATGAGTCTTGATATTGGGATTGACACTGGTTACCGGGTCTTCTGATACATACTGAATAATCAGTTTCTTGTTATTGATCGTGATTGTCAAAGTAATACAAGCTACGACAACAATGGTATACTTGGGAGGAATAAGGAAGGAAGCAATATCCTTATAACTTGCTTGATTAGCTTTATGTGCTACTTGATGAGTGGATTATCCTCTCATATACTTGTTACTTGATGATACTTGATATATGATTACTGAGTATCTACTTGAATTGCATGATAACATGTCATGTAGTTGCATCTAATAGCTTACTGAGATTTATCTCACCCTTTATTTGTTTCCCCCCAGGAAAGGAAGGATAGTGCGCAGTGAGGCTCGACATAGTTGGGAGCTTACTTCGCAGGTCATGATTATTTTGGGGCTTGTGTCCTTTTACACTTGGTGAGGACGATGTATTGGGTTGTATAACTCCTTATTTTGGGGTAGACAGTCTTGTTCAGTTCTTGTTGTCACTAGACATCTTGTATAGTACTCTTAATGCCAGCTTATGTGCTAGGCATGTTTCCGCTGTGTATGTATTAAGTTTGGTTTTAAATTTTCTTGTCTAGAACTCGTGTTGTGAGATAGTATAGCTCTTTCCCCTAGAGTTTATATATCATGTCAATTTGTTAAACAGATGTCATTCAGTTTCTTGTTAAGTTTCTTGTTCCTCGTTAGGCACTCCCATCCAGGTTCGAGGTTCTATTAGGGGATCCCGGGACCTGGGGGCGTGTCAGGTTGGTATCAGAGCTACCTTGGTTTTGCTACCCTGTTTAGCTACCTTGGTTTGCTGTAAGTCTGGATAGGGTCTATGGCCTAGGTATGGGTGAGTCTTGGGGTGTTATTAATAACGCTGAGTGTTTACCTACAGGTACAATGAGTTCTGAAGGTACTAGTGGCAGTAATCAGCTGAGATCTATAACTCCTCAAGAAGAAATGGTTGATAATGTAGACTGGGATTATCCTAATCGCCTTACAAGGTTCTTGAAGTTGAAACCTCGTAGTTTTGACGGGGAATTTGATGCTAAGAAGGCAGAGGAATGGATTGAAAGTATTGAGAAGATCTTTACAGCCTTGAGATGTGCAGGTGGTGACAAGGTAACCTTTGCAACATTTAAACTTGAGAAAGCCGCTGAACATTGGTGGCAAGTGTTGAGTAAAAGTTGGGAACTGGAAGGTGTACCACAGACATGGGAAAATTTTCTTAAAGCATTCAAGTAACAGTTTATTCCAACAGTGGTCCAAGATAGAAAGGAGATGGAATTTCTTAATCTGGAGCAAGGAAGTCTGACAGTGGGGCAGGGGAAATACTCAACCAAGTTCACTGAATTGGTGAGGTATTTTGATCACTTAGTTCCAAATGAAGCCAAGAAGGCACAGAGGTTTGTCAAAGGGTTAAGGACTGAGTATAGGAAGCAACTTCTTTATCTACAGCTCACTAGCTATCAGCAAGCAGTGGAGAAGGCTTATACTATTGAAAATGATATTGAAGAACACAAGGTGAAGTTGGGAACAACCATGACTGGTCGTGTATCAGAGAAAACTCAGGGATCTGGTTCTAAAGGTGGTAAATCTGGCCGCCAAGATCGTCGATTCCGACAGCCAACTGAAAGCAAAGGTAGTGTATCAACTGGTTCGAGGACAACAGTCCAAGGTTCCCGGAAAGTATGTGGTTTTTGTTCGAAAGAAGGTCATTCTGAAGATAAGTGTTGGTCGAAGCAAGGAAAATGTTTAGTGTGTGGTGAAGCGGGGCACTTTGCTAGAAATTGTCCTAAAAATAGAGGAAATCAAGCTGGGGTTACAAGTCAGCAGGCTTCAGGTTCAAAGAGAGATAGTGGGGGTCGACCAAAAGTTCAGGGTCGAGTGTTTGCTCTAGATCAGCAGGGTGTAGCTGAGTCTTCTGCGGTCATAGGAGGTATTATATTACTTTCTAGTACGAGAGCGCGAGTCTTGATAGATCCAGGCTCATCTCATTCTTATGTGGCATCTCATTTTGTGTCGCATTTGCATGTTCTTCCTGATTCTATGCCTTATATGCTAGAAGTATCTTCCCCTATGGGAGATTGCATGTTTACTTCTGAGGTTTACAAGAAATGTGAGGTTCTTGTGGGTGATCATGCCCTTCTTGCTGACCTAGTCGTGTTACCTATAAGGGACTTTGACGTGATTCTTGGCATGGATTGGCTTTATGTGCATCATGCATCTGTTGATTGTTATAGAAAAGTAGTAACTTTTTCTATTCCTGGTTTGCCTGATTTTACCTTTGAAGGTGATAGGCCTTTATGTGCTATACATGTTATTTCTGCTTTAAAAGCTAGAAAACTTTTATCTCGTGGTTGTGCCGGGTATCTCGCATGTGTACTTGATCAGAGTTTATCTGTTCCCAAGATGGAGGATATTCCTGTTGTGTCTGAATTTTCAGATGTGTTCTCTTCTGAGTATAGCATGCCACCTGATCGAGAGCTTGAGTTATGTATTGAGTTATTACCAGGTACAGCACCAATCTCTAAAGCACCTTATAGAATGGCTCCAGCTGAGTTGAGAGAGTTAAAAACACAGCTTGAGGAATTGCTTGAAAGGGGCTTCATCAGGCCTAGTGTATCACCGTGGGGTGCACCAGTGTTATTTGTCAGAAAGAAAGATGGGACTCTGCGATTGTGTATTGATTACAGAGATCTTAATCAGGTAACTATCAAGAACAAATATCCGTTACCTCATATTGATGACTTGTTTGATCAGCTTCAGGGTTCAGTAGTGTATTCGAAGCTTGACTAGAGAAGTGGTTATCATCAGTTGAAAATCAGATCTGAGGATATACCAAAGACAGCTTTCCGTACCAGGTATGGGCATTATGAATTTATTGTTATGCCATTTGGTTTGACAAATGCTCCAGCTGTATTTATGGATTTGATGAACCGTATCTTCAAGCCATATCTTGATTTCTTCGTGGTGGTATACATTGATGATATTCTTGTGTATTCTAAGTCACGGGCTGAGCATGAACAACATCTCAGAGTGGTATTACAAGTTCTTCGTGAGAAACAATTATTTGCAAAATTCAGCAAATGTACTTTCTGGTTAGAAGATGTTTCATTCTTGGGGCATGTTGTGACTGCTACTGGTATTGCAGTAGATCCTTCTGTAGATACCCCGCCTTGGACCGCTCACCCCGATTGCACATTTGATTTTGTGTTTCTCCCCATTTTAAGTGTTTCTCGTTAGTTTCTGTTACTTCCGTTAAGTTCCTGACTGACTTCGTTAAGTCCAGGGACTAAACTGAATGACAGGGCTGACTTTCTAGTCCATTATGTCAAAATTGCCTTCTCTGAGTCGCGCGCCTCCGACAGGAGAAGCCAGGCGCGTGCGCCTCCCGCCCCCAAAGCAGGAAGCGCGCGCCCCTGGGCGTCAGTTACAGATTTCTGGCCAGGATTCCCTCCCTTGCTCAATTTACAATATTTTGCCCGGGAAGGATTTCTTGGTGACTGAGTTTGGGCACCAAAAACACCCCTCTTTCACCTATAAAAACCTCTCTTCACCTCCATTTTCAAGGATCGAAAGATCATCGGAAAAACCCGATCGAAAACTAGACAAAAAAAAATCACTTTCTAAATGTTCTCCAAGGATCTCATCAAGCAACATTTGAAGTTCTTCAAATTGTAGGTAAAAGTCCATCTTTTCCTTTCTTTTCTACTTTATCTCCTCTCTCTCTTTTACTTTAATCAAATGTGCAATCACCCAAATCATTTTGGGACATGACTCTAATGATCACCTCATTTCATTGAGGTTGGTTAAGGAGTTATCTCCTACATTCCAAATCCTATTTTAAACCCCCTTTTTATGACTTAAAGGAGAAGAAGAAGAACATTTTCATTCATGTAGATTTTGATCAAGCAAGACCAACTTAAGTTGGGCGAGATGGGTGTTTCGGTACTTCCCATCTCGTAACCTAACCCCCGAACCTCAAAACAAAGAATCTCTGTTTTCGTAATCAAACTTAGGCTACAATCAATAGGTTTTTCTTATGTTCCTCAAAACATAGGTGGCGACTCTAAAAACAAGTTAGACATCCTAGGACGACCCGCGCGCTCGAGCCTAAAGCCGTGGTTTTCCACCCGGGGTATCTACAGTGGCGACTCCGCTGGGGAATTATTTGAGGGTTAAACTTGCATTCTGATCGAAATCTACATCTTTTCTGGGCATTCTGTTTCCTGATGGGGGAGGCGCGCGCGTCTGGCCTTTTAAGCCTAAGACGCGCGCATCCCGCATCAAGAACCAGAATCGCCCACTTCTTCATGTTCTTCATCTTCTTCTTCTGTTATTCTGCACTAATCACTTCTGCAGGGGTTACAATATGAACATAGGACCAGGGCAATCCCCCGAGTCCAAAGTCTGACATTCTGACAGGTGTGCCCCAGAAGCGCGCGCCTCCCATAAGCATTTCGACATGCGCGCGCGTCCCACATCAGCACTCAGAGGCGCACGCTTCTGGGTTGGTTTTTAGAACAGAGACAGGTTTCAGTGACTGAGCAGAACAGTGGGGTGTGGGCACATTTGCCTGCATCAGAACAGAATTGAACCCTCGGACTGTTTTAATTTTGTGTTTTATTTACCGGTCACACGGGTGATTCGGGAGTTGTAATTTTATGTGCTTATGTGTTTTGTGTGTTTTTCTTTCTTTTCAAATTTTTTTGTCACTTGTTAGAGCTCACACTACATGCACATATTCCTATGAACTGCTCACTATCGAGTCGCACAAGTCCAACCCCAAACCCGTCGAGGCCCGTCCTAGAAATTTTCAAGCTCCACCAGACCTTGGCTCTTTCGAAGCGGTAAACCTCAGCCCGTGGCGTAGTTCAAGACTACATGCCGGGGGTGACCTTTGAGCCTCATATTCAAGCCGAGCACAAACACACAATTCTAGTTAGGGTCTAACACTCCGTGACTCAAGTCGGTTTCCATGTACCGAGATTTCCCTAAACTAATGTCTTCAAATCATACATGCCAACTTGTTGAAATAGACGCAATCAAAATCCGTCCCCAAAAAGTGGTTATTTTGGACGAAAATAAAAATCCGTCCCCGCATGTATGCTTTACTACATTAATTTAGTTTAATCCCGATACATGTAGGATTCACAAGCGCGATGGAATCCGATGAGTATATGGGACCGCGAGATGGTCTATATACTAGTGTGACGATTCCATTATTTTCTTAGAAACCCTAAAAGGGATTCATTCCCTCCGACTTATAAAAAAAAAAAAAAAAAAAAAAAAAAAAAAAAGAGTCTTTTCTTATGTGGTTCGAGTCGTGTGCCCAACTGTGTGTTCTAAGCCTCTTCATGGACCGCAAGTGTTACTCAAGACTGACAAGGGCCTCTTCTGCAATATAGGTTCAATTGGTACTTACAAAGTCTACCGGGATTCAGCAAATCGGTTAGTCCGTGAAGAGATCACCCCAACAGCTCCAACATCAACCATGACCGGCAGCAGCAACACCATGTCTCTCGAACAGCTCTCAACCATGGTCCAACTCCTCCAAGATAAAGTCTCCACCCTTAACAAAGAGGCACAAAGCAAAGACGACATTTGGCAATCCCACCTCGACAGCCAAAGGGAGGCCCACGAGGCCGAAATGGAGCTAATGAAAGAAAAGCTCACCAACCTTGCCAAGGGAAAGAACAAGAACAATGATGATGAATCCGAATGGACCGAGGGTTTGTTCAAGAGTCCTTATGTCAACACCCGCACCAAGAAAATGGGGGAACCAAGTTCCGAGAACAATGAGCCCAAAATGGTGGATTCTATCATGGCCTACATCGACCAAAAATTCAATGGGCTCAACATGGGGAAAGGTTCCGACACAAGCCTTTATCAATCATCTATCCTCATGAGTACTATGGCCGCTCTTCCCGATAAGTTCAAGATGCCCAACATAAGCAAATTCAAGGGCAACTCTTGTCCCATGGCTCACATTGAGACTTATATTTGGACAATGGTTCCGAAGAAGGTCTCCCCCAAGGTGATGGCTCAATGCTTTCCTCTCACTCTCGAGGGGGTGGCAAAAGATTGGTATGCTACTCTCCCACTCACTGTCCGTCTTGATTGGGACTCCGCCATGCTTGCCTTCAAGAACCAATACCATGGCAACACCACTCACCGGCCCACAAGGAAAGAGCTAGAGAACACTACTCAATGAGACAATGAGTCCTTCATCGACTTCAAAAGGAGATGGAATGACAAACTCTCTGAGATTGTTGAGAGGCCGAACACAAAAGAGCAAATGGACATATTTCTCAAGTGTCTCAAGATTGATCTCCGCACTCACCTAAGTGGGGCTTGCTACTCCGACTTCTCCCAAATGTATGAGGCGGGGGTACGCATGGATGACTTGCTCAAGGAGATTAAGAAGATCACTCCTACTTACCGCTACAAGGCCGCTTCCAACTCCACAAAAGAGGCCTCGGTCAACGCCGTCACTATTGACAAGGGGAATTACAAAAAGGTTCCTCCACCTCAAGGGATGAAGTCCCGAAGTGACCGTGTCTACACGCCTCTCCAAGGCATGACTCAAACCGAAGTGTTCGAGGTCCTCAAGGCAAAGGGTCAAGTCACACCCGTGCAAGGGTACCAACCCAAGACGATCCACTCCAATCATGCTCACCACAAATATTGTGGCTACCACCAATATAGTGGCCACACCACCGAGGAATGCTTCGTTCTCCGCAATGTCATTCAAGATCTCATAGATAAGAAAGAATTTGTAGTGACTAATGACGAGCATGTCAATGTAATAGAGATAGGAGAACTCGAGGGGACCACCCATTCAATCCCAATTGTGAATGGGGGCCCCAATGTTATGAATAAACTTGACAATTCTTGTTATGTAGTGACTTACGATGAGGTAATGAGGGAAGTACTAGAGAATAGGAAAAAGAAGCAAGATGGGAACGTCAACATGCTAACTCGATCCGGTCGAATCATAGCAAGCAACCCTTCCACTTCCGCACCGAGCTCCTGTTCTCAAAAGCCGCAAGCCCACAACGCTCCCGAAGATCCTCTACTTGTCCAACTCAAGAAAACTCAAGCCAACATCTCTATTTGGGACCTCATTGCATCCTCGAAGAAACACCGAGATCTTGTCATCCGCAATCTCGATGATACATCAGTTTCTCCCGATACTACTCCCGAGGACCTCACGGCAATGATTGGTCACATTCATTTTAGCAACGTCATCACCTTTGCCGATATGGACCTTCCACCGTTTGGTTCCGACCACAACGAAGCTATTTACCTCAAGGTACGAGCAAGGGGGAGGCCCGTCTCAAGAGTCTTAGTGGACGGTGGTTCCGCACTCAATCTCATGCCTGGTAGAATCATGGGCATACTGGGGCTTAAGGATTCTGATTTGAAGCCTTCTACTCAAGTAATCCGAGGTTATGACAGCACCGCCCGTACAGTCATGGGTATGATCGAAATAGACATTGAGTTTGGGAGCATGGTCATGTCCGTTCCATTCCAAGTGCTTGATATCCCGGCCTCGTTCAACTTACTGTTGGGTCGACCATGGATTCACAGTGCTAATGCCGTACCGTCAACTCTCCACCAATGTGTCAAGATCCGAAATGGTGATGAAATAGTGACCGTAATGGCTGAAAACATCACTATCCACAGAAAAGGTGAGCCCGTCCACCAAGTTCAGCATGGTCTACCAGACTCCACTCTCTCCGGCGTCTCAATCAACGCCATTGATAAAGAAGGGGGAAACGGATCATGGACCCCCAGCAATCACAAAGTCCTCCGCATGATGAGGAATATGGACTACTTCCCTGGTTTAGGCTTAGGGAAATATCAGCAAGGAATCCTACATCCCGTGCAAGTCCCATTTGTCAAGAACACCTTCGGTTTGGGGTATGAGCCTTCCAAAGAAGACTTGAAACAAGAGCAAGCGATCAAGAACGAAAAGGCCCGAGCTCGTAAAGAAGGCCGTCGGTATGAAGTCCCTAATCTAAGGCCTTACCGCAAGACGTTGAATGGTTATTTTGTCTGCCAAGGGGAAGACGTTCCATATATGATATTTCCCGAGCCGTGGGTTAACAATAAAGGTGTCAAAAAGCCCGGCCTCGAAATCTTCTCTGATTGTGAGATCCAGATATCCGAAAGAGAACCAACTCCCATGTCGCCCCGTGAATGGTGGGGAAGGAAGATGACTATAGAATCCGAGACAGAAATCACCGTGGGGGAGGAACTGACAGATTTAGCCTCCATGTTCGATGAGCTCGCCATGATGAATAAATGCCAAGTTAACGCCATCCATGACACCGTCATCATGAACGAGAATCTCAGTGAGATCCCGCCAAGCTCCGAGCCGATCAACAATTGGTATTCAACAAAAGGGCCCGTGGTATCCGAGGAATTCTTAGTCCAAGAAATGGGTTGCATACCCCGCACAGCAACAAAGGAAGAGCAGCTCACACTTACTTTCGAGTCCGAGAGTGTCTCTAATACCCTCACCTAAGAGGATTTGGAGGCCATAGCCGAGCGTGTGTTTCCTTTCTTTGCTAATGAAAAATTTGATATTTCTGAGTACCCTGAGATTGTAAACATCATAAATGATGAATTAACTAATAATGAACTTAACAAACAAGTTAATAACGATTCAAATTATGATGAAATAGACCACGAAAACACAAAATACTTAAATGAACTTGCTCAACAAGTCCGTAGTCGTGGCGAGAATGGTCCAAAGGCTGACGAAGAATTGCATGTTGTTAATCTGGGTACCGAAGAAGAGCCAAAAGAAACCAAGATTGGAAGCTTCTTCAAGGGAGACGACAGAGACAGATTGACTACATTACTACGGGAGTTCGTGGATGTGTTCGCATGGTCATACAAAGACATGCCAGGTTTAGACAGAAAGGTAGCGGAGCACAGGATTCCGATCAGAGAAGATACCAGGCCAGTAAAGCAGAAGCTCAGAAAGATCAAGCCAGAATGGTCTCTGCAGGTCAAAGAAGAGATTGAGAAGCTCCTCAGTGTGGGTTTCATCAAGGTTATCGAGTATCCGGGATTCAGCAAATATAGGTTCAATTGGTACTTACAAAGTCTACCGGGATTCAGCAAATTGGTTAGTCCGTGAAGAGATCACCCCAACAGCTCCAACATCAACCATGACCGGCAGCAGCAACACCATGTCTCTCGAACAGCTCTCAACCATGGTCCAACTCCTCCAAGATAAAGTCTCCACCCTTAACAAAGAGGCACAAAGCAAAGACGACATTTGGCAATCCCACCTCGACAGCCAAAGGGAGGCCCACGAGGCCGAAATGGAGCTAATGAAAGAAAAGCTCACCAACCTTGCCAAGGGAAAGAACAAGAACAATGATGATGAATCCGAATGGACCGAGGGTTTGTTCAAGAGTCCTTATGTCAACACCCGCACCAAGAAAATGGGGGAACCAAGTTCCGAGAACAATGAGCCCAAAATGGTGGATTCTATCATGGCCTACATCGACCAAAAATTCAATGGGCTCAACATGGGGAAAGGTTCCGACACAAGCCTTTATCAATCATCTATCCTCATGAGTACTATGGCCGCTCTTCCCGATAAGTTCAAGATGCCCAACATAAGCAAATTCAAGGGCAACTCTTGTCCCATGGCTCACATTGAGACTTATATTTGGGCAATGGTTCCGAAGAAGGTCTCCCCCAAGGTGATGGCTCAATGCTTTCTTCTCACTCTCGAGGGGGTGGCAAAAGATTGGTATGCTACTCTCCCACTCACTGTCCGTCTTGATTGGGACTCCGCCATGCTTGCCTTCAAGAACCAATACCATGGCAACACCACTCACTGGCCCACAAGGAAAGAGCTAGAGAACACTACTCAATGAGACAATGAGTCCTTCATCGACTTCACAAGGAGATGGAATGACAAACTCTCTGAGATTGTTGAGAGGCCGAACACAAAAGAGCAAATGGACATATTTCTCAAGTGTCTCAAGATTGATCTCCGCACTCACCTAAGTGGGGCTTGCTACTCCGACTTCTCCCAAATGTATGAGGCGGGGGTACGCATGGATGACTTGCTCAAGGAGATTAAGAAGATCACTCCTACTTACCGCTACAAGGCCGCTTCCAACTCCACAAAAGAGGCCTCGGTCAACGCCGTCACTATTGACAAGGGGAATTACAAAAAGGTTCCTCCACCTCAAGGGATGAAGTCCCGAAGTGACCGTGTCTACACGCCTCTCCAAGGCATGACTCAAACCGAAGTGTTCGAGGTCCTCAAGGCAAAGGGTCAAGTCACACCCGTGCAAGGGTACCAACCCAAGACGATCCACTCCAATCATGCTCACCACAAATATTGTGGCTACCACCAATATAGTGGCCACACCACCGAGGAATGCTTCGTTCTCCGCAATGTCATTCAAGATCTCATAGATAAGAAAGAATTTGTAGTGACTAATGACGAGCATGTCAATGTAATAGAGATAGGAGAACTCGAGGGGACCACCCATTCAATCCCAATTGTGAATGGGGGCCCCAATGTTATGAATAAACTTGACAATTCTTGTTATGTAGTGACTTACGATGAGGTAATGAGGGAAGTACTAGAGAATAGGAAAAAGAAGCAAGATGGGAACGTCAACATGCTAACTCGATCCGGTCGAATCATAGCAAGCAACCCTTCCACTTCCGCACCGAGCTCCTGTTCTCAAAAGCCGCAAGCCCACAACGCTCCCGAAGATCCTCTACTTGTCCAACTCAAGAAAACTCAAGCCAACATCTCTATTTGGGACCTCATTGCATCCTCGAAGAAACACCGAGATCTTGTCATCCGCAATCTCGATGATACATCAGTTTCTCCCGATACTACTCCCGAGGACCTCACGGCAATGATTGGTCACATTCATTTTAGCAACGTCATCACCTTTGCCGATATGGACCTTCCACCGTTTGGTTCCGACCACAACGAAGCTATTTACCTCAAGGTACGAGCAAGGGGGAGGCCCGTCTCAAGAGTCTTAGTGGACGGTGGTTCCGCACTCAATCTCATGCCTGGTAGAATCATGGGCATACTGGGGCTTAAGGATTCTGATTTGAAGCCTTCTACTCAAGTAATCCGAGGTTATGACAGCACCGCCCGTACAGTCATGGGTATGATCGAAATAGACATTGAGTTTGGGAGCATGGTCATGTCCGTTCCATTCCAAGTGCTTGATATCCCGGCCTCGTTCAACTTACTGTTGGGTCGACCATGGATTCACAGTGCTAATGCCGTACCGTCAACTCTCCACCAATGTGTCAAGATCCGAAATGGTGATGAAATAGTGACCGTAATGGCTGAAAACATCACTATCCACAGAAAAGGTGAGCCCGTCCACCAAGTTCAGCATGGTCTACCAGACTCCACTCTCTCCGGCGTCTCAATCAACGCCATTGATAAAGAAGGGGGAAACGGATCATGGACCCCCAGCAATCACAAAGTCCTCCGCATGATGAGGAATATGGACTACTTCCCTGGTTTAGGCTTAGGGAAATATCAGCAAGGAATCCTACATCCCGTGCAAGTCCCATTTGTCAAGAACACCTTCGGTTTGGGGTATGAGCCTTCCAAAGAAGACTTGAAACAAGAGCAAGCGATCAAGAACGAAAAGGCCCGAGCTCGTAAAGAAGGCCGTCGGTATGAAGTCCCTAATCTAAGGCCTTACCGCAAGACGTTGAATGATTATTTTGTCTGCCAAGGGGAAGACGTTCCATACATGATATTTCCCGAGCCGTGGGTTAACAATAAAGGTGTCAAAAAGCCCGGCCTCGAAATCTTCTCTGATTGTGAGATCCAGATATCCGAAAGAGAACCAACTCCCATGTCGCCCTGTGAATGGTGGGGAAGGAAGATGACTATAGAATCCGAGACAGAAATCACCGTGGGGGAGGAACTGACAGATTTAGCCTCCATGTTCGATGAGCTCGCCATGATGAATAAATGCCAAGTTAACGCCATCCATGACACCGTCATCATGAACGAGAATCTCAGTGAGATCCCGCCAAGCTCCGAGCCGATCAACAATTGGTATTCAACAAAAGGGCCCGTGGTATCCAGGAATTCTTAGTCCAAGAAATGGGTTGCATACCCGCACAGCAACAAAGGAAGAGCAGCTCACACTTACTTCGAGTCCGAGAGTGTCTCTAATACCCTCACCTAAGAGGATTTGGAGGCCATAGCCGAGCGTGTGTTTCCTTTCTTTGCTAATGAAAAATTTGATATTTCTGAGTACCCTGAGATTGTAAACATCATAAATGATGAATTAACTAATAATGAACTTAACAAACAAGTTAATAACGATTCAAATTATGATGAAATAGACCACGAAAACACAACATACTTAAATGAAATTGCTCAACAAGTCCGTAGTCGTGGCGAGAATGGTCCAAAGGCTGACGAAGAATTGCATGTTGTTAATCTGGGTACCGAAGAAGAGCCAAAAGAAACCAAGATTGGAAGCTTCTTCAAGGGAGACGACAGAGACAGATTGACTACATTACTACGGGAGTTCGTGGATGTGTTCGCATGGTCATACAAAGACATGCCAGGTTTAGACAGAAAGGTTGCGGAGCACAGGATTCCGATCAGAGAAGATACCAGGCCAGTAAAGCAGAAGCTCAGAAAGATCAAGCCAGAATGGTCTCTGCAGGTCAAAGAAGAGATTGAGAAGCTCCTCAGTGTGGGTTTCATCAAGGTTATCGAGTATCCGGGATTCAGCAAATATAGGTTCAATTGGTACTTACAAAGTCTACCGGGATTCAGCAAATCGGTTAGTCCGTGAAGAGATCACCCCAACAGCTCCAACATCAACCATGACCGGCAGCAGCAACACCATGTCTCTCGAACAGCTCTCAACCATGGTCCAACTCCTCCAAGATAAAGTCTCCACCCTTAACAAAGAGGCACAAAGCAAAGACGACATTTGGCAATCCCACCTCGACAGCCAAAGGGAGGCCCACGAGGCCGAAATGGAGCTAATGAAAGAAAAGCTCACCAACCTTGCCAAGGGAAAGAACAAGAACAATGATGATGAATCCGAATGGACCGAGGGTTTGTTCAAGAGTCCTTATGTCAACACCCGCACCAAGAAAATGGGGGAACCAAGTTCCGAGAACAATGAGCCCAAAATGGTGGATTCTATCATGGCCTACATCGACCAAAAATTCAATGGGCTCAACATGGGGAAAGGTTCCGACACAAGCCTTTATCAATCATCTATCCTCATGAGTACTATGGCCGCTCTTCCCGATAAGTTCAAGATGCCCAACATAAGCAAATTCAAGGGCAACTCTTGTCCCATGGCTCACATTGAGACTTATATTTGGGCAATGGTTCCGAAGAAGGTCTCCCCCAAGGTGATGGCTCAATGCTTTCCTCTCACTCTCGAGGGGGTGGCAAAAGATTGGTATGCTACTCTCCCACTCACTGTCCGTCTTGATTGGGACTCCGCCATGCTTGCCTTCAAGAACCAATACCATGGCAACACCACTCACCGGCCCACAAGGAAAGAGCTAGAGAACACTACTCAATGAGACAATGAGTCCTTCATCGACTTCAAAGGAGATGGAATGACAAACTCTCTGAGATTGTTGAGAGGCCGAACACAAAAGAGCAAATGGACATATTTCTCAAGTGTCTCAAGATTGATCTCCGCACTCACCTAAGTGGGGCTTGCTACTCCGACTTCTCCCAAATGTATGAGGCGGGGGTACGCATGGATGACTTGCTCAAGGAGATTAAGAAGATCACTCCTACTTACCGCTACAAGGCCGCTTCCAACTCCACAAAAGAGGCCTCGGTCAACGCCGTCACTATTGACAAGGGGAATTACAAAAAGGTTCCTCCACCTCAAGGGATGAAGTCCCGAAGTGACCGTGTCTACACGCCTCTCCAAGGCATGACTCAAACCGAAGTGTTCGAGGTCCTCAAGGCAAAGGGTCAAGTCACACCCGTGCAAGGGTACCAACCCAAGACGATCCACTCCAATCATGCTCACCACAAATATTGTGGCTACCACCAATATAGTGGCCACACCACCGAGGAATGCTTCGTTCTCCGCAATGTCATTCAAGATCTCATAGATAAGAAAGAATTTGTAGTGACTAATGACGAGCATGTCAATGTAATAGAGATAGGAGAACTCGAGGGGACCACCCATTCAATCCCAATTGTGAATGGGGGCCCCAATGTTATGAATAAACTTGACAATTCTTGTTATGTAGTGACTTACGATGAGGTAATGAGGGAAGTACTAGAGAATAGGAAAAAGAAGCAAGATGGGAACGTCAACATGCTAACTCGATCCGGTCGAATCATAGCAAGCAACCCTTCCACTTCCGCACCGAGCTCCTGTTCTCAAAAGCCGCAAGCCCACAACGCTCCCGAAGATCCTCTACTTGTCCAACTCAAGAAAACTCAAGCCAACATCTCTATTTGGGACCTCATTGCATCCTCGAAGAAACACCGAGATCTTGTCATCCGCAATCTCGATGATACATCAGTTTCTCCCGATACTACTCCCGAGGACCTCACGGCAATGATTGGTCACATTCATTTTAGCAACGTCATCACCTTTGCCGATATGGACCTTCCACCGTTTGGTTCCGACCACAACGAAGCTATTTACCTCAAGGTACGAGCAAGGGGGAGGCCCGTCTCAAGAGTCTTAGTGGACGGTGGTTCCGCACTCAATCTCATGCCTGGTAGAATCATGGGCATACTGGGGCTTAAGGATTCTGATTTGAAGCCTTCTACTCAAGTAATCCGAGGTTATGACAGCACCGCCCGTACAGTCATGGGTATGATCGAAATAGACATTGAGTTTGGGAGCATGGTCATGTCCGTTCCATTCCAAGTGCTTGATATCCCGGCCTCGTTCAACTTACTGTTGGGTCGACCATGGATTCACAGTGCTAATGCCGTACCGTCAACTCTCCACCAATGTGTCAAGATCCGAAATGGTGATGAAATAGTGACCGTAATGGCTGAAAACATCACTATCCACAGAAAAGGTGAGCCCGTCCACCAAGTTCAGCATGGTCTACCAGACTCCACTCTCTCCGGCGTCTCAATCAACGCCATTGATAAAGAAGGGGGAAACGGATCATGGACCCCCAGCAATCACAATGTCCTCCGCATGATGAGGAATATGGACTACTTCCCTGGTTTAGGCTTAGGGAAATATCAGCAAGGAATCCTACATCCCGTGCAAGTCCCATTTGTCAAGAACACCTTCGGTTTGGGGTATGAGCCTTCCAAAGAAGACTTGAAACAAGAGCAAGCGATCAAGAACGAAAAGGCCCGAGCTCGTAAAGAAGGCCGTCGGTATGAAGTCCCTAATCTAAGGCCTTACCGCAAGACGTTGAATGGTTATTTTGTCTGCCAAGGGGAAGACGTTCCATACATGATATTTCCCGAGCCGTGGGTTAACAATAAAGGTGTCAAAAAGCCCGGCCTCGAAATCTTCTCTGATTGTGAGATCCAGATATCCGAAAGAGAACCAACTCCCATGTCGCCCCGTGAATGGTGGGGAAGGAAGATGACTATAGAATCCGAGACAGAAATCACCGTGGGGGAGGAACTGACAGATTTAGCCTCCATGTTCGATGAGCTCGCCATGATGAATAAATGCCAAGTTAACGCCATCCATGACACCGTCATCATGAACGAGAATCTCAGTGAGATCCCGCCAAGCTCCGAGCCGATCAACAATTGGTATTCAACAAAAGGGCCCGTGGTATCCAAGGAATTCTTAGTCCAAGAAATGGGTTGCATACCCCGCACAGCAACAAAGGAAGAGCAGCTCACACTTACTTTCGAGTCCGAGAGTGTCTCTAATACCCTCACCTAAGAGGATTTGGAGGCCATAGCCGAGCGTGTGTTTCCTTTCTTTGCTAATGAAAAATTTGATATTTCTGAGTACCCTGAGATTGTAAACATCATAAATGATGAATTAACTAATAATGAACTTAACAAACAAGTTAATAACGATTCAAATTATGATGAAATAGACCACGAAAACACAACATACTTAAATGAAATTGCTCAACAAGTCCGTAGTCGTGGCGAGAATGGTCCAAAGGCTGACGAAGAATTGCATGTTGTTAATCTGGGTACCGAAGAAGAGCCAAAAGAAACCAAGATTGGAAGCTTCTTCAAGGGAGACGACAGAGACAGATTGACTACATTACTACGGGAGTTCGTGGATGTGTTCGCATGGTCATACAAAGACATGCCAGGTTTAGACAGAAAGGTAGCGGAGCACAGGATTCCGATCAGAGAAGATACCAGGCCAGTAAAGCAGAAGCTCAGAAAGATCAAGCCAGAATGGTCTCTGCAGGTCAAAGAAGAGATTGAGAAGCTCCTCAGTGTGGGTTTCATCAAGGTTATCGAGTATCCGGGATTCAGCAAATATAGGTTCAATTGGTACTTACAAAGTCTACCGGGATTCAGCAAATCGGTTAGTCCGTGAAGAGATCACCCCAACAGCTCCAACATCAACCATGACCGGCAGCAGCAACACCATGTCTCTCGAACAGCTCTCAACCATGGTCCAACTCCTCCAAGATAAAGTCTCCACCCTTAACAAAGAGGCACAAAGCAAAGACGACATTTGGCAATCCCACCTCGACAGCCAAAGGGAGGCCCACGAGGCCGAAATGGAGCTAATGAAAGAAAAGCTCACCAACCTTGCCAAGGGAAAGAACAAGAACAATGATGATGAATCCGAATGGACCGAGGGTTTGTTCAAGAGTCCTTATGTCAACACCCGCACCAAGAAAATGGGGGAACCAAGTTCCGAGAACAATGAGCCCAAAATGGTGGATTCTATCATGGCCTACATCGACCAAAAATTCAATGCGCTCAACATGGGGAAAGGTTCCGACACAAGCCTTTATCAATCATCTATCCTCATGAGTACTATGGCCGCTCTTCCCGATAAGTTCAAGATGCCCAACATAAGCAAATTCAAGGGCAACTCTTGTCCCATAGCTCACATTGAGACTTATATTTGGGCAATGGTTCCGAAGAAGGTCTCCCCCAAGGTGATGGCTCAATGCTTTCCTCTCACTCTCGAGGGGGCGGCAAAAGATTGGTATGCTACTCTCCCACTCACTGTCCGTCTTGATTGGGACTCCGCCATGCTTGCCTTCAAGAACCAATACCATGGCAACACCACTCACCGGCCCACAAGGAAAGAGCTAGAGAACACTACTCAATGAGACAATGAGTCCTTCATCGACTTCACAAGGAGATGGAATGACAAACTCTCTGAGATTGTTGAGAGGCCGAACACAAAAGAGCAAATGGACATATTTCTCAAGTGTCTCAAGATTGATCTCCGCACTCACCTAAGTGGGGCTTGCTACTCCGACTTCTCCCAAATGTATGAGGCGGGGGTACGCATGGATGACTTGCTCAAGGAGATTAAGAAGATCACTCCTACTTACCGCTACAAGGCCGCTTCCAACTCCACAAAAGAGGCCTCGGTCAACGCCGTCACTATTGACAAGGGGAATTACAAAAAGGTTCCTCCACCTCAAGGGATGAAGTCCCGAAGTGACCGTGTCTACACGCCTCTCCAAGGCATGACTCAAACCGAAGTGTTCGAGGTCCTCAAGGCAAAGGGTCAAGTCACACCCGTGCAAGGGTACCAACCCAAGACGATCCACTCCAATCATGCTCACCACAAATATTGTGGCTACCACCAATATAGTGGCCACACCACCGAGGAATGCTTCGTTCTCCGCAATGTCATTCAAGATCTCATAGATAAGAAAGAATTTGTAGTGACTAATGACGAGCATGTCAATGTAATAGAGATAGGAGAACTCGAGGGGACCACCCATTCAATCCCAATTGTGAATGGGGGCCCCAATGTTATGAATAAACTTGACAATTCTTGTTATGTAGTGACTTACGATGAGGTAATGAGGGAAGTACTAGAGAATAGGAAAAAGAAGCAAGATGGGAACGTCAACATGCTAACTCGATCCGGTCGAATCATAGCAAGCAACCCTTCCACTTCCGCACCGAGCTCCTGTTCTCAAAAGCCGCAAGCCCACAACGCTCCCGAAGATCCTCTACTTGTCCAACTCAAGAAAACTCAAGCCAACATCTCTATTTGGGACCTCATTGCATCCTCGAAGAAACACCGAGATCTTGTCATCCGCAATCTCGATGATACATCAGTTTCTCCCGATACTACTCCCGAGGACCTCACGGCAATGATTGGTCACATTCATTTTAGCAACGTCATCACCTTTGCCGATATGGACCTTCCACCGTTTGGTTCCGACCACAACGAAGCTATTTACCTCAAGGTACGAGCAAGGGGGAGGCCCGTCTCAAGAGTCTTAGTGGACGGTGGTTCCGCACTCAATCTCATGCCTGGTAGAATCATGGGCATACTGGGGCTTAAGGATTCTGATTTGAAGCCTTCTACTCAAGTAATCCGAGGTTATGACAGCACCGCCCGTACAGTCATGGGTATGATCGAAATAGACATTGAGTTTGGGAGCATGGTCATGTCCGTTCCATTCCAAGTGCTTGATATCCCGGCCTCGTTCAACTTACTGTTGGGTCGACCATGGATTCACAGTGCTAATGCCGTACCGTCAACTCTCCACCAATGTGTCAAGATCCGAAATGGTGAGGAAATAGTGACCGTAATGGCTGAAAACATCACTATCCACAGAAAAGGTGAGCCCGTCCACCAAGTTCAGCATGGTCTACCAGACTCCACTCTCTCCGGCGTCTCAATCAACGCCATTGATAAAGAAGGGGAAACGGATCATGGACCCCCAGCAATCACAAAGTCCTCCGCATGATGAGGAATATGGACTACTTCCCTGGTTTAGGCTTAGGGAAATATCAGCAAGGAATCCTACATCCCGTGCAAGTCCCATTTGTCAAGAACACCTTCGGTTTGGGGTATGAGCCTTCCAAAGAAGACTTGAAACAAGAGCAAGCGATCAAGAACGAAAAGGCCCGAGCTCGTAAAGAAGGCCGTCGGTATGAAGTCCCTAATCTAAGGCCTTACCGCAAGACGTTGAATGATTATTTTGTCTGCCAAGGGGAAGACGTTCCATACATGATATTTCCCGAGCCGTGGGTTAACAATAAAGGTGTCAAAAGCCCGGCCTCGAAATCTTCTCTGATTGTGAGATCCAGATATCCGAAAGAGAACCAACTCCCATGTCGCCCTGTGAATGGTGGGGAAGGAAGATGACTATAGAATCCGAGACAGAAATCACCGTGGGGGAGGAACTGACAGATTTAGCCTCCATGTTCGATGAGCTCGCCATGATGAATAAATGCCAAGTTAACGCCATCCATGACACCGTCATCATGAACGAGAATCTCAGTGAGATCCCGCCAAGCTCCGAGCCGATCAACAATTGGTATTCAACAAAAGGGCCCGTGGTATCCGAGGAATTCTTAGTCCAAGAAATGGGTTGCATACCCCGCACAGCAACAAAGGAAGAGCAGCTCACACTTACTTTCGAGTCCGAGAGTGTCTCTAATACCCTCACCTAAGAGGATTTGGAGGCCATAGCCGAGCGTGTGTTTCCTTTCTTTGCTAATGAAAAATTTGATATTTCTGAGTACCCTGAGATTGTAAACATCATAAATGATGAATTAACTAATAATGAACTTAACAAACAAGTTAATAACGATTCAAATTATGATGAAATAGACCACGAAAACACAACATACTTAAATGAACTTGCTCAACAAGTTCGTAGTCGTGGCGAGAATGGTCCAAAGGCTGACGAAGAATTGCATGTTGTTAATCTGGGTACCGAAGAAGAGCCAAAAGAAACCAAGATTGGAAGCTTCTTCAAGGGAGACGACAGAGACAGATTGACTACATTACTACGGGAGTTCGTGGATGTGTTCGCATGGTCATACAAAGACATGCCAGGTTTAGACAGAAAGGTTGCGGAGCACAGGATTCCGATCAGAGAAGATACCAGGCCAGTAAAGCAGAAGCTCAGAAAGATCAAGCCAGAATGGTCTCTGCAGGTCAAAGAAGAGATTGAGAAGCTCCTCAGTGTGGGTTTCATCAAGGTTATCGAGTATCCGGGATTCAGCAAATATAGGTTCAATTGGTACTTACAAAGTCTACCGGGATTCAGCAAATCGGTTAGTCCGTGAAGAGATCACCCCAACAGCTCCAACATCAACCATGACCGGCAGCAGCAACACCATGTCTCTCGAACAGCTCTCAACCATGGTCCAACTCCTCCAAGATAAAGTCTCCACCCTTAACAAAGAGGCACAAAGCAAAGACGACATTTGGCAATCCCACCTCGACAGCCAAAGGGAGGCCCACGAGGCCGAAATGGAGCTAATGAAAGAAAAGCTCGCCAACCTTGCCAAGGGAAAGAACAAGAACAATGATGATGAATCCGAATGGACCGAGGGTTTGTTCAAGAGTCCTTATGTCAACACCCGCACCAAGAAAATGGGGGAACCAAGTTCGAGAACAATGAGCCCAAAATGGTGGATTCTATCATGGCCTACATCGACCAAAAATTCAATGGGCTCAACATGGGGAAAGGTTCCGACACAAGCCTTTATCAATCATCTATCCTCATGAGTACTATGGCCGCTCTTCCCGATAAGTTCAAGATGCCCAACATAAGCAAATTCAAGGGCAACTCTTGTCCCATGGCTCACAT
This sequence comes from Campanula takesimana, assembly GCA_026119855.1. Taxonomy (NCBI): domain Eukaryota; kingdom Viridiplantae; phylum Streptophyta; class Magnoliopsida; order Asterales; family Campanulaceae; genus Campanula; species Campanula takesimana. The sequence continues at coordinate 404,116 of JAOWBW010001163.1, forward strand.
TGAGACTTATATTTGGGCAATGGTTCCGAAGAAGGTCTCCCCCAAGGTGATGGCTCAATGCTTTCCTCTCACTCTCGAGGGGGCGGCAAAAGATTGGTATGCTACTCTCCCACTCACTGTCCGTCTTGATTGGGACTCCGCCATGCTTGCCTTCAAGAACCAATACCATGGCAACACCACTCACCGGCCCACAAGGAAAGAGCTAGAGAACACTACTCAATGAGACAATGAGTCCTTCATCGACTTCACAAGGAGATGGAATGACAAACTCTCTGAGATTGTTGAGAGGCCGAACACAAAAGAGCAAATGGACATATTTCTCAAGTGTCTCAAGATTGATCTCCGCACTCACCTAAGTGGGGCTTGCTACTCCGACTTCTCCCAAATGTATGAGGCGGGGGTACGCATGGATGACTTGCTCAAAGAGATTAAGAAGATCACTCCTACTTACCGCTACAAGGCCGCTTCCAACTCCACAAAAGGGCCTCGGTCAACGCCGTCACTATTGACAAGGGGAATTACAAAAAGGTTCCTCCACCTCAAGGGATGAAGTCCCGAAGTGACCGTGTCTACACGCCTCTCCAAGGCATGACTCAAACCGAAGTGTTCGAGGTCCTCAAGGCAAAGGGTCAAGTCACACCCGTGCAAGGGTACCAACCCAAGACGATCCACTCCAATCATGCTCACCACAAATATTGTGGCTACCACCAATATAGTGGCCACACCACCGAGGAATGCTTCGTTCTCCGCAATGTCATTCAAGATCTCATAGATAAGAAAGAATTTGTAGTGACTAATGACGAGCATGTCAATGTAATAGAGATAGGAGAACTCGAGGGGACCACCCATTCAATCCCAATTGTGAATGGGGGCCCCAATGTTATGAATAAACTTGACAATTCTTGTTATGTAGTGACTTACGATGAGGTAATGAGGGAAGTACTAGAGAATAGGAAAAAGAAGCAAGATGGGAACGTCAACATGCTAACTCGATCCGGTCGAATCATAGCAAGCAACCCTTCCACTTCCGCACCGAGCTCCTGTTCTCAAAAGCCGCAAGCCCACAACGCTCCCGAAGATCCTCTACTTGTCCAACTCAAGAAAACTCAAGCCAACATCTCTATTTGGGACCTCATTGCATCCTCGAAGAAACACCGAGATCTTGTCATCCGCAATCTCGATGATACATCAGTTTCTCCCGATACTACTCCCGAGGACCTCACGGCAATGATTGGTCACATTCATTTTAGCAACGTCATCACCTTTGCCGATATGGACCTTCCACCGTTTGGTTCCGACCACAACGAAGCTATTTACCTCAAGGTACGAGCAAGGGGGAGGCCCGTCTCAAGAGTCTTAGTGGACGGTGGTTCCGCACTCAATCTCATGCCTGGTAGAATCATGGGCATACTGGGGCTTAAGGATTCTGATTTGAAGCCTTCTACTCAAGTAATCCGAGGTTATGACAGCACCGCTCCGTACAGTCATGGGTATGATCGAAATAGACATTGAGTTTGGGAGCATGGTCATGTCCGTTCCATTCCAAGTGCTTGATATCCCGGCCTCGTTCAACTTACTGTTGGGTCGACCATGGATTCACAGTGCTAATGCCGTACCGTCAACTCTCCACCAATGTGTCAAGATCCGAAATGGTGATGAAATAGTGACCGTAATGGCTGAAAACATCACTATCCACAGAAAAGGTGAGCCCGTCCACCAAGTTCAGCATGGTCTACCAGACTCCACTCTCTCCGGCGTCTCAATCAACGCCATTGATAAAGAAGGGGGAAACGGATCATGGACCCCCAGCAATCACAAAGTCCTCCGCATGATGAGGAATATGGACTACTTCCCTGGTTTAGGCTTAGGGAAATATCAGCAAGGAATCCTACATCCCGTGCAAGTCCCATTTGTCAAGAACACCTTCGGTTTGGGGTATGAGCCTTCCAAAGAAGACTTGAAACAAGAGCAAGCGATCAAGAACGAAAAGGCCCGAGCTCGTAAAGAAGGCCGTCTGTATGAAGTCCCTAATCTAAGGCCTTACCGCAAGACGTTGAATGGTTATTTTGTCTGCCAAGGGGAAGACGTTCCATACATGATATTTCCCGAGCCGTGGGTTAACAATAAAGGTGTCAAAAAGCCCGGCCTCGAAATCTTCTCTGATTGTGAGATCCAGATATCCGAAAGAGAACCAACTCCCATGTCGCCCCGTGAATGGTGGGGAAGGAAGATGACTATAGAATCCGAGACAGAAATCACCGTGGGGGAGGAACTGACAGATTTAGCCTCCATGTTCGATGAGCTCGCCATGATGAATAAATGCCAAGTTAACGCCATCCATGACACCGTCATCATGAACGAGAATCTCAGTGAGATCCCGCCAAGCTCCGAGCCGATCAACAATTGGTATTCAACAAAAGGGCCCGTGGTATCCGAGGAATTCTTAGTCCAAGAAATGGGTTGCATACCCCGCACAGCAACAAAGGAAGAGCAGCTCACACTTACTTTCGAGTCCGAGAGTGTCTCTAATACCCTCACCTAAGAGGATTTGGAGGCCATAGCCGAGCGTGTGTTTCCTTTCTTTGCTAATGAAAATTTGATATTTCTGAGTACCCTGAGATTGTAAACATCATAAATGATGAATTAACTAATAATGAACTTAACAAACAAGTTAATAACGATTCAAATTATGATGAAATAGACCACGAAAACACAACATACTTAAATGAACTTGCTCAACAAGTTCGTAGTCGTGGCGAGAATGGTCCAAAGGCTGACGAAGAATTGCATGTTGTTAATCTGGGTACCGAAGAAGAGCCAAAAGAAACCAAGATTGGAAGCTTCTTCAAGGGAGACGACAGAGACAGATTGACTACATTACTACGGGAGTTCGTGGATGTGTTCGCATGGTCATACAAAGACATGCCAGGTTTAGACAGAAAGGTTGCGGAGCACAGGATTCCGATCAGAGAAGATACCAGGCCAGTAAAGCAGAAGCTCAGAAAGATCAAGCCAGAATGGTCTCTGCAGGTCAAAGAAGAGATTGAGAAGCTCCTCAGTGTGGGTTTCATCAAGGTTATCGAGTATCCGACATGGTTAGCCAACATTGTGACAGTCAGGAAGGCGAACGGCAAGGTTCGAGTTTGTGTAGACTTCCGGGATTTAAACAAAGCTTCCCCAAAGGATGATTTTCCACTCCCTAATATCGACATGCTAGTTGACTCCACTGCTGCCTACGAGGTCTGCTCATTCGTGGATGGGTTCGCTGGGTACAATCAGATTCTCATGGCTGAGGAAGATCAACATAAGACAGCCTTCACAACACCGTGGGGTACCTTTTGCTACACAGTCATGCCATTTGGGTTAAGAAATGCTGGGGCTTCCTACCAAAGAGCCGTGATAGACTTGTTCCACGATATGATTCATAAAGAAATCGAGGTCTATGTGGACGACATGATCATTCACTCCAAAGGAACCGATGGTCAACACCTAATCGATCTCCGCAAGTTCTTCGAAAGGCTTCGTCAACACAAGATGAGGCTCAACCCTACAAAGTGCACATTCGGCGTTATCCGAGGCAGAGTTCTTGGTTATATGGTCACTGAAAGGGGAATCGAAGTAGACCCCTCCAAAATCAAGGCAATCATTGACATGCCTCCTCCAAAGACGCAGAAAGAGATTAAAGGTTTCATGGGAAGACTACAATACATCAGTCGGTTTGTGCACCAACTCACTTCCATGTGCGAGCCAATCTTCAAGCTACTCAAGAAGAATGTGGCTCTAGAATGGACCGACGCGTGCCAAGAAGCCTTCGATCAAGTAAGGCATTACTTGACGTGCCCTCCTGTTCTAGTTCCGCCGCACAAGGAGAAACCTCTGTTGCTTTATCTCACTGTCAATGATGAAGCCCTAGGGGCTATGTTAGCACAAGAGCAACGAGAGTCAAAAAGGAGAACGCCATTTATTTTGTCAGTCGCCGATTCCAAGGAGGCGAAAAGAACTACTCTGTCTTAGAGAAGTCATGTGCAGAATTGGTTTGGGTCACTCAAAAGCTCAAACACTATATGGAAGCTTTTCCGATCAAGCTAGTAGCAAAGGTGGACCCGCTCCGCTACATCTTCGAGAAGCCTTTCATGTCAACAAGAATAGCCAAATGGTACTTCATGCTCGCCGGCTATGATATCACTTACGTCACACTAAAATCTGTCAGGGGGAAAGTGTTCAGTGACCAGCTTGCCGAATTCCCGTGTGACGAAGTGAAGGGGGAAGATGTACAGTTCCCCGACGAGCATTTAATTTGTACTGCAACCGAGGAAGACAAGTGGCAACTTTTTTTCGATGGCGCCACCAATAAACATGGTTTTGGAATAGGGGTATTGCTTGTCGATCCAAAAGACATCTACACTCCCATTGCCATACGCCTGGAATTCGAAGCTACCAACAACATTGCCGAGTACGAAGCATGCATAGCAGGGCTCGAAGCAGCTCTTGAAAGAAACGTCACGGAACTAGAAGTGTTCGGCGACTCTTTGCTCCTTATCAATCAGCAATCGGGTAAATGGCGAACCCAAGACCCGACTCTCCAACAGTATGGTCAGCACCTTGAAGAACTGGTTGAACAATTCCAAGAAATCACTTTCAACTACCTGCCAAGGGATATGAATCGCTTCACCGATTTACTGGTGTGAATACGTGTGTTTTAATTTGGGATATTCATTGCAACATTAAAATTATGAGAGTCGCCACGCCGTTTTAGTTATAGCCAAAACATTGAGAAAAAGCATGTTTAATGGGTTCGGGGGTCAAATTACAACAAGAGAAGAATATTGGACGTTATCATTCCTATTGCCCGAATGATCGGTCTTTCTATCATGATGAATGTGCTAGTAGTGTTATAGTGTTTGAGACCGGATCCGAAGATTGCCTACGTTCCTCTCAATGTGAGAAGCTCAGGTCAGCGTAGTTCGAGAAGAATTTAGAATAGGCAGAAGAATCGGAATCATGCATAATGAGGGGGGAATTACCTAAAGATTAGGGTTTAGAAGTAGTTCCTAGATCATCCTCGGGTTGATGAACCCTCGATCATCATCGGCTATGAAATAACATGCAAACATGAAGATCGCAACCATAAATATAGCATAAATAAGGTTTTAATCTATGAACACGATGAACATATGAAGAACATATATGAACATATGAATAAACATGCGAAGCATATGAAGAAACTATGAATAAACATGCAAGAACATGAATATTAAAGATCTACATTAGAAATAATGCAAGAACGTGAAGAAATAAGTTAGAAAACTTACCTATGTTGGCAAGAAATAAACCTTGATCTTCTTGGAGGTTTGAATGCTAATTAGAGAGCAAAATTGTGTTTATGAACTCTCAAATTCGGATCCCCCTAAACCAATAGCATGAGATTGGTTTATATAGTAAATTGAGGGGAAGATCTGATGGTCCAGATCATCCGGGGCGGATGTGGCCGCGTGGCCAATATTGAGGGCAGCGGCGAAAGTGGCCGCGTGGCCAATATTGAGGGCGGCAGCGAAAGTGGCCGCGTGGCCATCGTTGCGCGCTGACTTGAAATTCAAGCTAGGGTTTTACTGTTCATACAAGGCAACCCTAAATGTCCATATTTAATGTTTTCTAGAACATTGAGCTATTTTTGGGAATCCGGGACAAGTCTTTGCAAGGTTTCTAATTCCCATAAAGTCCTTGTATATTTGGGAAAGCCCTAATAAACTCATTTTCAGATCGGGTACTAACAGTAGCCCCTCGGCGACGCTTCTTGCAAGGCAATGGAGGGTCGATGATAAAAATAGGAACCGTTCTGAAACATGAGTTTCAAAACAGAGAAAAGGTAAGGGAACGGCTGGACCTTGACAGGTGACCTACGTATCCGCGGGGGAATCAAGCCAAACGTAGTTCAAATCTGATGGGGAAATTGGGAAGGACTGTCCTCTGATGGGGAACAACGTTTTCTGCTGGGGAAAATGCACTTGCTGGGGATGAGAGATGACCATGTTGGTCGGGTGGCTGGACCTTTTCAGGTTTCCTATGTATCCTCCGAGGAATCAAGCCGGTCGTAGTTCAGAGCGATTAGGGAAAAGCGAGCCATCGGACTTCTGCTAGGGATAATAAACCTACGGGCACTATCCTGTATGAAGAACGAACATTCGTTAGGAAATGAAGTCATTTGGGAAAAATAAAGATTACGTTGTCTAAATAATCCCAAGATGGAATGGTAAACGCAATCAGGATCGCCAGGGCTCCTGCCGATTGTGCTAACAAAACACCGAGGCTTCTGCCAACCACGATCGATCAAGGATACGTATGTCATAGAGGCGCCGAAGTCTCTACAATCATACGAATCCTAATAATAGGTGCTGGATCTCTCGCAAACAGAAACGCCGAGGCTTCTGCCAATCGCGATTGATCAAGGATACGTATGTCATAGAGGCGCCGAAGTCTCTACAATCATACGAATCCTAATAATAGATGCTGGATCTCTCGCAAACAGAAACGCCGAGGCTCCTGCCAATCACGATTGATCAAGGATACGTATGTCATAGAGGCGCCGAAGTCTCTACCACTATACGAATCCTAAGCAAATATTAGGAAATGCTAAAATAATAGATGTTGGATCTCTCGCAAACAGAAACGCCGAGGCTTCTGCCAATCGCGATCGATCTAGGATGCGTATAGAGGCGCCAAAGTCTCTACAACCATACGAATCCTAAGCAAATATTCGGTGAAGAATGGAAATTCTAAGAGGCTTCTCGTACCCAAAGATAACGAACATCAGTAAAAATAGCGCTAAGGGCACCCAAAATGAATCAAAGGGGAATGTACTAGGGGTAAAACTGAAATTTTGCATGTGGAGGCAAAGATGATGGATTGTTATGAAGTCGCAAACGGGATGAACTCTCGGGGAGTTACAAAGGTGATAGACTCTCGGGAAGTCTCAAGGGTGACGGACTCTCGGGGAGTCACAAAGGCGATAGACTCTCGGGGAGTCACAAGGGACTCTTTGGTGAGTCACAAGGGCAAACGACCTTTAGGGAGACGCGAAGGAGATGGACTCTCGGGGAGTTGCTAATATGGGAAACATGATCTAGGTTCCGTTTATCCTAATTTAGGAGGGGATGAGGCTACGAGCCATCGAGACCAAGGTGTTAGGTAAGGGACATTTTTCTTGGTTGCCTAGAGGTATGACCTAAGGCTTTTATAAGGAAAGGGAATAAAGAAGATGGTGATCTCCTAATCTTGAGATAGGAATGCCAAAGATGTCCCGGCTTCTTGGGATTTAGATTATGTCTTGGAGATAATGTGGGTTTCCTAGGCTTACGGGCTAGGGATTGGAGCATGAGGAGAGTATTCTATCCTAGGCTTAGTGCTAGGGTTTGGAAAGATTGAGGTTTGGGAACTTCCTAGATGTTAAGGTTTCGAACAAGGGTTTGGAAACTGGTGTTTAAGGACCATGACTCTCCTAGGTTTGGGACTAGGGTTTAGAAATATCCAAGGCTTTGAGGCTAGGGCTTGGAGTTGTGGTAGGTTCAGAGGTTGTAAAGGCGTTGGCTTTAGACCTAAGGCTGGGAGTTGAAAGGGTTGTGACTTTCTAGGCTTGATGATAGAGTTTAAAGAGGATAATTTCTACCTAGGCTTGAGGCTAGGGCTTTAGAAAGAGTGCGACTAACTAGGCTTGAGGCTAGGGTTTGGAGCGAATGCGACTACCTAGGCTCGAGGCTAGGGTTTAGAGCGAATGCGGCTTCCTAGGCTTGAGGCTAGGGTTGATTGAGTTTTGGACAGGGCATTATATCCTAGGTTTTGGACTAGGGTTTAATAAAACGGAGAATTGAGATTGTAAATTTCCTAGGTTTCGAGACTAGGGTTTCGGGAATTTGGAAATGATGTTGCATACGGGGATTTGGAAATTCCCTAGAATTTGGGCTAGGGTTAAAGGGGATGTTGTGGTTTCCTAGGCTTAAGGCTAAGGTTTAGATAGGATATGTGACTACCTAGGATCAAGGCTAGGGTTTGGGGAGAACGCGACTTCCTAGGTTTGAGGCTAGGGTTTGGAAAGAATATCGACTACCTAGGCTTGAGGCTAGAGTTTGGAGGGAATGTGACTACCTAGGCTCGAGGGTAGGGTTTAGGAAGGATGTGGCTTCCTAGGATCGAGGCTAGGGTTTAAGAAGGATGTAACTTCCTAGGCTTTAGGCTAGGGTTTGGAAGGATGTAATTACCTAGGCTCTAAGCTAGGGTTTGGAAGGGATGTAACTACCTAGGCTCGGGGCTAGGGTTTAGGAAGGATGTAATTACCTAGGCTTGAGGCTAGAGTTCAGAGAGAATGATATGACCACCTAGGCTTGAGGCTAGGGTTTAGGAAGGGTGTAGCTACCTAGGATCAAGGCTAGGGTTTGGAGACTGAAAGCATTTGAAGGTTTGTCTTGGTTTAGACCGAGCAAGTTTGAGGTCTAAGAGTGTTGCAGTTTGGGGCAAATGAGCTTGATACCTCGTGGCTGGATAGGCTCGATAGATTAGACCTAGGCTAAAGTTCTAGGGTTTAGCTAGGGTAAGACTCAGACATGTGTTAAGGAGACCGGGGCCTAATGGAATGGTAGGCGTGAGATCTAGGAGATCGAAGGCTAGGCAGGGTAGCGTTGGGACATAAGGCTTTCAAGTGGGTAAGTCTTTTGTCCTAGAGAAACCGCATTATGGATTAGGACCAAGCAGGCTTGAGGTCGGCCAAGGAGCAATGGATTGGGATTAGATGATCCTAGTACCTAATACGCATGTCGGGCTTGGATCCTAGAGTGTTTGAAAGTTTAGGCTAGGTGCGAACCGTAGGTGCAGGAAATGGTTTTGGATATATGACCATGTTGGCGCTTTAGGTAAAGGGATTGAGTGTCCAAGACTTTGCTTGAGTACAATAGGTACCTTAAGTTGGATTGGATATGCTTTGGTCTCGCGTGACCAAGCTCGTTCGGCGATTGCAAAGGTGGGTTTGGTATGGGACTAAAGGTGTTAAGCGCATGATTTTTGACTGGACGGGTTTTGATATCTTTATGGCATATCACGGTACGCGGGAGGTCCTATGCGTTCGAGCACGTTTGAGGTTTGGACTCGTGGGGAAGAAAGGTTTGAGATCCATGGAGTTCAAGGGTAGACCTTGTAGGTGGTGAGGTTTAGACTCGGCTCGGATTAAGTAGGTTAGAGACCTAAGTGGTTGAAGGTCAGACTAGGAAGTCTTTTGAAGCTAAGGAGTGACACTAGGTTTAAGAGTGGCAGGGCCATGGTTTGGGTATGACAGTATGCGTAGATGGCATTGTTTTGGTTGGACCAAGCAGGCTTGGGAACTAAAGAGTTCTAAGGGTCGACATCTAAGGTTATAGACCTAGAGGGTAGACAGTTTTGTGAACTAAAGGGTTTAGGAGTTGAGACCTAAGGTGTGAATCGGATATGCTAGAGACCTATAAGGTAGGTGTTTGGCGGCCTTGCATGGACTTGGGATCTAAGGGATAGTTCAATAGGTTAGACTGGGTAGACCTAAGAGGTTGGACCTAAGAGGATAGGGGAGACATAGTCTGGACAAGGTAAGGATGAATATATATTAGTAGGTTTGGGATCTAAGAGATCAGGTAGACTCGAGACCAGTAGGTTCGGTACCTAATGGGTCATTCTAAGGATTTGGATTCGGTAGACTGGCTTAAGGCTTGAGGTTTTGGGTAAGACTGGTTTGAGGCTTTTAGGAGTCCCGCTACTAACTTATGGAGGGTCGAGCTAAGGGTTATGGTGTAACCTATGTAAGACTGACCGGGTAGGTGCGGGACCTAAGGTTTTGAATCAAGTCAGATTGGGACGTAAGGGTATCCTATTGTGTAGGAAGTAGGGTGAAGGACCGAGTCGGTTCAAGAATCACAAAGATGGGGCTCAGAGTGGACCGAGGAGGTTTATACAAATTTTTTGAGACCGAGAGTGCGGGTTTATAACAAAGTGTCGTGGAAGAGAAAACTTTTGAAAGTGTTATGACTTTATAAAGATGCCTTATAATTAATTATGATTCTAATCAATCCAAATAGTCGTCGCGTGCCGAGTTGACGATGTGGGGTGCCCTTCTTCTAAGTGTATCCTTGTTAACGCCTCGGTATTCTCTGGGAAACCACATAGTCGACCCATTCTGTTGGGGAAGCCCAGTCCGATAAGGGTGTAGAGCGGGGTATCC